>CAIGQW010001968.1:1765974-1847100 GCA_903798125.1 Danio choprae
TCTCTCTCTCTCTCTCTCTCTCTCTCTCTCTCTCTCTCTCTCTCTCTGTTTTTTCTTAGAGTTAGAACGTAACTAAACCTCTCTCTCTCTCATAAACTTCGTGCCTTTATCCTTCCGTGGTCAAAGTTCAGCAAATGAGCTGCAAACAGAGCGGCTAAATCTGTATTAGGCTTTTTTCTACACTTAATATAGTCTATTTTTGTAATGGCACAAGTATTTAAAACAAACTTTTTTGTTTGTGGGTCATTGTGTCTTCATCTCAATTGTTAAATGATATACACTCTAAAAATGTCAGGTTATGTAAACCTAGAAAAAATGGACTAACCCAAACATTGGGCTAAATTTGATTCTATTCATTTAATTATCATAATTAACCCAGGAGTACCCTATTACACACAGAATTGGGTTGACATAACGCTGTATTTTTTAGAGTGTTGTAATCAATGAAAATGAAGTTGCCATTTTTGGTACGCTGGACCACACATCTTTTTTGTTTTATAGTCAAAAATATAGTCAAAATGATACATTTTTCTTTTATGCCAAAAGTTCCATCAAGATACTTAGTAAATATCAAAACTCTTTTTGATTACTAATGCGCATTGCTAAGCACATCTTTTAGACACCTTTACACTGCAAAGAATGCTTTACTTAGATTTTGTCTTGTTTCTAGTTCAAATTTTTAATCATTCTGAAATCAAGAAGCATTTTCTAAGAAGGCAAATCACATGAAGATTTTCTTCAAGCTCTTATGTGTAGGTTCAGTAATTTCACTTTTATTGCAAAGAATATGTTACTTTCATGAAATAACTCAATACAAATATAAGAGGCTGAGAAAAATGCTCATTGTAGAAGAAAATTCCAGATTTTGCATCTGAACTCTTCATATTTTCTTGTTTTCAGAAATAATACGTCCCAATTAAGTGAGTTCTTCCTTAAAACAACAAAATAATCTGCCAATAGGCAAAACAAACAAGACAATATGTTTTTCTTGTCTAGAAAATCCTTCGTGATTGAAAAATTGTTAGATATTTGGACTACAAACAAGACAGAAAAATCTTTTTTTGCAGTGTATAGGCAAATTATTTTCCATATTTTGATATTTTTGCTCCCTCAGATTCTCAGATTGTATCTCAAAGAAATATCGTCCTATTACAACAAACCATACAACAACATATTTATTCAGCTTTCAGATTATATATTAATATATATGAAAATATTTTTTGGTAGTTTTGGGTGTCTAGAATCACGTTTTGCAGTACAAATTGTACAGACAGGTGGTTTTTTTGTCAAAGAAACCAGCTATTCTTTGCAAACCAGGAATAAAAATTGTAAAGCTGAAAGAAGCCCAAATACTTTGATCTCTTTAGTTACGGACTACACAAAGACTGTATTAGCATACAGGCGTCTGCCTCCACACCCCCGCTGAGTAAAAGATGCGGGAAAGCTTCTTTCTCAACGATCCTTGGTTCACATTTGTTCCTTCTCCCCCACTTCCTTCCCTTTATTCATCCATCAGTTCATTCCGTTTCATCAGTATAATCAGTTTCAATATAATATTCATGTCTGGTATCATTTGGAAAGTCTCGTTCTGACTGATTCAGGGGTCTGACTCCAAAAAATATCTATGATTCTGGGAGTTTAGAGATATTTTGCTTACTGTATGGTGTCCCTTTACCTATTGTTTTTCATGCAAATCCCCTTCTGTCACCCAAAAGGTGTCCTGATGGTTAATGCTCATTTGAATGGTGAGTTCCTGCCTTTAATTGGAGGATGTTTTGTTTTTTGCAAAAGACTCACAGGGATTACTCTACGGTGAAAATCACAATTAGAGAACAAGCTATAATGTCCTTGATGTCCAAGGCACTGTTAAAGAAGTTTATTCAGGTATGCTATTAGTATAATTGTTTTAAATTGAAATATAAGAAAGCATACTTTGGGTCTACACTATAAAAAGTATCCATACATTTGCAGTTTTCAGCATTTTGTGATTCATGTTTGTTTCCCCTCGTTTATTTCTGCTTTTGAATTCCATCACGGGACCTTGATCTTTCTTCCAACAACTTTTAATCTTGAAAAATTAAAAAAGTGACTTTTATTAACATTTTTAATAGTTTAAAGTGATATATTGTCTGGGGTTGGTGTTATATTACGGTACGAAAACCTTAATAAATGTATATATAGTAATAAACAGCCAGTACATTTTTCTGTTATTTTACAGACTTATTTCTCTATGTATTATTTTAAACTACTAAAATGTTAATAAAAGTCACTTTATTAGTTGAAATTTCAACAATAAAAGTTGACAGAGAAGAAATCAAGGTCCCATAATGCAATTCACAACCTTAAAATAAACAGAATATATATATATGTTCATTCATTCATTCATTTTCTTTTCGGCTTAGTCCCTTTATTAATCTGTGGTCGCCACAGCGGAATGAACCGCCAACTTATCCAGCATATGTTTTGCACAGCGGATGCCCTTCCGGCTGCAATCCATCACTGGGAAACATCCACACACTCTCATTCACACACATACACTACGGACAATTTAGCTTTCCCAATTCACCTATACCACGTCTTTGGACTTTTGGGGGAAACTGGAGCACCTGGAGGAAACCCACGCCAACACGGGGAGAACATGCAAACCCCACACAGAAATGCCAACTGACCCAGCTGAGGCTTGAACCAGTGACCTTCTTGCTGTGAGGCGATCGTGCTACCCACTGCGCCACCGTGAGGCCCAATATATATATAAGTTTTTAAGTACTTCTCTGAAAGGTACTTTAGGTACTCCTCAGAAATATACGTAATATTGTTCTTAAGTATACTTAACTTAT
Source organism: Danio choprae (assembly GCA_903798125.1). NCBI lineage: Eukaryota > Metazoa > Chordata > Actinopteri > Cypriniformes > Danionidae > Danio > Danio choprae. The sequence goes on from CAIGQW010001968.1 coordinate 1,768,812, forward strand.
AACGACTGAAAAGTCTTAGTATATTTGGCGTATTTGTGTTCACTGACACATTCATAAAGGAATACTTAAAAAAACTGTCTCATTTTACAACTCCTCTCAAGTTAAACACTACAGGTTTGCTATTTTTGAATGCGCTTAGCTGATCTCCGGGTCTGGCTAAGCTTAGCATAGCATAAATCATTGAATCAAATTATTAGATCCTTAGAGTTTCGATAATTTCTCTACGAAGCATGTAATCCCTGGAAATTGAGGGTGTGTGACGTCATTAGCATGGCCACACAAGACTGTGTATCACGTTAAAATTGAATTGGAACATTCTTCGAAACATTAGGGAAAATATAAGTACATAGGTCAGCAAAATATATAACACTTAGCTAATGGTTTTTGAATATTTTAATGAAAACAATTGTAAATATTGTGCTGTTAAATCACTGAAAAATGTGGACAAGCCTTGCAGAGATGCTGGCTGTTTCTACAATATTGCATCTTTACAATGTCAATAACTCATTTAAGTCCCCCATAAAGGCTTGTCATCCAAGAAAGACAAATTACAGCAGAGGACAGGATAATTTGGAGAATATCAATGGACAGTCAGTTCACCAATTTAGCGATGAACAGAGTAAAGGTCTATATCTTGACAAACAGTTTCTTGACAATTTGCTCTAAAGGTAAAGTGACCAAATCTTCATCAGCAGAAAGAATCAAAGACTAGAGTAACTTTTGATGAGGAGTATGTTGTGTGGATTGAGAACTTGTCCAAAACTCACTTAGTGGTAAAAGCAAGTTTAATTTATTAGGTTTGAATTGGCAACATTATGTTCATCGTCAAAGTGGGGAAAGACTGAACCCAAAGTATTTACAGTCAGTGAGTGAAAGGTGGAGTGAGACCTTGTTTAATTAGCCAGCAATTTTCTTGCATGACAATGAACCATGTGGCACAGCAAAACAGTTAACAGGCCCATTGTGAAAACATACCGCTGTATACATTTCTGGATAGCGCCAAATACGTTTCAGGAGGTACGTTTTTTTTGCCGTTTTGTTTTCATGAATCCATCAGGGGCCCCTGTGTATGCCTTTTGAGATCTCAAATTTCTCTCGTGAGTGTCATTCGCGCCTGCTGTCCTCACGTAAATCCACCAAAGGCTGCTGTCGACTGACTGACTGACTGACTGACTGACTGACTGACTGACTGACTGACTGACTGACTGACTGACTGACCGATCGACTGACCCACCCTCCTCCTTCCCTAAACCCAACCAATAGTGTTTTCAAAAGCACAGATTGACCTGCCCACCCACTTCCCTGAACCCAACCGACAGTTTTTTCCAAAGCAATTCAGAAAAAGAAAAGCCCTCACGGAAGCTTGATTTTTACCACATTTTCAGATTTTACCACATTCTCACCCTGATATTTACTTGTTTATTTTATTTTATTGGCTTTTGTTTTTGTCTTACTTGCTTTCTGGAACCGTTCTTCACCAGACTCAAACCCCGTCGTCGCGGTCAACTCTGCTCCACATTACAAGTTCGCTGACGTACACTGCGAGCCACTGGACAAACTGGTAACAGCGAAAAAAGCCGTCCATACGGAGATAAGCGGCCAGCTGATAAATGCAAAAAGGAACGGCATCATACTGCCCCGTAGCGTTTGTTTTAAAGACGAAATGCAGCCATACGTTCCTCTGGCTACATTATTCACGATCTCCAGAAATGTACATAGGGCTACTTTTTCAGTATGAGCCTTTTTTCATGTTTTCCTTTACGTTTTCAAAATGTTGCAACCAGTTATATGATTATGTTGTTAAACACTGTTCTTCTAGCAAGGTAAAGCAACTAAAATCCTTAAAAATTTAAATAATTAATAAAAATCAGCTGTTTATAAATTGTTTTCTAATTTGGAGGCTACATTATGAATTTCTCGGAAGTCAGATGTTGATCTTTACTCTTGTAATTTTTCCTAAGGCAAATTTAACATAATAATTATCATCATTATCATCATCATCAGCAACACTTTAGATGTAAATATGTACGCTTACTGTAGGTACTAATATGTGCCTTTGTTTGTTTGTTATACACATTACAGACAATACATAATCTACAAACAACCCATTCACATACAAAAACACAACACACCCATCAGTTTAGGAGTTCATCACACTAATAGCTTCTGAAACAAGGAAAAGGCAAGGCAAGGCAAGGCAAGTTTTTTTTATATAGCACATTTCCTACACAGTGCTTTACATACATTTTTACATCAACAGAAGGTGGTGTACGGATATAACTGTGTTAAAGAAGATGTGCTGTCCTGATGTGGAAGTGCTTTTCATTAACTGTAAGCCATTCTACTCGCCGCGGGAGTTTTCCTTGTTCATTTTCATTGGTGTTTATATTCCACCACAATCACACGTGAGTACTGCACTGCAACAGATAGCTGATCTGATCACAGAGACAGAACAACACCCGGATAAAATTATTATTATTTTTTTATCATTCTCGGTGACTTTAATCAGGCAATACTCACACATGAGCTGCCTAAATTCAAACAGCATATTACATGCCCCACCAGAGACAATAATATTTTGGACCATTGTTACACAACAATAAAGGATGCATATCGCTCCGTCACCAGAGCAGCTCTGGGACTCTCCGACCACTGCCTGGTTCATCTTCTGCCAACTTACAGGCAAAAATGTAAAACTACTAAGCCAGTATTAAGGACTGTTAAGAGATGGACCAACGACACAGAGCAGGTCTTACAAGCCTGTTTTGAATGCACTGACTAGAGTGTTTTTGAAGCTGCTGCCACCGACCTGGACGAGCTCACTAACATTATACATCAGTTTCTGTGACGAGTTATGTATCCCTATTTGATGACTTACTTATCATTTAACAATGATAAACCATGGTTTACACCAAAACATAGACAGATTCGTCAGGCCAAAGAGGATGCCTACAGGAATAGGGACAGGGTCTTGTACAATCAGGCCAGGAACACACTGACAAAGGAGAATGGTGTGGCTAAGAAGAGCTATGCCAAAAAGCTGGAAAACCAGTTTTTTGCCAATGACCATGCATCAGTGTGGAAAGGCCTGAAAGACATCACTAACTACAAGACACCATCCCCCAGCATTGACGGCAATAAACATCTTGCAAACGAGCTGAATATGTTCTATTATAGATTTGAGACCGCCGACCAGACACCCCACACCCGCCCTGACCATCTCTCTACACAGCCATCAACACCTCCAGCCATCCCCCTCTCCCCCCCTGCACTTCAGATCAGTGAGGATAATGTGCGTCAGATCTTCAGGAAACAGAAGAGAAGGAAGGCACCAGGCCCAGATGGTGTTTCACCAGCCTGTCTGAGAACCTGCGCTGACCAGATGGCCTCCATTTTCTCACAGATCTTCAACAGATCACTGAAACAGTGCAAAGTTCCATCCTGCTTTAAGCGCTCCACCATCATCCCAATCCCAAAGAAAACAAAGATCACAGGACTCAATGACTACAGACCTGTGGCCTTAACATCTGAGGCCATGAAGTCGTTTGAAAGACTGGTGCTAGCATATCTAAAGGACATCACTGGACCTTTGCTGGACCGTCTGCAGTTTGCCTATAGAGCAAACCGGTCTGTGAATGACGCAGTCAACATGGGACTGCATTATACCCTACAACATCTGGACAAACCAGGGAACTACGCAATGATTCTGTTTGTGGACTTCAGTTCTGCCTTCAATACCATCGTCCCATCATTGCTCGAGTACAAACTGACCCAGCTCTCTGTTCCTAGTTCTGTCTGTCAATGGATCACTAGCTTTCTGACAGATAGACAACATCTAGTCAGAATGGGCAAAATCACATCCGACAGCCACACCATCAGCACCGGTGCCCCCCTGGGATGTGTTCTCTCCCCACTACTCTTCTCCCTGTACACCAACGACTGCACTGCAAAAGAATCCTCCATCAAGCTCCTAAAGTTTGCAGATGACACTACTGTTATCGGCCTCATCCGGAACGGTGACGAGTCTGCATACAGACAGGAGGTGGAGCGGCTGGCTTTATGGTGCAGATGCAATAACCTGGAGCTGAACACGCTCAAAACGGCTGAGATGATAGTGGACTTTAGTAGAAACCCCCCTGCATTCCCCCCACTCACCACCATGAACAGCACTGTGGCAGCAGTAGAGTCATTTAGGTTCCTGGGCACCACCATCTCTCAGGATCTGAAGTGGGACATTCACATAGACTCTATTGTGAAGAAAGCCCAGCAGAGACTGTACTTCCTTCATCAGCTGAGGAAGTTTAACCTGCCCCAGGAGCTGCTCGTACAGTTCTACTCAGCTGTCATCCAATCCATTCTCTGCACTTCAATCACCGTCTGGTTCGGCTCAGCTGCCAAAACCGACCTCCGCAGACTACAGCGAATAGTCCGGACAGCTGAACGAATCACTGGCACTACCCTTCCTACACTTCAAGAACTGTACTCTTCCAGAGTGAGTAAAAGGGCTTACAAAATCACTCTGGACCCCTCACACCCAGCGTACTTCCTGTTTGAACTGTTACCGTCTGGTCGGCGCTACAGAGCACCAAGCACAAAAACAGCCAGACACAGGAAAAGTTTCTTTCCTCAGGCCATCTACCTCATGAACAGTTAAATATTCCCCTACTGTGCAATAAAGTTGTAATACTTTCTCATACGCACTTGTACACAGCACCTTATAACTTATATATTTATATATATGTTATATATTTATAACAAATCTGTACATACAATTCATCATCCAGAGCTTTTTGACTGATTGCATCTCTGTTTAATGTTTGTTGTCTTTTTCATATTTATTTCGTGTTGTCACTTGTCACTTTATGTACACTGGAAGTTTCTGTAGCCAAAACAAATTCCTTGTGTGTGTAAGCACACTTGGCAATAAAACCGATTCTGATTCTGATAATCAGGAATAAAAGTATAGACAAGTATAACAAATAAAAATAAAAACAAATAATATAAAAACAAATAAAAACAGATTAAAATGTGTTAAAACAGGTTATAAAAAAATGAAAAAGAACTTTTTTGGACTTGTGGGGGAAACCGGAGCACCCGGAGGAAACCCACGCCAACACGGGGAGAACATGCAAACTCCACACAGAAACGCCAACTGACCCAGCCGAGGGTCGAACCAGCGACCTTCTTGCTGTGAGGCGAACGTGCTATCCACTGCGCCACCGTGAGGCCTAGAGTTTTAGTATTAAAACCAATGTTCATTTATTTAGGGGAACCAAGGAGTTATTTAAGTTGCACCCCCTCCAAAGTTTACTGAGATTCATTTATCTAGCATGCATTAATGTCAGCAGTAATGATATATTTATGGCTATGTGATATTAAACTGTCTACAACTTTGGACTGTAGTCCACATTTAATGATAAGACATAATACATTCAGCATAAGTCTGTAAAGCAGGGGTGTCAAACGTACGGCCAGCGGGCCAGATCAGGCCCACAAACGGGTTTATTCCGGCCCACGAGATGATTCTGTAAAGTATAAAAATGAGCTGCAATTTTTCAATAAAAGAAACTGCTGTTCCAATTGCAAACTGTTAATTTCATCCGATCCAGAAGCCTGAATCAGAGTCAGTTTAACAGCATTCTCAGAGAGAAAGACCACATCTATGCCCTGCCATATCACACTAAGGTGTTCTCACAAGGAAACAAAACTATTTCACGTTTTGTCAGTTTAGTGGCTAATTCGTACAGAAATGTACAATATAAAGAAGGAGGCGTGGCACCCAATCACTCCCCTAAACCCAACCGTCATTGGTGGATAAGCAAACCTTACTAAATTGTACGAACGAGATCGTACGAATTCATACGAATTAGCCACTAAATCAAAAAGTTACAAATTGCCGTGAGATCGTGTTGTCCTCAGGCTGCAGCTTTATGTTTTACATTGATCATATTAAAACAAAGAAAACTATCTGAAATTGTTGTTTTTAAGTTATATATACCATGATTTTACCAGTCCGGCCCACTTGGGAATAGATTTTCCTCCATGTGACCTAAATTTATGGCCTCCATGTGGCTAAAATTAGTTTGACACCCCTGCTGTAAAGGTATTTCTTTGGGTATTTTTTAGCTGTTGACTGTACATTGGTTGCACAGCCTTTCCACCCAGATGGTTAAGGACCCCAAATCAGGTTTAAAATCTATTAGTAGAAAAGATAAACAGAGTCGACACACTGCCACTTTAGCTCTCAAAAGACAATTTAATTGTGCAATGTTTCGACCTACAAGGTCTTCTTCAGGTCACACGAGGACTTTACACCTGCAAACAATGGTCACCTCAATTAACCAATGAATAGGTAAATAAGAAAAATTGAAAAGTCGAAACAAACAAAAAATTACTACATAAAAGGGTATAAAAAAACATATATACATATATAATGATGTCTTTCTTCAAATCTGTAAGTCCCTGTTTACATTTTGTGTGGAAACCACACACCAGCTATAGGTGGAGAGAAGAGACTGAGATTAAATTTAGTGAATAGGGATGATTGGGAGGCCATGATGGGTAAGGGCAGAAGGAGGGAATTTGGCCAGGACACTGGTGTTACATCCCCAGTCTTTACCAGAAGTGCCATGAAATTTTTGACACAAAGAGTCAGGACCTCGGTTTAACATTTCATCCGAAAGACGGTGCTCACTGAACACTGTAGTGTCCCCTTCACTATATTAGTGCATTTGGCTAACACAGACTGCAGGTGGAGCACCCCCTGCTGGCCTCACTAACGCCACTTCCAACAGCAACCTAGTTTTCTCCATATGGTCTCCCACCCAGGTACTAAACAGGCTCAGCCCTACTTAGCTTCAGTGAGTAACTGGTCTTGGGTGATATGGCATAAATTACATTACATTACATGTATGCAAATGTAACTATACATCTACTAAAGCTCAGATAGACATTTTATTTCATTATAGTACATGTTCAGATCAGATACACATTTTATTTAATTATAATCATTATAATTTTACAGAAACGTAAGTTATTATTTGCCATATAATTTATGTTATATGAAGACTACAGTAGACGTACTTCACTCGTGTTCCAGAAAAAGAGGGGAGAGAGGAAGGGGGACAATCGCGGATGGGTTTGGTTCAAGGCAAACATGCTAGTGTGAGGACACTTTTAATGACCAGACAAAAATAAAATAAAATGTAAAAGTAAAATGAAACAAACATCCCAAACTGTCATCTGTGCCGTTGCTGTTGCATATAAGCACTTCTACAGTAGTGTGAAAAAGTGTTTGTCACATTAATCTTTCAGATCAATAAACAAATTTTAATTTTAGTCAAAGATAATACAAGTAAACACATCATGCAGTTATAAAATGAATGTTTTTATTATAAAACAAAATACAAAACTACATAGCCCAGAGTGAAAACGTGTTTGCCCCCCGAACCCCAAGTTAAAACATAACACCCATTCACACCCCTGCCTGATTACTGCCACACCTGTTTGCAATCAAAAAATCACTTAAATAAGACCTGCCTGACAAAGTGAAGTAGACCAAAAGATCCTCAAAATCTAGACATCCTACCAAGATTCAAAGAAATTAAAAAAACAAATGAGAAAGAAAATAATTGAGATCTACCAGTCTAGGAAAGTTTCTTAAGCCATTTTTAAAGCTTTGGGAATGCAGTGAACTGCAGTGAGAGCCATTATTTACAAATAGCAGAAGTAAGAAAGTAACTAATGTTACTTATATAGCGCATTTATTGTGTATGGCCATACACCCAAAGCACTTCACAATCATGAGGGGGGTCTCTCCACACCACCACCAATGTGCAGCATCCACTTGGATGATGCGACAGCAGCCACAGGACAACGGCACCAGTGCGCTCACCACACACCAGCTATTGATGGAGTGGAGAGACAGTGATCGGTGGATGGGGATGATTGGGGGGGATTTGGCCAGAACACCGGGGTTACACCCCTACTCTTTACGAGAAATGCCATGGGATTTTTAATAACCACAGAGAGTCAGGACCTCGGTTTAACATCTTATCAGAAAGACAGAAACATAGAAACATAGAACAGTGGAGAACCTTCACAGAAGTGACCAGCCGAATGTCCAAAAATACCCCAAAAGTGCAGCAACAACTCATCCAAGAGATCACAATATACCACACAACAACAGCTACAGGTCACACTTGTTTGAGTTAAGGTGAGTGTTCATGACTCCACCATAAGATAGACACTGGGCAAAATGGTTTGCATGGCAGAGTTCCAAGATGAAAACCACTGCTGAGCAAAAAGAGCATAAAGTCTAGTCTCAATTTAGCCAGAAATCATCTTGTTGATCCCCAAGACTTTTGAGAATATACTCTGTGGACTGATAAGACAAAGGTTTAACTTTTGGTATGTGTGTGTCCCTTTATGAGTATAATAAAAGTAACACCACATTTCATAGTGTAATGATCTCAGGCTGTTTTGCTTTTTGCTTTTTGTGATAAATGGAACCATGAATTATGCTCTTTCCAAAATAACCTAAATGAGAATTTCCGGCCATCTGTTAGTGACCTCAAACTGAAGCAATCTTGAGTTCTGCAGCAGGACAATGATCCAAAGCACACCAGCATGTCCACTTCTGAATGGCTGAAGACTGGATTGGCCTAGTCAAAGTCCCGATTTGAATCCAATTGAGATGCTGTGGAATGACCTTAAATAGGCGATTCATGCTCGAAAAACCTCCAATGTGGCTGGAATTACAATAATTCTGGAAAGATAAGTAGGCCAAAATGTCTACATAGTGTTGTAACAGACAAGTTATCGAAAAGGTTTAAATGCAGTTGGTGCTGCTAAGGATGACCCTTAAATAAGGGTGGTAGATATTTATGTGACTGTGAAAAGAAAACAACAAAACCAACAACCATCACAGGAGCATAATTGATTCAAATACTTTCACCATATAATAGAATTACTCGCCACAAAAATATTAAGAAGAAAGACAAAACACCCATAATCAGACACATTTAGTTCATGTCGTGGCGATGATAAGCTGAACCATGGGTTTCATGATGATGGCTGAACAATCTCAGGATTACTGTCAAGTTGACCAGTGCAATCAGGCTTTGTCAGTACCATTAGGCTGATCATCAACTTTCTCTGTTAACTCAGACGCACATAAAGCAAAAAAAACAGGCAATCACACTCCTTGAAACATAAACATAATGGGATGAGGCTCGTTTGAGATCTTTATCACTAATGAAGTGGATGCAATCAAAATATCACTGTTTTTACATAAAGATGATCACAATCGAAGGTCAACAGTGCTCATTCCTGTACTCAAAAGGGCTTATTTAATATAGAAAATCTACATGTTCATCATTTAATTTGTGATGCAAACATTTGACGGGAAGAGATCCAGTCAGCCAGAGTCTTATCATTGTATTTGAACAATAATGATGAATCAATAACTCCAACAGCAGATATGCTGAAATGAAGAAGACACAAAGAACTATTAAATTAGTCTAAGAAAGTTTAAGTAATCTACAACCTAAAAGAATCAAAGTATTCTGAGAATCTATATGGAAAATCTGAAATTAAATAAGCTTGTAGGAAGTAAAAGACCATGGCAGAATGTGGTGAAGAGCAGGAGAACTTCCAGAAAAGATCTCATGATTTATAAGCAGGAGAACTTAAATCCTCCAATGTCAGCACTTGATGTTTATGCTGATCAGTAAAGGTCAAATGCACTTATCCATTATGTTATTAATAATTATCTTACTAGATGTTTCCTCTACCTACGTCTTGTCAGGCTGAATGTTAGGTCATGTCAACGTGACCCATGAAGCACAAAAGGTGAAGTCTGATGAGTTTAGAGAAGACTTGAGCTATAGTTTTAACACCCTTTGAGCAAAAAAAAAAGCAGGTCAGCACTTTGCAAAGGCTACCAGTTCTTGGAAAGGTCATTTAATACAAATCCAAAGACATACATATAACATGTAAAGTACCTTATGTCTATGGAATGCATACAAAACATGAAAGAACAATAATTGAATAACATCGAACATATAAGTAGCATAATATGAATATGATTAAAAGTACATTCAAAATTATAGAGCATAATTAATAAATGAATTCATAAAAGAAAATATAATAACCTTTAAAAAATTAATGCACCAATTCTAAAATTGTACATGAATAAACAGCAAGTTGCTTCTGAGTGACACAAGTCATAAAATTGTTTTTTTTAATTTTGCTCTGAATGCCCTTAGAATTTGGCCTTTTTTACAAGTGGTCCATTTGTGTAGTCCCCAGAATCATTTCAAACTTTCTATAGGGAATGTATGTCTTCTCAGATGAAACCACATAAAGATGATGCGGCCCTGTTAGATATATGTATGTAGGTTTTAATAGATTGAATTGTTTATTTCATGGAGTAACGTCGCATGAAAAATGCTGGTTCGAGTCTCGGCTGGGCCAGTTGGCATTTCTGTATGGAGTTTGCATGTTTTCCCCGTGTTGGCGTGGGTTGTCCTCTGGGTCCTCCGGTTTCAAAGACCGGTCCATAGATGCTTCAGACTGCGTGCTCCAGTCCAAAGACATGTGGTATAAGTGAATTGAATGAACTAAATTGGCTGTAGTGTATGCATGTGTAAATGTGAGAGTGTATGGATGTTTCCCAGTAATGGTTTTTCCAGTAAACCTCTGCATATAACATATGCCGGAATAGTTGGCGGTTTATTCCGCTGTGGCAATACCTGATAAATAAGGGACTAAGCCGAAGGAAAATGAATGAATGAATGATATGCTTATTCTAATAATTAATTTTAGGTTTGAAATATTTACATATGTAGCAGCAATATGTTCGAATTCATAGTATTCGAGTATGTGAGAAGTACCTGGATGACCTACTGCTTCCAGCAAGATTCTGAAGTGCGCATCTAATGGATGCTATGCTCTCCCATAATGCCACGTGAGATAATTCATGAATGGGAGTAAAGGGACACAACTGACTGTAGGTCATTTTATAATGACGAATGGTAGATGTAGTACATCCAAATTCCATTCATACTACTCACATTCATACTATATAAAACATACTTTTCTAACAGTTGTGTAGTGAATTCAAATGTAGTACCTACTAGAGTAGTAGGTTTTTCCGCATCATTCATTCATTCGTTTTCATCTGCTTTTCCGGGGCCGGGTCGCAGGGGCAGCAGTCTTAGAGAGAACCCCAGACTTTCCAGGCCAGCCGAGAGACATAGTCCCTCCAGCGTGTCCTGGGTCTTCCCTGAGGCCTCCTCCCTGTGGGACATGCCTGAAACACCTCCCTGGGTAGGCGTCCAGGAGGCATGCAAAACAGATGCCACCTCAGCTGACTTCTCTCGATGTGGAGAAGCAGCGGCTCTACTCTGAGCTCCTCCCGGGTGACAGAGCTCCTAAGGGTGCACCCTGCTACCCTGCGAAGGAAACTAATTTCGGCCGCTTGTATCCGAGATCTTGTCCTTTCGATCATGACCCAAAGCACATGACCACAGGTGAGAGTAGGAACGTAGATTGACCGGTAAATCGAGAGCTTTGCCTTTAGGTAATATACTTCTTACAAACAAAAAGAGGATGTATAATTTGCCAGATTCTTACACCACTTCTCAATACAACTTTGCTTGCTAGCCAGCTAATCCAGCTTCACAGTACAGGTCTCAGGTGTGTTTGATTAGAATGAGGGTCATGAAACACAGCTGTAGTGTTTGTGCTCCAAGGTCCAAAGTCAAATAGGGGGCAAATTTGACATGACTACAAAAAGTCAAGGTGGAGAATCAGGATAGCTTACTCAAGACTTATTTGTTTCACTCTACGCTTGGTGTAAGTTTCTAGATACTTCAGATACTTTGCTCTCTCTCCACATATGGACAATGCAATCTTGATGTTTTCTCACAGACATTTCCCTCCACTCTCCACAGAGTCACAATGCGAGAAAGCTTGTTTTTTGTTATTACACATTTAGTGCAATAAGCCTGGTGGGTTTATTCTGCGATAACAACCTCCTGGATGTACTTTATCACACTTATTACATGGCTACTTGCAACAAAACATTCAAATTAGACACAAAACATTGTTCAGAGCTGTAATAGTTTATTAATTCTGGAATTAAACATAAAGTTGACAGGAATGAAAACACCTGATGGAGTATACACTAACCTGCCTATTATTCAGTCACAAACTGGTGCCAAACAGCATTTTTGCAGCATTTATTTACTTTCACTGGCTTTATTAAGTAGAAACCAAAAGGTGTGATATTCTGATGATCATCTAGAGCACCACAAGCAGTGCTTTTGCAGTAGTGAAATACAAAACAAATGAGTATTTTTGCCTTTACATTGTCATTTGTCATTCACATACACTCACTGGCCACAGGCTGCACCTTGCTAGCTGCTAGAACAGCATTAGATCCTCTTTTGCCTCAGAGCTATCTTTTTTTCTGAATATTTAAAATTCTGATGCTTAGTTTGAACTTCAGCAGATTGCCTTGACCACATTTACATACCTAAATGTGTTGAGTTGCATTGCTTCACAATCCAACAAAGGACAACAGTTTGGAGAATGATTGTATATCTGGTAATTCATTGCTGTACATTTCTTAGAACTTAATGATCATATGTATGACAGATATTTCTTAAGGCTTCAACAGAATAACAACTGACTTTAAACTTCTTAAAAGCACGTATAATTCCCATTTTTGGCCAGACAGTATGACCTAATATCATTGCCTTGTCATTTGCCATTAAGTGCAATATATCAATGAAAATAGTGTTCTTGATGTGGCTTTGGAACTGTAATCTTGTAATCCTTGTTATATAAAAGCTCCATGAGAGAAACTTTAACAAGGAACTTGTGTCACATCAATTACCAATAAGACATGCACAGATCCCAGCTGACAAATCCTGTCTAATAAGCTGGAATGCGGTGTTGCAGTTTACTCTTTTATCACGTTATTTGAGATTATTGATTCTCTTTTAAAATTAAAGTTTAAATATTATATATTAAGGTTATTATTTGCTATTATCAAAGCATTGTGTTGAAACATTCTGGATTCAAGTTAAGCCATGAACAAAAGGAACAGGAACTGACTGGAGGGTTATTTCTCAATATCTGGCAACTCCCAGGCCTCACGGTGGCGCGGTGGGTAGCACAATCGCCTCACAGCAAGAAGGTCGCTGGTTCGAGCCCGGCTGGGTCAGTTGGCATTTCTGTGTGGAGTTTGCGTGTTCTCACCATGTTCGCGTGGGTTTCCTCCGGGTGCTCCGGTTTCCCCCACAGTTCCAAAGACATGTGCTACAGGTGAATTGGGTAAGCAAAATTTTCTGTAGTGGATGAGTGTGGATGAGTGTGTATGGATGTTTCCCAGTGATGGGTTGTGGCTGGAAGGGCATCCACTGCGTAAAACATAGGCTGGATAAGTTGGCGGTTCATTCCGCTGTGGCAACCCCAGATTAATAAAGGGACTAAGCCGAAAAGAAAATGAATGAATGAATGAAAATGTACAGACACTATACATCTATTTACAAAATGCACTTGAGAAGGAGAGAGAGAGAACGAGTTAGGAAGAGGAGAGAGTCTGCATGCTGGTTAGTTCGCTTGTTAAAAAACTGTAGTCATAAAAGACAAACAATACTTAAAGGATGAGCAAATCATACTAAAATGTGCAAATGAGATCACACAATTCATACGAATTAGCCTCTAAACCAAAAAGTTACATTTGCTTGCCAGCTGTACAAACATTTCATCTGCACAGTATATTCACAGCTCAGCGTTTTGATTATAACAGAAAAGATTGATATAGAAGATGCTCAATATAAACAATATAGGGTAATTGTTTATTTTAAGGTGTCCTTGTTACAGTTTAACTGATGAGTAACTTAATTACATGCACTTAAATGCCAGTTTGGTTTAGTGTTAGTCGAATTTAATTTGACATAATTACTGCAATTTACAATGTAATTACTAAAGTAAGTAGGCTACGTGGAACACGTGTAAAGGACACCTTAAAGCACAGGTGTCGAACTCAGTTTCTGGAGGGCCAAACTCTGCACAGTTTAGCTTTAACCCCAATTAAACACACCTGATCAAACTAATTGAGTCCTTCAGGCTTGTTTTAAACCTCCAGGTGTGTTGAAGCAGGGTTGGAACTAAACTGTGCAGGACTGCTGCGCTCCAGGAACTGAGTTTGACACCCCTGCCTTACAATAAGTTACCAAATACAGATATATGTTTTATGTAGGAAAAGCTAAATAAACCAGTGTTGGGAGAGCTATTCCAACAAAGTAATTAATTTGTAATTACTTCATTACAGTAACTTTGTCTAAAAATTTACTTAGCATTTAGTCAAATAATTAAATTATTGAATAACTACGCTTTTTTTCCAGGACCTTTTTCTTATTTTATTAACTTTTACGTTTTAAACAAAATATATAATATGAAAAAACTAAATAAAATATTGTTTAATTGAATATTAATTACATAACGCATATTGACATACATTTATTATGACATACTAAAATATTCAATTGTTTCTGAAGGATGAACAGTTGTTGGAAATAAAACCTTTAGTTGAAAAATATGAATAACAAAAAATATATATACAGTATTTATATATAGTGTTTTTATATACAGTATTATTACAAAAATATGAATAAAAATATATACAGTATTTACAATACTGCTTCTCTGAATTCATACCTTATACTGTCAAGAAACTAAATCTCAATATTTGTGTTCTTAAGCATTTACAATTGTCTTGATAAACGTTCTTTAGTTGAAAACAGAATTATTCTACAAAATATAAATGACTCTGCTTCTCTGAATTGATTTATACTGTATGTAAATTCAACAGTTCTGTATAAGTAAACTGACCAAAATAATAATAATAATAATAATTCCTTATATTTATATAGCGCTCTGCACATTGGAGGGAATCTCCTCATCCACCACCAGTGTGCAGCATCCAGCTGGCTGCCATATTGCGCACACCACACACCAGCTGATTAGTGGAGAGGAGGCAGAGTGATGAAGCCAATTATAATACGGGGATGGTTAGGGGGCCATGATGGACAGAGGCCAGTGGGCAAATTTGGCCAGGATGCCAGGGTTAAATCCCTACTCTTTTTTTAAATGACCAAACAGATTCAGGACCTCGATTTAACATCTCATCCAAAAGACGCCTCACCGAGCAGAATAGAGTCCCTTTCACTATACTGAGGCATTAGGACCCACACAGATCGCAGGTTGAGCGCCCCCTGCTGGTCTCACTAACACCACTTCCGGCAGCAACCTAGCTTTCCCACGTGGTCTCCCATCAAGGTACTGACCAGGCGCAGCCCTGCTTAGCTTCAGTGGGCGACCATCTGAGAGTTGCAGAGAGCTAGTTGCCGGTAAAAATGAAAAGCAATCCTTTTTCAGCAGAAAAGTAATTTAATTACAGTAACTAGTTACACTAATTACACCCAACAATGAAATAACAATGAAATCACATGTCTTTATTTACCAAAAAAAGAAGTGAAAAGAACTGAAGAAAATAAATGACAATACAGACCACTGATGATACAGTTAAGCAAATCACATTGCATAATTTGAAGTCGACTTACCACAGATGTCAGTGGTATTTCACAGAGACAAGTATTAATAATATTGTATCATAAAGATGGTGTGAAATCCCAGTCGAGGCATGATAAACAACATAAATGAAGATGAAGAGAAAACCAATGGCTCCATTGCACAGAACAAAAAAGATCAGACATTATTTACCAAAACAGCAAAATGTGATATGACAAGATCACAAACTAAGCTGACATTTGGCGACTCTGGACTTTATCTAGTGCTTGAATGGGTTTTCTGCTTAATTAGCACTAGGAGTAACGTCGACCAATCTGTACAGTACCAGTCATGTGATGCTCTTTTTGAGCAGCTTAAACGTCTTATACTTTCACGGTTGTATGTTTAACACAGCAAACAGTGAATACTGATTCAGCCATAGAAAGTCAACATACAGCTGGTCTGATTGTTATAGTAACGTATGAATTCACAAGGGTAACACATGAGCAGAATATGCACTTCAGGTGCTCTGAGTCCAAGCATTATTAAACAGGTTAGTTTCTTGACAGAACACCAAGCGGGATTACCAAGTTCTTTAATGACACAAATGTTCACCTTTATCATGAAAATCTCATGATTGGAAGTTTTAGCAGAATTATCAAGTCTAAAAAGAACTCAAACTAACAGCATTACAGATCCAGATTAACAGGAACTGACATTGGCGTGTGAAAAAGGAATATTCTGATATATCTGTAGTCTTGGTCCAATGAACAAAACACGTTTGCAGCTCAGAAGATCCAGCTGTGGATGTTTTAAAAAGCAGAGGCAGATCTTTAGGACTCAAAGCAGGATTTCATGATGGCGTCTTTGTCGAATTTGAAGCTGAGAAAAGACCGTGATGAGAGGATGCACTCGTTTTCCCCATAACAGTCTGCCTGTCCGTTATAGACGTAAACATCTCCGGCTGCATCTGAAAAACAATAGTGTACAATGTCAGATGAATGCCATTTAATATGCAGTAAATGAACTGGAAGCTGCTGAGACTTTTATTTCAGTATGTTGACGTACTTCCAACTGAAACGGAATATTGAGTAGGGGGCGGGGCTTTCTTTTTACACATCATTCCCTCATAGCCAACTAAAGGGGTGTGGTTAAAAATAATGTGGCTGAAGCGCCAAACTGACATCAACAGAGAAGGACCGCCAATCCAAATATGGAACCAAATGGATAGACTTTGAAGATTACCAAAAGAAACATTGGTTCAGTAGATTAACTTGCACAGAATAATTATTCACCTAAAGACGTGTGTGCTAGAAAAATAAACATTGTGAATTTTGATTTCTCACAGACTTTAAAGGGAGCATGCAGTATCGACTTTGCACAGTTATCATACCATGATGCTTGTTAAAGGGATAGTTCACGCAAAAAATTTTATTCTGCCATTATTTTCTCACTTGAGTTTCTTCTGTTAAACACAAAATAAGATATTTTGAAGAATGCTGGTAGCTGGCACCCATTAGCTATGTTTCCATCCAACTCATTTTGGATATGCGCATTAAAAAAAATGGTTGATGACTGAGTAAGACTTTATTTGATATGAAAAAATGTGCATAAACTACGATAAAAACACTTTTACCGAACAAATTCCAGCATGCGCATTTAAAATAGTCATGTGATTTTGTTATAAGAGATCATGTGGTGATCAAAATGTGTGGGAATGGAAAAACCAGCAGACTGAACACTTTGTGAAACATCTGAAATGTTGTTTTGGTCATTCTAAAATGCCTTGACCATTTCAGTATTAGTGTTATTATATTATTAATTATCCAGAATTAATCCAGAGCATCTGTGCTACGTGTCTCACGCCTTCAAACGCCACCACGTGCTTATTGCGTGTCGGCATTGTCTTCTGTCTTCTAAAGTCATTAATTAAATGAAGAAAAGATTCACGCAGCTTCTCTGACTGCAGCAAATTCCGTTTTCACTTTTGATATTTGGCGCTAGTTAATCAGGAAGTGACGATTTTGTTCTCTTTGACTCGTCGGATGGAACCGGTGCTTTATTCGCACGTCTTTTATGCAATAATCCAGTTTTGCACATAAATTTAATTAGCATTTTTGAATGGAAACATAACTTTTGACTGCCATGGTATTTATTCCCTTTATATGAAAGTCAACAAGTGACAGCAACCAACATTATTCAAAATATCTTCTTTTGTATTCAACAGAATTAAAACCACATGAGGGAGAGTAAATCTGCTATTTTCATTCTTTGGGTGAACTATCCCTTTAATGGTATCACCATTTTTCCCAAAAACAGATTTATGTAGTTTACACCGAAATGGTAATGGTATCATTTTCCAAAACTTATTATATCTGTTTTCTAAAACTCAATTTTCAAGCCCATAAAAAAAAATGTTTTAAGTTTAATCAGCATAATCAACTAGATATCATCTGTAAAACCTTCACTTTATGAGAAGTCTATTTAAACGACTAGATTTCACATGAAGAAATTTGCAGATTTGCTCACATAATATAAAAAATTCTGAAGTTCAAATTACACATTAGATACAGCAAACATAGTGCAATTTGGAGTGTGCTCCACACAGGTGAGTGGGCTTGACAAACCACCTGCAGGACACACTTTCTTCCCTCCATATGTTCAGAGGTGGGAACATTTTTTTTTTTATAATTTAGACTTATCATAGCATTTATATATTGCTGCTCTCTGATAATTTGAAGTGCCACTTTTATCCTCACATGCAAGTTGCTTTGGATAAAAGCTACGCATCCGAGTAAATGCACAATGTAAATGCACATTGAATAGCGGCTTGAATTGAATAATCTCTTGAACCACTGTTATTAGCAACTGATATTTGTGCATTGCAAATGAATGATTTGCGAATGCAGTAGTGTAAAAGAAAAAAAAAGCAGAGCCAACTCTAATGTCCTGCCTGCTGTTTTTGCTGAGTAATCGGCTAAAGCAGCCAAAGAGGTGTTCAAACCAATAGCAGTGTAGAGTTTAAAAAGAGAATTCATTCATTCTGTGAAGAAAACCGCTGTCATTAATGCTTCTTTATTAAGGAGGATGGTCAGCAGCATGTCACATGTTGCTATAAAGAAAAAAATCTGATTTGTGACATAAAATGGATCATTACAAACAATAAAGAACAATATAATTAGAGTAAAAAGTTGCTTTGAGAAGGTAAAATGTGGAAAAAGTGGATACAATTATAGGATGTTCATCTGAAATGATCTCGAATACTTAAAAATGGCAACAAAAACTCAATACACTGAAGAAAATGAGCAACTATAGTTAAACTGGATCAATGAAATACTCTTAATGGCAAAGATTAAGCCAATCATCACCTCCAGACAGACCAGAGATGATCTAAAATGAGCCTTAAGTACAGTGACAGTCAGAAGATGTTTAAATGCAAGTTCAGCAGTCAGCAAGAAACCACCATTGTTCAAAACCAAACAAAACAGCATATCCAAAATCCGTTCAAATTTGCCAAGGAACACATTAGCTATTTTTTCATCCAACAATGCAAATTAGACTTGTGTGCAAAACTGGAATACTGCAAGAAAAACATTTGCGAACAAAGCAGTTTCCATCCAATGACTCAAAGAGAATAAAATTGTCACTTTCTGATAAACCGGCACCAAATATTAAAATGACATGGTGTCCCAGTTTTCCAAAAAGAACTTCAAATTTTGATTCGTCTGACCACAAAACAGTTTTCAACTTTGCCACAGGTACATTTTAAACGAGCCTTGGCCCAGAGAAAACACCTGCGCTTCTGGATCATGTTTAAATATGGCTACTTTTAGCCGGCAACGGCGAACGGCACGGTGGATTGTGTTCACCGACAATGTTTTCTGGAAGTAGTCCTGAGCCCATATTGTGATTTCCATTGTAGTCGCATTCCTGTTTGAGATGCAGTTTTCTGGCCTTGACCCTTACGCACAGAGATTGTTCCAGATTCTTTGAATCTTTAGATGATATTTTGCACTGTAGATGGTGATAACTTCAAACTCCTTGCAATTTTTCGCTGAGAAACTCCTTTCTGATATTGCTCCACTATATTTTGGCGCAGCATTGGGGAAATTGGTGTTGCTCTGCCAATCTTGACCTCTACGAGACACTGCCACTCTGAGAGGCTCTTTTTATACCCATTCATGTTGCTAATTGACCTAATAAGTGGAAAATTTGTCCTCCAGCTGTTTCTTATATGTACATTTGATTTTTTTAGCCTGTTATTAATACCAGTCCCAACTTTTTTGGAAATTTCTTTTAAAATGTCTCACTTTCAGCATCTGATATGTTACCTATATTCTATTGTAAAATAATATAAGTTTATGAGATTTGTAAATTATTGCATTCCTTTTATTATTCACAATTTGTACAGTGTCTCAACTTTTTTGGAATCGGGTTTGTACATTTACACACATTCAAATTGCATATTAAATATATACATGGATATTTCTTGTTATACTATACAATCAATTATTGAGAAACTCCAGATTGTAAAGTACCTGCATCAAAGTTATCCTGCAGTCTTCTGGGCTGAAGCTTCTTGTCATCTTTCTACAAGACATTATAGTATTACACATCTGTTACTGTAAAGCACAGTAAATAATGTGTGTAGCAAGATAAAGGATTTTACCTGCTGCTGACTGATACCATTAACTCTTTTCTTCAGGTTTGGAGACTCTTGGTGTTTCTTCCCATTGCCTTTAACATGATTCTGCAATGAAACCCCAGAGCCAATCAACAAATCAGGATTAAACCCATCCATTCACTTCACAAAGTCTAATATGGAACAGATGGTATCAGCTCACGTATCTCAGAAGTTTATTTAATCTGTACAAAAGCAGACTAATTGAATAAATAATTGGTAACACTTCAGCATAGGTCACAATTCATGCTATTAACTACTGGCTTATTACCTGCATATTAAGACATTAACGATTCATTAGTAGTTATAAAGTATGATCTTATTCTGCATCCCTAATCCTACCCAAAACCTAAAACCATATTCTACCTTACTAACTATTAATAAACAGCTAATTAGTAGTTTATTAAGCTAATAGTATTAGTTAAGAGTTTGTTAATAGCATGTATTGTAACCCAAACGAAAGTGTTACCATTCATTCATTTATTTTCCTTCGGCTTAGTCTCTGATTTATCAGAGGTCGCCACAGCAGAATGAACCGCCTATGATTCCAGCATATGTTTTACACAGTGGATGCCCTTCCAGCCGCAACCCAGTACTGGGAAAAACCCATACACTTTTACATTTACACACGCACTCATACACTACGGTCAACTTAGTTCATCCAATTCTCATATAGCGCATGTCTTTGGACTGTGGGGGAAACTGCCGGAGCACCTGGAGGAAAGCCATGCGAACAAAGGAAGAACACGCAAACTCCACACAGAAATGCCAACTGGTCCAGCCAGGACTCGAACCAGCGACCTTCTTGCTGTGAGACGACTAACCACTGAGTGAACGTGCCGCTGAAAGTGTAACCAAATAATTTATATATTAACTGGATATGCACAATACATCCTACCATATCAATATCAAGTGTCAATCAATACAGATTCCACAATATTGTTTAAAAAAAAAATCACATTGGTCAGTGATTTAATTCAATTCTAGTTTCTTTGGATTTTCATAGTAATTACCACCTAATAAACAAACTCTTTTAAAATGCATTCTAGTTTTATAGTTGACTTCCATGACCTCTGTATTAAAAAGCAACACAAGACAAACTAAGTGCATATATATTTAACTGCTGCATATTGTCACAAATACCTTCTTTTTTCCATATTATATCAGATTTTGGTCACAGTGCTGACACCCGTCTAATGAGAGATTGTCATATCAGCTTCAATGGCTATTCCATGGCAAAAACAGATACAATTTTACAAGCAGGCTATTACTTTTTTATAAATCATAGGTTTATAACCATAAAAAGACAGCAACAACAATAAATACTACATAAAATACAAATCTAAAACTGTTTTTATAAACTTTTATTTACTTTTAATAAAAATTCGAACATTTTTAACTGGGGTCACATTTTAAAAAAAAACCTTTAAAGTCTCTTTATGTAAAAACTGTCATCTCATAACATTAAAAACAGAGGATTGCAAAAGTATTTTTTTATTTTATTTAGGATTTTACTGCAAATGTCACTTACATTTTGGAGCAACTTCTCATTTAAGTAAATGTCCATGTGCATGTTTAGAACATCCAATACAGCATCTAGCATAAATAACCTCATCATGTCTTGAACAAAGAGAACAATTAGATTTTCCCCCTACTAAGGGCTGGATTTCAAAAAGTTTATAAGACTTAAATGTTTATCTGGTTTCAAGTCTGAAGATGTGATTTTTCAATCCTTAATTTTTCCTATTAGAGGTGTTTTACTTACTAATTTTAATGTATGTACAAATATTCCTTAAGGATCTGAACCTACCTTGGGTTTAAGCACATCTGCTAACTCACTCTGGGAGGTTTGTCCAAATGTTTTCTGTTTCTGCTTTGACCAGCTGTCAGCGGACACTGGAGATGACTCCACCAATATCTGAGATCTCCTGGGCTTAGAGCTGAGCAGAGGAACAACAACAAAACAATTCCATAAAGTGTCATTATCTCAACAATCATCTGAATGCAGAAATGAGACAAACTCTGAACACCAACAGATTGTTGCCTGGCCATCAAGCCTTACAATGTAAGCTGCTAAGCTAATGTTTACATTTGTACTTTAATCTGTGTCTCACTTTGACACTTGCTGCTGTCACATTCTTGGTGGTGCACACATATATTAAGGCAGCCTTCATGACTGAAATGAATTATGCTGTGTTTTCCACCAAGGCAACCCAGGGTGCCAAAATTGGGCAAACTGGCAGTGGGCAAGTTATAGAGACCAAAACAAAGACAAGCATTCTAACACACTTTTTCAAAGGAGGATAAATGACCTTAGCGTTGTTTTCCATGTAAACAAGTAGGTTCAATTAGCATGTTTCTGCAATATCTGCACACATATTATGATGTTTTAGAAGTTGTACTTGTATATAGCACCTTTAAAACACTGTATTGCTAAAGCACCCACTTAACATAGTTGCAACACTTATCACAGTGTGCCACACAGAGGCTAAAGAGATCAATTGAAGAATTAGCAAGTATACAAAAAACTAAAGATTAAAAAGTACACTGTTGAGATGTGAAATGTAGTCATCATCTAGTATAATGCCTCAACGAATGAATAAATAACTTGATTGCATGCGCAATTAACACAATGTGCCATGTAAAAGACACACATTTGCTAAAGGAGGAACGCACACACAAGCATGTCAATTGAATAGCATACCAAGTCAACTTCAAGTTTGTTTAATTGGGATCAGAGCAGTTTAAAAACCCCTTTTGACTAACAAGCTAACTGATTAGCATCTTAAGTTAACATTGATCCATCAACCCTGCTGTTCATGCGTTCGAAATAGCAAACAGTATGTGAGCTAAATATTATGTCTGAATTCATAGTAACGGAAAAAGTACCCAGGTGACCTACTACTTCCGGAATTTATTTTAAGTTGCACATCCAATAGATACTTTAACATCCCATGAGGGAACAGGAGAGAGTTTAAGAATGGGAGTGAATAGGGTAGGTCATGTGATAATAACAACATTACAGATGTAGTACACCTGAACTTCATTCATACTACTTACATTCACACTACATGCACAACACACTTTTTTTTAATGGTTGTGAAGTAAATTCAAGTACCTACACAAGTACTATGCAATTTTGGATGCAGCTATAATTTTCACATGATTTCATACCCTTTTAAAAAAGGCTGCCTGTATTTTGCTCTACTGACCTCCATTCATTTTGACCAGTTTGTATTAACATATCCAAACAATAATAATAATAATAATAATAATAATAATAATAATAATAATAATAATAATAATAATAATAATGTTTGAAAAACTACTGGTTTAATGCACTGTAGATTAATTTGCTTGTCTGCATATACTATGCATCATCAATAAGGTGTAAACAGTTTATGATCTGTTAATATCTAATATCACTGATGTCTTTGTATGCTAGTGTTTTAGAATTTTCCCCAGTTTTACAAATGTACATACTGCCTTATATCAAAAGTACCTTTTTTTTCTTTTATTGAGAAGTGACAAAAATATTTGTGATTTTAAAGGTGCCACAGAATGAATATCTGGATTTACCCAAGCAAATCTGAATAATAAGAGTTTGGTACATGGAAATGGCATACCGTGAGCCTCAAAAGTTTTTTTTCCTTGTTCTCATGTAAATGCCTGTGAAAAGTAATCGGAACAAAACAGACTGCATCACTGCATCATTAATATTCATGGCGCAGGCTGCGCACATTATGATCATATGAATTTATGACTTGCTGCTATGATTTAAAGCCTTATTCATGGAAAAGCCATTTAAGACTTAAGATCCTGCTCTCCCTGCCTCTCACATTTCCAAAACAAGCGTCCCACATAAATAGTTTAATACAAGCTTACATAAACTTTAAAATCAGGGCAAAAATTATCATTCTTGTAATCTCACTAGGAAACTTTGTGGCCAATCAAACACAGCCTAGGGCGTGAATATTAATGATCTTGTGTGGATCTTCAGAGTCTGTTTTTGTTTCATCAGGCCTGTTTTTTTTTTTTTAACGCTCACAGGATTTACATAAGAACAAGGAAACAATGGTGTTTGAGGCTCACATGTATGTAATTTCCAAGTTCTGAACACTAATTATTCATATATGCCAAGTATTTCCAGACTTTCATTCTATAGTACCTTAAACAAATCAGACAGGTCTGTACTTCAGTTCTGTGTTTTGCCCTCTAGGTCGTCTTACTAGTCATCTGACTGAAAACTAAGAATTATTATAGTGCGTACACACTATTTAAATGCACTAGTAGCTGTTTATGCAAATCTAATGTCTAAACATGATGGTGTATCTTTTCCCTGTGAAAACAAAAAAGTCAAATATGATGGTTAAGGGTCTCTATGGCAACAATCACCGCACCGGAATGGTTTGCATGGTGTGCTGCCATTGGACGCAAAATCCTCATCGCTGCTTGTCGACTCTCCTTTGTGTTTGGCAATCCACTCTTTGAGCTGCCTGTAGACATTACAGCTCGGTTACACTTCATTCAATCAAAAACACAAGATGCTCATTAATCAGGCAAAAAGAGAAGATGTACCTCATGAATGGAATAGCCATGAAAAACTTGTTAGCAGCCAATCCAAGCTTGGATTTAGGAGTTATATCGTTCCTGTGGCAAGGCAGTTTATCCACTGGGAACCATTCAATGTTCTGTCAGGAATAAAAAACAGCAGAGAAATTAAATGGGTAGTTCACCCAAAAATGAAAATTTCTCAGCACACTCAAGTACCTCTAAACTATACAGTAAGGCCCAATCTCAATTCTACCCCTTAGTACTTCCCTTTACCCCTAACCTTCATTTTGCACGTTCACGTGAAGGGGTGTCCCAATTCTCTTTAGCTTGATGGCATAGGGCTAGGGGGAAGGGCTAGATATACCTTAAAACTGAGATTTTCCAGGACCACACTCGAAACCAAGGGGTACGAAAATTTCGCAGAATACATCATCTACAACGGCAACATGGCTGAATATGTGAGTCAGAAGATGCACAAATTAGCATTTTTGGGAATTATTAATAATTTTTACAACAAACAAGCATGTGTTTTAATACATTCATAACGGCGTTCAGGTTTTTTTTTTTAAACGCTAAAAAACCCCACTAAATTTTGCTATCATAATAATAACTCCTGTACAGTAGTGCCACAACATCTGTCACTAGATGACACTCGAATACGCGGTCAGAAAAGTGGCTGGGAATTACCTTTTTACAGTGTCTGGTATAATGCTGTTTTTTTGTGTTTACATAGATGAATATGGGCACGGTGTAAATGCAGAGTAACATTAGTTATGAGCTTATTGCCACATTATATCGTTGTAATAATATAATATTGTTGACTTCGATGATTTCCTGAAAATAAATACCGCAACTGGAATAACTACAGCAGTCGCCGTTGTCGATCTCATATGAAGTAAGAGATCACGACGACATATGAAGAAGTGTGCGTGTTGTAGTGGTGTCCCCTTTCTTAGGGGTAAATTTTGAAGCCCTGCCATTTTGAAGGGGTAGGGGTAAAAAAATTTAATTGTGATTGAGCCCAAGCTTCTTTCTTCTGTTGAGCACAAAACAATATATTCTGAAGTATGTTTGGAAATGCAGCCATTGACATCCATAGGAAGAAACTAAAAAAAAAATCTACAGAAGTCTGAAGTTGTAACAAACTGGCAATAAATATATTTTGACAAAAAAAAAAAAACAACAACGTATACACACCCTTATTTCTTTTCTGGTCTTTGGATTGAACTTGGTGTCTTTAGGAACTCCTGGTATAATGTACAATCGAGCCAGCTGATCTGAAATCCTCTGCTCTATATACGTCTTCTTGCAGATACGATCTCTGATATCAAACCCGGTCTCTTCTAAAACCTGCAGGAAGCAAAAAAACATTGACATGGTTTCCATCAGACTGACCATACACAAGATCATGGTTTACTTTTCTGAAGCCAAGAAAAAGTGCATACTTCTCTCACAGCGCAGTCATGGAAAGCCTCATCTTCATTGACTTTTCCTTTTGGAAAACCCCAGCCAGACTTGGCCAGATAACCCTGGACCATCAACACCTTCAGGCAGAAAATAAAGCTTCAATAAGAACATCAAGCTCTTTTAAAGTTAAGTGTAACAGATTATGATGTTTCCAGCAGATCTGTACTTGCATTGTCAAGCGTTTCATCCAGAATAATGGCACCAAATGTAGGCACACCCATCTTATACTCTTTCCACTGCTCTAAAACCTTCTGAACATCCTCTCCATGTGGCAGCAGGAATGGACAGTGATTAAAAAGTGATTGCAATGTTAAGGAAAGACGAAATAAATAAATAAATAAAAAATATTTTTTGGAGGAATTTTCATCCAACGTCATCCTTAACCCTTTACCTCATATATTTTAGCTTCACTGACACCATTACAATATATTTACATTGCATAATGACATACATAAATCATAATAGAAGTTTTTTTTTTAGTAATAAAAGTTAAAAAATCTTGTATTAACTCATAGTAACAACAGGGTTTAAGTATTTCAATGAGTGCCCAATTAACAGTTAAAATGGAAGAAAAAAAGCTTTACAGGCCATCAAAAAATCTATTTAGATATATTTTTTTCATTTATCACTTATTTTACCAGGATAGTCCCATTTTGAGATACAAGAGCACAAAGGTTTCACATTAAAACAGATACAAACATATAAAATAAAAAACAATTATGCTTCGACAAATATATAGACGGTATTCGTGATGTCAAAACTGGCATTCAGAGTTATTTTGTGTAAACAAAAGTGCTGTAATTGTTGATTTCCTAAATGGATTCTGTGCAATATAGACACACCACATCCATGTTTTTTCCACTCACAATTCTTGCAGTGAGTAAATCAGGAGTTTCATTTATAAAACTTTGCATAGAAAACCGCTCTAAATCCAAATGTATGTCAGAATGCTGAAAAAGGCATACGCAAACAAAAATTGAGATTTATAAAACTGTACACACATCTTTCGCTTTCTAAAAATCACAGCTAATCTAAGAATTTGCGTACTTGGAAAAGTTTTACATTCTGTCCATTACATGCACACTCTTAGCCATTAATAGTCAATGCAAATCACCTCATATTAGCCACAAATCAAGTTTTTTATGCCCAATCATGTCAAAAAAGTAGAGTGGTGCAAAGAAACAAAAATCAAGATTCTTGTCTGATGCAGGCCTAAAGAAAACTTTTCTTTTTTTTGTTGTCTGTTTTACTGTTCTAAGCAGTGCGTGGCATTTAAAATAAAAAAAATATCTGGAGCACAATAAAAAGTAGTGGTCCGATATGGGGGAATAGCTCATTTTATTTTATTTTGTTCTATTTAGTCACAGTACGCATCCCTGTATAATTTAATCTTGCGAAGCCAGCTATTATGCACGGCATGACAATTACAAATGTAAAAAATGGAATTTAAAGAAATGTTACGATTATATATTTCTATGTTATAATTTGAATGTATTCGTTAATGATTTGGGCTCATATGATGATTTCAAGTGGTTCAATTAAGTAAATATTACATTTAAATATGTTTAAATTCCTTGATACCTAGTCCCTAAGTTCTATATTGGTGTCGCCAATTGCCCATATCTCCAGAATGCGTGGATGCATGCTCCAGAGTTTACTTACAGCTGCACATATTCTCCAACAAAGTCACAACCTTTGTGTGGGAAGTGGCATATGCACATTTTCACCTGTCTTTGTGAGTACGCTACGTTTATAAATGAGACAAGAGCATAGAATAACACTCAGTCTCATGTATGTTTTGTGTGAGCATTACTAAAAATGTTACCATAGATAGAAAAAAAAACACTATGGAAACAAACGGGTGGTGAGATCTGTTTTGTCACTGATATTCTTCCAAATACTTTCCTTTGTCTTCAGCCGAACAAAGAAATTTAAACAGGACTGAAACAACCCGAGGACGAGTTATGATGGCAGAATTTTCATTTTAGGGTGAAACGTTTCATTAGGCCTTTCAAAAACTCTCTCTCTGGTGTGTTTTGAATGCTATATTAAAATGATTCTTAAGGATATCAGCCTTCGTCGGCGCAATAGCCTAGTGGTTAGCGCGCTGACATATGGTGCAGTAGCACTTCAGGGCGTCCAGAGTTCGAATCCCAGCTCGAGGACATTTCCCGTCCTTACCCCCTCTCTCTCTCTCTCTCTCCAACTTCGCTTCCTGTCTATAATACTGTCCTATCCACTTAATAAAGGCAAAAAGGCCAAAAATAAATCTTTAAAAAAAAAAGAAAAAAAAAAGGATATCAGCCTTGGCGAAGTCTCTTATCCCACACTGAGGTAGTCCTGGTGAATTCTGCATGCAGAAGTCCAGATAAAACCAATGGGCGAGCTCAATCTGGAAGCAAACTCTGATGGCATTGTCCCTCTCCTCGCTGGGGATGTGAAGAATGAAGCGACTACAGGATAAAAACCATACACAAACATTAAATACTTAAAATATGAAGCCATAAACATAAGTAGGCAGAAGCACATTTCAGCATGATTTGATTATGATGGACAGGTTGCAGCAAGTTTTGTGATACTTTATTTTAATTATCGGGGTCTGCTAGTTTTATGAAAAACTCATTTTATATATTCAAGCATCAGACAATCATAAATAGAAATAAATATCTGTAATCTCAATAATCTACATTTCACTCACATGAGCCAAGGGCCGATCATTCAATGAGACCACCCAATAAGTTTCAGTTCAGTTTTCTTTATTTAATAAGTGATATAAGCATCATAATATTTTAGATTTTATCACTGTATACAAGCCAAGGGGTCTTCAATTTTTTAGGTAGTGCAAAACCCCCAATATTATCAGACTTGTGTAAGGGACCCCCATCCTAAAAGGCAAAAGGATTCTGTAAAGTTCAAAGTTAATCCCCAATTTATAGTTAGAAATTATATAGTATTTTTATTGTATTATTAACTCTCTTGTCCCCGGTTTAACACTCAAACCAAAGGTTGAAAAAAAAACAGGTAACACGTCAGTTTAAGAATAAATTCTCACTATTAAGTTATTACCTGGCTATTATTAAGCTATTGCCTCTTTATTTGTACATAAAGTACATATTACATTCTACATTAAATGCTTAGTTCACCCAAGAATGAAAATCCTGACAATTTACCCACCCTTTACTTGATAAAAAAAAAACAAGTTTTTTCTTCTGTTGAGCACAAAAGAAGATATTTTGAAAAATGTTGAAAACATGTAACCATTGACTTCCATAGTATTTGTTTATCCTACTGTGAATGTCAATGGTTACAGGTTTCCAGCATTCATTGGCATAACGTCTTTTGTGCTCAGCAGAACAAAACTATTTCTGGAACAAGTAAAGGGTAAGTAAATTATGACAATTTTCAAATTTGGGTGAACTATACCTTTAATAACCATTATTATGCACCCAATTGGAAGTTGATAGAGCTAAAAGTAATAGTTAATGTATGAGAATTGTACCATATGGCAACCATTAAAGAAAAAAAGAGATAACATCACAGCTAAATGTATAGTATGTACTAAGGGGAGTCAAATGTTATTACCGGAAATGCGGGAGCCATAACATTTACGGAAGTAGTTCTACAAGTAGTCAGTCAACTGACCATTTGGGTCAAAATGAGCAAATAATCAACAGCAGCTATTAATACATTCTTCTTCAGACGGCAGAACTGCGCAATGTTTTCAAACATGTACAGTCAACGTACAACCAAATTGGCACGTGTCCAAAACTGCAGCTGACTTGAAACGCGCGTGTGATGCACAACACAATTATCCTGCAAGCTCAAAACGCGCCAATGATGAACAAAAGCGCAGCTCACTCCGAAGCAGTCTTCTTCGATCTCTTAAAGTCTGCCTATGTTAGTGGCTTCATACGTATTGCAACACAGCCTTGTTGTACTGGAGTACAAATACAGTTACGCATCACTCGACCGCTCAAACTAATATAAACGCATATTAAACCTACAGGTAACGTTACTTTTAAACACGCAGTCAGCTGTGGATGTATTCTGTCGATTTACCTGCAAAGGTCATCCAGTAAACCTCTTGGAATCTCCCCTCTTTTTGTCTCCATGTTAAGGGTAAAAACATCCCGAACAAGCAAGACTAGTGCATTAAAAACAGCGCAAAGCTACTACACTTGCGTGCTTCGCATTTGTAATAAGTGACTCAAGTCCATATTTCTGGCTAGTCAACACATGACGTTAAAAGAGCAGGGAGCGCTGGGGAATTTATAACTACGACGCCGATGCTAACTGGCTAAAAATATAGCAACGCGAATTCTTGAGATTAGGCGGGACCAATGATAGCGCGCAAACTCTGCTTCACCAATCATTGTCACGCTCGGCTAAACGAACATCGCCAACAACCAATCACCGTGGATTTTTGTTGGGCGATTGGTGTTTTTGTTATAAGAATATTTGTTTTTATTATCAAGATGCAAGATTTAAAAAATAAAATTAATAACTTAAATTTAAGTTTTAAAATAAGACCTTTATTTGTTAAGTATTTAGATTTGTTTTAAGTGTAAGGTAATTTTAGAATGATTCGTTTGATATCCTAATTTTTCTCTACATAAAAAATCTTTAACGTTACAAACAAAGTAAAAGAGATATATTTTAAGATACCCACGGCTTATAGCTTGTTAAAACTATACTACATTTTAGAGCTGACATGTTCTCGTAGTATGAATATCAACGCCTTTGTCTTTTTAGTTTGTCTACAGAATATTATATTTGGGCATTCAGACCCCACAAACGAAAATATCTGTTTTATTGTCAATATAACAATATTTACAAATGTAAAAAAAAAAGCTTTAAATGTAAAACGTTGTTTTCTAAATATATGAACCTGAACGTCAGAAGGTCACTATTTGCTCTGTTTTGGGACGTTTTTCAGGGGTCAGTAACCTCGTCTTCAAATATTTATTTCTTTTTATGTTCCCCTTTTTATTAAAACGGTGTATCTACTATAATAGTTGTTGTGGTATATAATAAAGACTTTTATAAATGTGATTTTCTTACACCGTAAAAATTATAACTTGTATGCATTCAGCCTTTCGTACAAACCCACATATAAATAAATCTGTACACATGTTTGGAGAGTCACATTTATTTAAACGATGTTAAAAAATAAAACGGGTTCTTTCGTGCCCCGCTTCTCTGACGGGTGTGGTCGAGGAAGTGGTGCCGTGACGTCACGCCCTTAGCGTGTAAAGTGACACTGATCTGGTGAGAGTAGCGGGAGTTGAGCTGCTGTTCATGAGTTTTAGTTCACGTTACAACAAAACCATCATCCCTTCAGACAAATCATGGCGGCCGCGTTAAAACAACGCTTCGACAAAGCTCTCCACGAGAAAAATGTGGTGACGGACTTGTTGGCGAAGATTGAGGCGAAGACTGGAGTGAACAGGTCGTACATCGCATATGGTGAGTATTGCGGGAAGCAGATCTTAACCAGGAACACATGCGTGCTCGTCGTTTTCTACACGACACACACGGAAATATAACCCAACCTAACCCAGCCGTTTTACTAGTTTGTGTGGGACTTGTTTAATCACGACTAAGCTTATTACATAATGGGTGAAAACGTCGACGGAGCTGACAGGAGGCTGATGCTATCTTTTGTCTTGCAGCTGTCATCGCGTTCATTGCTATTTATCTGGTGATCGGATACGGCGCTTCTCTGCTCTGCAATCTCATCGGATTCGTCTATCCTGCCTACATATCGTGAGTTTGAACTGAAATGAATGTTTCTAGGTAAAACTAGCTGCTAACTCCGCTCTAGCGTCACACTGCAGGTCATTACATCATCACCGCGGTTACAAAATATTGACGTCATCGCAGCAGTTAATGGAGTGGTTTGTCGCTCAAGTGTGCATTGTAACGTATACATATTTTATTTTATTAACTTTGGTTTTAGATTCAGATATCACTGCATGAAGTTCATAAGAACATCTCAGAATTGCAATTGTAAAATTCATTTGAATAATATAAAACTGTCAAAAACAAAACATCACAACGTAGATATTTCTGTAAAAAGTGTTCAAACCAAATAAATAGGCTTTATTTTACTTAAATAAAAGTTCCCTTTCGTTTGAAAACTGATTAGTATTTAATGCTGATGTGGTTTGTCAATCCCTGTTTATGTATATGTTTATCAACGAGATTTAGATATCTGAAAAGGCAAAATATATTTTACAAAAGTTCTGGTTTTAGTTTTTTTTTTCAGCAGAAAATGAAAGACGATTTTTAGTTAAAACTGTGGTTCTTGGTGTCAAACGCTACTGGGACTTTGAGCACTTTGATATACAGACAAAACAAAATCAATAAATGTTCAACATATATCCATCATCAATTTACAAAACAGATGTTTTTATGGGGGTGTATTTGATATCCCTTATATCATAACTACTACACACATCTGTCTTGCAATTGAATTATCAACAATCATTAAGCTTTGTCAGTTAGAATATTGACACAGATTAATCAATACACAATAAGTTTTTAACACTAATGCAAGTCATTGAATCAATTGCTGAACTGATTCAGAAATACTAAAAGCTAAAAGGGGAGAGCGGGCACGAAAGTAACATTTTTCATAAAACCACATTTTAAAATGTTTTTAGCAGAAATGTATTTTGATGTTGTTACCAACTCACAACAGTGCTCTATCAAAATCAGGTGTTATTTTGTATCAATGTAGAACAACTCCAATGTAACTTCACTTTAAACAAAAGTTGCACATTGTTACTTTTGACCCCATCAGTAGGGACGAAAGTAACACACGGGTGGGTCAAAAGTAACACAATAAAATATTTGTTATATTTACTGGCTTAATCTTGTTTATTTTAAATATATCCGACTATGACCTTGTTAATGTTCACTGCAAACATATTTTGTCTTTTATTTTTGTAAAAAAAAAATATTAAATTGGATTTTCATTTTAAATTTCAGCTCCATCAAATGTTTCAAAAGCAATCCAACAATGTTAACATTTTCTACAATTTTGGAATATGTTTTATTATTGTTGGCAATATGCATTTATTTCATAAAACATCTGAATCCAAACGCTGCAAACTCTAATGTTGAAGTGAAAAATAAGGTTTGTCTATTAGCAGTGAGGCATAAATAACAGTGTTATTGTGTGAAATTACTTCATCCCCACAGGAACTCTTGCCATTTAAACCTGATTTACTTTTAAACAGAGAAACTCAGACATTGCAAACTTAAGGATGTGTTATTGCACTAAATAACCTGCAGATTGATCAATACTGTGACACATGAAAAGAGAAACACAACTTGTAATAAGGAATAAAGGACCGCTACAATAATTCTTTTTTCTGCACTTAAAAACTGA
Source organism: Danio choprae (assembly GCA_903798125.1). Lineage (NCBI taxonomy): Eukaryota > Metazoa > Chordata > Actinopteri > Cypriniformes > Danionidae > Danio > Danio choprae. The sequence continues at coordinate 1,802,495 of CAIGQW010001968.1, forward strand.
AATTTGGAGCTAACCATGGGACACGGTCTCGAAATCACATGATATTTGACAGCTCCATCAAGGGTTGCGTGCTGAATGTGCTGTTAAAATGCACAAAGTAACTGGCAATGTTTTTAAAGGGTTCGTTTTGACCAAAAATTAAAATTATGTTCTTAATTACTCAGCCTAATGCTGTTCCAAACCCCTAAGACCTTTGTTTATCTTTAGAACACAAATTAAGTATTCTAGGGGTGTGACGAGATCTCGTATTATGAATATTATTAATATTAAATCGCGACAAGATTTCTTGTCAGGCTGAAAAGTTGTCTTGTGAGTTGTGATGTTGTAATGGAGCGTAAGGGTTGAATTAGTATTGAAGATTGGAGGCAGGATTGGATTTGAACCGCACATCAAGTGCTTTGCACACACCTGGAAACCCGGACTGGCCTGTTTTGTACGTCACTTGGTTGCTTGGGCGGGTGTGACGTTTTTTTTCCCACCAGTTTGTTCAATGGCTGCCAGGTCTGCTACAACTGCCGCCGCACAAATTAACCATGGTTCGTAACCATGCTATGGAATAGCACTTTTGATATGTTGAAATCATAATCGTTGTTAACACAAATCGAAATAAGACATGTTGAGTATTCCTATTTTAGTCTTATAATTGAAGTGCAGTACAGACATGTAAACACTGTAATCAAACTATTACCGTCGTGTAGGACGTTTAGCCGAATTTTGCGACAAGATAGTCCATACATAAACGGCTGTTTGACACTATTCCCTGCACCTACTGAGTCAGTAAAAGACCACACGCACGCACATCTCCAAGCGCACATACAAAGTGTACACCTGGAGACTCACCACATCCTCCATCATCATCATCATCATCATCATCGAACACATGTATAAATGCTGTCTGGGAAAAGCAGAAGTTTTCTTTTCATTCAGTGTGGTATCAAACTCTATTAAAACAACTCTGTCCTATCAGTCCTTACTTCATATTCGCATCCAGTAGCTCAGAGTTTGTCACTGGGGAATGACTGAAATGTTGCTGAATGAAAGTGAAACTACTAAAAAATATTAAATGAAATGGCAAACATTACATGAATTGTTTTAAAGTTCAGTTTGTGGAGAGGAGTTCTCATGTGAAATTGGACAGGGCAGAAGCCAGTAGGTAGAGTTTATAGAAAAATATTTTGCTGTATTTTTATGTCCTTTACAGCATTCATTAAAAATAAAGTAATATTCATTACAAGTTTATTTTAAAAAAAAGCACCTAAATAGTTTAGCATTTTGTGATTTTTATTTATTATTATAATTTTTTTTTATAATTTTTAAATTAATTTATTATTATTATTATTATTATTATTATTATTATTATTATTATTATTATATATTTTCAGTTGAATAAGATTATTTTCCATTCATATATTTCATCATTGCAGATTTTTTAACAATAGTGTAAAAATCTCATCTCGTATCGTTCTAAATGCAGGTCTTCATTGGATGAAGGAAAAAAAAATTGTACTGCTATGACAGTATAAACCATATAAAATATTTGCAGTAATTGTGATTTAAATGACGCACGCTTTTTCACTTTGTGTTGTGCCGCTCCACCAGCAAATCATGCTACCCGTGGTTCCTGACGATGCCCTGAAGTCTTATGAAGCAAAATGATCGCTCTGTGCAACTAAATGAACATTGTTGTTGTTGTTTTTTTTTCACAAATATAATACCTGTATTTAGCAATGTTTCCATCCAAAGATCCAAATTATACTTATGCGCAAAACTGCAATATTGAATGAAACATTTGTGAATTAAGTAGCGTTTCCATTCGATGAGTTAAGAGAACAAAATCCTCACTTCCTCACTGGCTCCAAATATCAAAAAGAATGCTGTGGTAGGAGAAGCCACTGTGGGTCTTTTTTTAATATAATAAAGCACCTGTGCCTTAAGGCTGATTTATACTTCTGCATCAAGCGCACGCGTATGCTCCGGCACAGCCTACGCGTGGTCGCATAGCCGTGGCCGTCGGTAACGCTGACGCGCACCTCTCAAAAAATTTTACTATACGTCGCAACAACGCGTAGCGCAAGCTCTGTGATTGGTCGGCTTGGTATCGCTGACGAGTGTGGGCGGAGGTGAGAGCCATGCGAGCCAGATGGAGCGAGTGTTTACAAGTGTGAAGTCCTGTGAAGGAGGCCCAGATGGAAAGTTTTGTTTTGTGTTTACCTTATGATTAAAGTTGTTGCACGTCCGCCGGTTCCCGCCTCTGAATGAGCGAGTTTGAGCTACTTCTACAATAAGGTAGCGTTCAGAAAAAAAACAAAACACCAGCGAAGAAATGCGACACAGAAGAACATAAAAACCTCACTGCCAGCTAGCGTTTCGGAAGTGTTATTGCAGAGCAACACAAACAGCGCGCAGAAGTATAAATGCACGACAATGCACAAGGCAGGCGCCGTGGGTCACGCCGATTACTCGGCGCAGAAGTATAAATCAGGCTTTAGAAGACGAAACTCAATGAACGCGCGGCGTCTTTTGGAGGTGTGAGACATTCTTTGGGTGCGCAGATTACCAAAGATTGTTAATTACCAAAACAACATTTCAGATATTTTACAGTATGGCTGGTCTGCTCGTTTGTCCATTATTGCTGTACCATCGTGTCCATTTTTATTGTCACATGTTGTTTTAAAACAAAATCATATTTTTTTGATAAATGTATTTCCATTGTACCATACACAGCTTTTCTTATCGGATAAAAAGTTTATCGTACTCAATTGTGCACATATGTTTTTAACATTATGCAGATCTCGCCATTATTATTAAGCATCTTTTTATTCGATATTTCAAAATGCACATAAAAGTATGTGAATGGAAACATAGCTATTCATAACTTGGACAAAGTATGCTCTGTTTTAAGCATGTACACTGTAGAATCAATGCACTACAAGCGTCTCATTGCATAATGATGTATTTCCCGACACGTCCTCACTCTCTGTGGTCAACAAGCACAACTGCGTCAGCTCACATGTGATTTCGTGGTCGTGAATATGTTATTATGCAACGCACTAAACAGAGATGTAATTGACATTTTTAAGACCTTACAGAAAGCTGACAAGCTGAAAGCTCAATATCCTGAATCATATCTTTAACATTAACGTTACACATCGTCACATTTTTATATTGCGATTTCTCGATCTTGCAAAGTATTGTTACACCCCTTTAAATTTGTGTTCTGAGGATGAACGAAGGTCTCAGATGAAATTTAGGTCTGAAGGTCTGAGAAATTAATAACAGTGATTATTAAAAAATGCTGGCTTCCACACAAACAATTTGTGTTGGGACAACATGAAGGAATTAAGCACATTTAAGTGGATTGAACATAAAACAATTACGTTGTCCCCAAAAAAAGTCTCAAGAATTGTGTTTTAGCTCATTTCAAATAAGTAGTTTGAACAAACGTAATTTTTTGAGTGTAGCATAGTCGCATATTCTTCAAAGTGACTGAGACTGACCCTGACGCGCACTTCTCAAGAGCTGTGATGAGTGTGGGCGGCCCCAAGAGTTGTGGGAAAGGAGCGAGCCTGGTGGTGTGAGTGTTTAACAAGTGTCGAGTCCCATAGAGGAGCTCCAGCTGAATACTTTTATTTTGTGTTTGCTTTATGATCAAAATTGTTGCACATCCGCCGGTTCTCGCCTCTGAATGAGCGAGTTTGAACTACTTGTACCATAAGTTAGCATTACAGCTATTTCCAGTGTAAACAAAACACCCCAAAGAAATTCGACACATAGAAACTCCACTGCCAGCTAGTGTTTCGGAAGTATTATTGTCAGGGTAAAACAAAAATAATGCAGAAGTATAAATCCATGACTACATTACAGTGATCACTCGGCGCAGAAGTATAATTCAGCCTTTATCACACAGACTTTTGTGCTCAGCATATGGTTGTCCATCCACACAATTACAGACAAAGAAAGCTGAAATGTAGTTTCCTGATAACCAAGAACTAATGTGGTTTGCTGTTGCCTACCAAACACATACCATTTCACTGGTTACCTCACTAGTCACGAAACGGAAAACATTTCAGTGGACTCTTAAAGCACAGTGGATTTCAATGGCCATTTAAAAAAGATACAAATTGACAAACTTTGACACAATTACACCCTGTTAATAATGTAATTATGAAAACATTTATGAATCTAGAATCTTCTTGAAGGGATGATAATCAAGCGTTTTAAGAAATGCAGATAGGCAGGTCAGTGTTCAGCATGCCAAACCACAGAAGCCCTTGTGACTCATGTGTGTCAGTTAACTTGACTCTAACATGCAACTCTAATCACCACTAATTTAACCCTGTTAATCCCACTGTGTTGTGTTTAATACACATTTCTAAAAGATCTGCATGCTCCAGCCTTTCCTGAAAAACCTGTTGTACACTATTTGCTAAATGCATTAGGTTACTTGATTAATAATTTACACCTTTTTTTTTTTTTTTTTTAGCAAGTAGGAAAACTATTTGTATCATTGTAACAGAAGTGGTAAATGTGCTTCTGATTAAACATGAGAACAATTTATTATTATTATTATTATTATTATTATTATTATTATTATTATTCAAGATAAACATTTGCTTTACTGAAGCTACTTAATTATCTGTATATTTACACTATAGCCTACATAGCCTTCATCTTAAAACTAAGCATTAAACATAATTTTACTAATATCTCTTTTGGGAAATAATGTGTGACCGCGCATTTCATACTTTTTTTTTTTTGTTTGTTTACTTTACTGCTCCGTTCCCACGCTTCTTGAAAGTACTCGAAAATACTTGAATTTCAGACATATGAATTCAAGACCTGGAAAGTACTTAAAAACACACATGGAGTAGGTTCTTGAAACTGCTTGAATTGATAGTTCATTCATTTTCCTTCAGCTTAGTCCCTTTTAAATTAATAGTTTATGGTGTTATTTCAACAATTGTACTGTTGTGCTTTCAAAAACTGAAAGAAAAAAAACTGAAATTCCTAATTTAAAAATCTTAATTGAAATCTTGTACAAGAACTATGTCAAATAGAAGCAAAACCGCATTTTAATAATACCAGTATTCAACCAATTAAAAAGTCCTTGAATCTGCTGTTCATAAAAGAGTGTATATACTGAAATAGCTTATTGATTTACATTACATGATATCAGATATTAGCACCACCAAAGGGCATATTTTTGCTCACTTTGGGCATTTGAATAGAATTGAGGCATTTCTTCCCTCATTATGAGCTCCACGTGTTCATTATTTCAGACTGTGTGAGACAAATACAAGATGTATCAATGTGGTAGGAATATTTTGAGATTTTCTTCTATTTCGGCTTAAGCTTCAATAAACAGTTTCATTCAAAAAACATTGTTTCTTGCTATTATAGGACCCCAGTTTAGTGGCATTTTTAAGCATTCAAATAAATATATATATTTTAATAGATGTCACACATTGATTAACAGCATATTTATTCTTTTATAATGTAATTGAGTTTAATAACATCTTTCTGTTAACCTCTGCTAGCATATCTCATTTGAATATATATTGACTATTGGTCTATGCAGCATCATATAATAATTTGTTAATGCAAATTATAAAATGCTCTTAAATTAATCTCTTAATTTAACTTTCTGAATATTTGTTCAAATTTCTAAGTGTTTACTAATTGTTTGTTTGCAACCAGTTTTATTATTTAGGATAAACCCCTTGATATGCTTGATGTTTTCAAAGAGATCCCTACATACAGAATCAAGCAAATATAACACGTATACAAGGAGAAAAAAATAATAATACCAGTAACAACATGCTACTGAACACAAGACAGACACCCACTACAATTTTGACACATTAAACATTAATGTTAACCTTTTATCTAGAGTTTATAAATATAGATATACCATCTAAAGCAGTGTTTCTCAACCATGTTCCTCGGGGACCACCAACACTGCATGTTTTGGATGTCTCCTTTGTCCGTCACACTCATTACAGGTCTTTCAGTCTCTGCTAATGTGCTGATGATCTGAATCAGGTGAGACATGGAAAACGTGACAGCTGGTGGTCCTCCAGGAACGTGGTTGAGAAACACTGATCTAAAGCTATTACAAGAAGTTGCAAAAATAGAAAATAAACCATTTTTAAACATATAGAATGAGGTTGAAGATTGTACATTTACAGGTAGGTTATTCCAATCTGCAAGAGCCTTGTACCTGAATGCCTTTTACCAAACACTTTCTGAAAAAATGAAAAATGTCTTGGGATAGTTTAAAGTGTATACATTTGAAAAATTAATTGTAGCCAGTAAATATGCCTTCTGATATTCAGTGGGAACCATTTAATTAATTCACACATGGTACAGCAACGTGCATCATAAAGACACCTAATGGCAAATATAGGCAAAAGATTAGCTTTAGTTGTATTATAATGAACCGTAAAAAAATTGGTAATATTTAGTTGCGAAGCAAGATTTCTTTTCAGACATTAAGAGCAAAACAATTCTTAGATTTATACAAAATACTGGTTCCAAAATTAATCTTGTGAAGAATATAGTCATTGTGAGGTTTAAAAGAAAGTTCAGTATCCAGCCATAAGCATAAATATTTAGTTTGATCCAAGAATCTGTCGTATTCAAGTTCAAGTTATTTGAATTTGATTTAAAGTATATACGTTGTACCAATAACCATAGTATGGGATTTATCGTCAAGCGAATAGTCCTGAAAAGCATTCAAATCTATTTGGAGTAAATTTTTGGATTTGAGGTAAATGAGGATTTGAAATGTAAATAACGGAACAGAAGAGTGTGAAAGAACTAAGAAGGGATTAGTAATAAATATAGAAAATAGAAGAGGATCCAGTATTAAGCCCTGTGGTACGCCATTTTCTTTCTTTTTTTTTTCTTTTTTTTTAATAGAATGATCAGATAGGGATATTTTTTTGTTGTTTTGAATATGGATTAACTAAGTGACCTGTTAAATAAATGATTGTTAATGATTTATTAATAAAAATTATTATAAAGTGTTCACAAATGGTCTTCTTGCTGTGTAATATATTCACAGAAACTCGTCCGCATTGTGATTTGATTCGATTTACAACACTTCTTTCAGTTTATTCATTCAAAATATGCTAAATTCAATCAGTGTTATACAACTAATGTCATTTGTGTGATTCGAATCTGTGATTCTAGCTGCCTTTTTCTCATATCAAAAATCAAAAGGCCCCACTGTTATGTGTCAATATGCTTTACTAGGTTAAAACATCAAAGTTTCACTGCTCCTGTCCAAAAACCTAAGCAAGTATTTGAAGCTCTGAATTATCTATATATTCTGTCTGTGATCTTAAATTAGTAAATGTGAAATGAAAAACAGCCTTGTAGAGAGAATGCAGACTTGCATCAGGTATATTAGATGTGTGTGACTCCTTCATTTATTCACAGAATCAAAGCCATTGAGAGCCCAGCCAAAGATGACGACACAAAATGGCTGACCTACTGGGTGGTGTACGGAGTGTTCAGCGTGGTGGAGTTCTTTGCTGACATCTTCCTGTCTTGGTTCCCTTTCTACTTCTTGGCCAAGGTATTGTACAGAACATTTTGTTTGCTACAGTCATACATTTTGTAACAAGAACATGTACCTGTCACATTAGCTGTTTCCATTCAGAGCTGCTCATTTAACCTGTTAACAGTTACGCCCGTTTTTGGCCTGCAAAGGTGATGTCGAAATTCAAATGAATATAATTTCAGTACGCTTTTGAATATAATCCTCATTGTGGTCTTGTTTAAAAGAGGTGACTTTGAAGTTTCTTGCACAAGTGTTTAACAGATTAAATATGTGCAAAATACTGGGTCTGACATGAAACTAGCCTATGCTGTATAACACATAATACAAGTAATAGAAGCACTCCTAAAACTTTTCTGTTAAGTTTTATGTTGATTTTAGCAAATACTTATATGAACTCATGTATTCACTCTACCTCTTCCTCATATTGACAGAACGTTTTAAAAATATGTATTTTAAAAAGATTAAGAAAAGTTATGATGAATAGAAAGTATATTTGTCTTGTTTTGACATTTGTCTATGCGTCTATCTGTACTTGCTGTTAAAAAACTAAGCTTAAAATCGATTCTAGAGAGAATAGCAATACATTATTATTATTTTTAAGTCTCAGAATCTATTTTACAAACTATTTCTCAATTTCTACACCACAGCTATAATTTTCATTGCAAGTTTGCACTTAATATTTCATAAAAGTTGGTATTGATATAGTATTAAAAAGAATGCCTTTATTTAACTTTAAAGGCATCGTTTACCCATAAATTAAAATTCTGCCATCATTTTTTCTTCCCTGTTCCAAGCCTGTTTGACTTGAGCACGAAAGAAGATATTTTGAAGAATGCTGGAAACATGTAACCATTGACTTCCACAGCATTGTTTTTTTCTAGGTTTTCAGCTTTCTTCAAAATATGATCATTTGTGTTCAACAAAAGAAAGAAACTCAGAAAGGTTTATAACCACATGAGGTTGAGTAAATGTGAGTACATTTTTAAAAGATTTTGGTGAACTATCTCTTTAAACACTGTAGACAACCCTGTAGGTGACATCCATGCCCAATTGATGATTGCACTCGACAAAAAGATGTACAATTATACTGTTGAAACAACTGCTATTGCTATTAGAACTAAGGAAAGATTGTAAATAAAAATAGAAAATAGAAGAGGACACAGTATTGAGCCCTGTGGTACGCTCAGCAAGATCAGATCAGTTTTCTATTATGCAAGTAAGTATTAAACAACAATAGGGAATTTTGAGGTAAAAACTATTGTTAATCATTATTTAATATTAAATAAGTTAATATACAAGTACATTTTCTCATACTTGTAGTTATTTGGATATCGATTAACCAAATGAACTGTTAAAGATTGAAGACTCCTTTTGTAAGTATTAAACCTGTTATTGTTATTAGAACTAAGAGAAGATTGTTAGTAAAAATAGAAGAGGACAACTTATTGAGCCTTGTGGTACGCTCAGCAAGATCAGATTGTTTTCCTTGAATCACCACACATTGTTTTCTATTGTGCAAGTAAGAATTACACATCAATAGAGATTTTTCAGGAAAAACCAGTGTTGTTAATCATTATTTAATGTTCAATAAGTTAATTTACAAGTACATTTTCCCATACTTGTAGTTATTTGGATATCGAATAACCTTTTATAAGTATGAAACCTGTTATAAGATTTGTTCTAATTAAGAGACTATTTGCAACAATTCAGTAAATAAGAACTGCAAGCTGTTTTCATCATGCTTCAACTGGGCATGAATTAAATGACATAATTTGTGAATAGAGCATGGTTTCCCTCCGATGAGTTCACTTACTAAGAAACTGGCTCTAATTATCTGTTAAAAATCGAAGTTTCTGCAACCTGGGAAACCACTGTAGCTCTTTTTTTTCCCCCTACACATTAAATAAGTCGCACCTCAGAGCGTTCTATGACGAGCAGTATCTAACATTGCTGTCATGTCTCTTCAGATGCCTAATGTGCTTGAATATGATCTTGTGAGGCAGTCATGGAAAGCCATTTAATCAAATCATTTCGATGGCAGACTTTGGCTCAGACATTTCAGAATGATTAAAATTATACTTCAAACGGTCTGCAATGATGAATTTGGTCTGCTGTAGGGTCCATTTATACGGTCATATGATCTGTACAGGCAAAATCACATGCATTGTTGTGTTTGTGGACATGTTTATTGAATAAATGTCTTGATCTGCAAAGTAGATCATTTTCATGTCTTTGTCTTGTGTATTTAAAAATCTGTCTCACTTGAGCCCTTCAAATGCATTATATAAAAAAACATGGAGGAAAAGAAGTCTACTGATATTGTTTTTAAACCATAAAACCAGCTATCATTTTGGGCACAGTTATATATGGATATTTTTAATGCCTTTGTCTACCAGCTTTACTTTAGTATGTTTAAATTCATCTCAACTTTAATTTTCTGGTTATAGTAAACTTATCTCAGAAGTGTCTACAGTTTCTTTTAAATGACTGTAAATGGATATATTTCACACGCAATTTATGCTTTTTATTGTGATTATTACTTAATGAAATGTACAATAACAAGATATTTGCTATTTCAGTGATGTGTGACTAGATGGGACCATATAATAAACATTTAACAGATATTAAAGTCAGTCAGCTGAGAGCCAGTATGAAGAGACTATTTGATTAAAGCTAAAGGACTCTAAATAGGAGAGTGTCTAAATATTCATTCATTTTCATTTCGGCTTAGTCCCTTTATTAATCTGGGGTCGCCACAGCGGAATGAACCGCCAACTTATCCAGCATATGTTTTACGCAGCGGATACCCTTCCAGCTGCAACCCATCTCTGGGAAACATTCATACACACCCATTCACACTCATACACTACGGACAATTTAGCTTACCCAATTCACCTGTACCGCATGTCTTTGGACTTGTGGGGGAAACCGGAGCACCCGGAGGAAACCCACACCAACACGGGGAGAACATGGAAACTCCACACAGAAACGCCAACTGACCCAGCCGAGGCTCGAACCAGCGACCTTCTTGCTGTGAGGCGAACGTGCTACCCACTGCGCCACCGCGAGGCCCCAGTGTCTAAATATAAAGCACGATATCTTTTACAGCCTTTTTATTTTGAACTGGTCGGAGTGGCGTTCACAGGACACAAAGCTTTAATTTTGACTTTTTTATCTGATAGAAATTAATTGGATTTTAATTGTATAGCTTTTTGTTGCTAGACCAAAAAAGCATTAAATAGGATATAAATAGTTATAATAACAGAGAATGTATTTTATTTATTTATTTATTTTTTTACTGCTTGGTGGTATTAGAGAATTGCTGAGTTACCATCACTGTGTTAAAGGGGTAGTTCACCCCTTTACTTGTTCCAAACCTTTATGGGTTTCTTTCTTCTGTTGAACACAAAAGAAGATATTTTGAATAAATCAGGAAACCTGTTATTATTCACCTCTGTAGTGTTAGTTTTTCCTGCTATGGAAGTCAATGGTTACAGGTTTTCAAATTTCTTCTAAATATAGTGTTCAACAGAATATAAAAATTTATAAAGGTTTGGAACCCTTGAGGGTAAGTAAATAGTGAGTCAATTATTTTTAGCTGACCTATACCTTTTAATACAAATATTGAAGTATCAAATGAGAAATGAGTTTAGAATAAAAATGCCTTAATTTGCCTAATATCAGATGCCTAAATAGGGATTAATTTTTTATAAATTGCTAAATATATTTTATAAATATAGTTGCCTTTGATGCAGCAAGTCCAGAGACTGTTGTGTACAGCATGATTTTGTAAGTAATGCACTTTAATCTTTGATAAGACTAAAATGGGGTCACAAACTAATATTTTCTCAATTCAAATGCGCAGCGGCTTGGACCCGGAAACAGTATTTCACGTCACGACATAACAAGCGGATTGTGTTTGACTTGTTTACTGTTGGTTACTAGGTTACCAATACTACAGTCGGCCACTCTTAACAACTTAATGGAAACACACCTGATTCACATTTGGGAATTTTGAAATTAATCTTTGAAGAGATTCACTTCACGTTTAGATTGAATACTGATTAGTGTGGTTTAGAGACCTGCCCCAAAAAAAGTTTGAAGAACTTGATATATTTTTTGGTTGTAAAGTCTCAGCAAGTGTATTTGTTCTGAGAAGTGGGTCAAAGACAAGATGTTCTGCTTCTCAGTGTATGCATCAGTTTATATCATAATTCAGATCGGTACTTATTAAAATATAGAAGATGAAAGCGGCGCAGTGGGTAGCGATGTCGCCTCACAGCAAGAAGGTCGCTGGTTCGAGCCTCGGCTGGGTCAGTTGGCATTTCTGTGTGGAGTTTGCATGTTCACCCCGTGTTGGCGTGGGTTTCCTCCGGGTGTTCCGGTTTCCCCCAGAGTCCAATCACATGCGCTATAGGTGAATTGAATAAACTAAATTGGCCGTAGTGTATGAGTGTGTGTGTGATACAGAGAGTGTATGGGTGTACGGCATAAACAAAATTACTTTTTGCTCAAAAAACATTATAAAACACATGATATTGTACAATATAATTTATATAAAAACATTATATTGTACAAAATAAATTGTCTGTTTGTTTTAGTGTCTTGAGCTTGAAACCCCCTTTTTGTCTTTGACTCACAAGAAAGGTCGATTGTTTTTTTGTTTTTTTTAGTCACATTGGTTTCTATAAGTTCTATCAATTTAAGCACATGATTCTAGTTTGAGATGTAAGGCACATGAATCTGTCTTATGGTTGATTTAGTGCAGATATGTGTAACTTTGAGCTTAAACACCAACAAACATCACTATATTCCATTACCAAAATACAGTATTCTACTTGTTGTAAAACATTTGTGAGAACAGACACTGGCCAGGGGCGGCATGATGGCTCAGTGGTTAGCACTGTCGTCTCACAATAAGAAGGTCACTGGTTTGAGCCCCGGCTGGGTCAGTTGGCATATCTGTGTGGAGTTTGCATGTTCTCCCCGTGTTGGCGTGGGTTTCCTCCGGGTGCTCCGGTTTCCCCCACAGTCCAAAAACATGCGCTATAGGTGAATTAAATTAACTAAATTGGCCATAGTGTACGAGTGTGAATGTGAGAGAGTATGGGTGTTTCCCAGTACTGGGTTGCAGCTGGAAGATCATCCGCTGCGTAAGACATATGCTGGATAAGTTGGCGATTCATTCCGCTGTGGCGACCCCTGCTAAATAAAGACACTAAGCCGAAGGAAAATGAATGAATGAATGAATGAATAACACACTGGCCAAAGTGGACTCAAAATATATATATATATAATAAAATGAGAGGCAATAGAGGCAACATATATTTTCTAGCTTGAGAAATTGTTTATTTAAATTAGATTGTATAATGTCAGAATAAGAATTAAAAACATAATGCTTTGATTATGGTGGAAGTCATTTACTATATAAATAAAAAGGCCCACAGGCAAATTCCTTCTTTTTTCGATATTTAGTGCCGGTTTATTAGGAAGTGACGATTTTGCTGTCTTTGACTCATCTAATGGAAACGGTGCTTTATTCGCAAATGTTTAATCAGAGATTCCAGTTTTGTGCATAAATGTACACTAAAAATATCTGTAAATGAGCAGTTTTGTGATTCATGTGTTTATTTTTTTATTATTCCCAGTGTATTTCTGCTTTTGAATTGCATTATGGGACCTTGAACTTTCTTCCAACAACTTTTAACCTTGAACAGTTAGAAAAAGTGACTTTTATTAACATTTGTAATAGTTTAAAGTGATATATTATCCGGGTTTGGTGTTTTACGATACAAAAACATTGTAATAAACTGCCAGCAGATTTTCTTTTATTTTAGACTTATTTCTTATACATTATATTATACCAAACTACTAAAATTTCAATAAAAGTCACTTTTTTTAAACTGTAGTTGAGTTTTTAACATCAAAAGTCGACAGAGCAGAGATCAACATCCCACAATGCAGTTCACAACCTTATATATACAACCGTATATAATGGAAAACACTTTAATAACGTTAATTAATTGTTTTTTACTGTGTAATTTGCATCCTTGAATGTAAACATATATTCAAATTGAGTCAAAGAAAGAAAAAAACAAAAGCTCTTGGTGCAGAGTGTGATGTAGTAGTTGGTTATTTCCATTTTTGTGCAATGGAGGGAAACTTTTACATTTTATTGACAAACTCACAAGGACTAAGATGAGACGTTAAAGGTGCTGTGTGCAAGTTTTTGACTCCCCTAAAAGCATAAAAATACCATAATATGTCTGCAGATATTTAAGAAACATGCTAAGTGAACATACTTGTTTATCTGAAAAACAAAGCTGAAGTCAGTTATTCTGCTTTGAAAATGCCTGTTACGTGCCGGACTTTTTGTCGCTTTGTTTTGTTTTGGTTCTTTTAACCCTTCCAATGCTAGTTTAGCCAATTATATTTCAGCACTCCAGGTTGCCTTGTTGGAAAACTGGGTATTTCATTCAGTCATTCAGAAAGGCTCTCAAAGCATGCGCCCGTGACCGAAATACGACCTCCGGTGGACAGTAGCAGACTCCAAAATGAGACACAGATTCAGAGTTCCACATGAGGTTATTAATTAGCAAATAATATAAATGTTATGAGTGTCCGCATCAGGTGAGCAGGTTACATTGTAACCCTGTGTCCTAACAACACGCTTCGTGATAAGCAGTTTGGCTGTTAGCACCAGACGAAACACGACAGAAATTTAAATACAGCCATTCAGAAGCACAGAATATGCACTCACTCACAAAATGGTAAGGTTTATAATCTAATTAATACATATTAAACCTCTTTCACATTATTAGATGTACATGCTGAATCACTGATACGTGTTGGTTTTGAGTCACAATTCTAAAGTTCAATTTCAAACAGTTTATTTTATTTTCAAGATCTGAGGTAAACTATCTGCTGCTGCTTTCAGTAGTATGGCAATAAATGTCATTATTAGCATTTAACACTGAATAAAGCACATGAGGTTTACCTGAGGTGATCATTGTCAGTTTTCTGTTGTTCACCTGCAAGAAATAGAAGCCGTTTCTAATATATTAATTCGAGGTGTTGGTTAGAACAAAAACTCCTTTTAATATGTAAAATATTCCTTCTATTGCGTGCCGTTGCTTTTATATAAAACAGATTTAAATCGGCCCTGAGGCTCAATAGTCAGACTCACTCCTGTTGGTCCTCAATCTGGCAACCTGCGCTTGCTTTAGTTTTGATCCAGGAGTGCAATACCTAGTTCAACCACAGGGGGTCAAACTTACATACTGCACCTGTCACAACTGTCAACATCAAATTACATTCATAATCCGCCGTTACGTGTTTTCAGGATTTTTCTGCTTCTCCATAATAAAAACATGACTGGGTGGGCCAGCCTTGCCACCCCTGGCTCTTATGTAGCCTCGCCACTGATATATGGAGTTGACTGTAATGGTTTTGTTTGTGTTTCTGGTTTGTCAGTGTGCTTTCTTGGTTTGGTGCATGGCTCCGACTCCATCAAACGGCTCCATTGTGCTCTACACCAAGATCATTCGCCCCTTCTTCCTGAAGAACGAAGCCAAGATCGACAACGTGATGAAGGACCTCACAGATAAAGCATCAGAGGCTGCGGACAAGATCAAAGACGAAAGTAAAACCAGATTTGTTTCATGTATTTACTGGTGAAGGAGTTCAATGTTTCATCAATAATGTTAAAAGCAGTTATGAATCTTTTTGTTGTTTCTTTGTTTTTGTCTTTCAGCCAAGAAAGCCACTGCCAACATTATCTTTGAGGAGAAAAAGCACTACTAAAAAGCATTTCCACTGCTTCCTATCCTGCGGACGACACTCGCCTGAATAAATGTTGCCTTTATATGCTCTTACTTTTTTTCTTTGAAGAAACTGGAAGTGGGCTGATTGTTGTTACTCCCTGCGCCTGTCTTTTAACGTGTGGCAGCCATATTAGATCCCATCAGAGCTCAGGTTAAGATAGTTCTGTTTGAACGGGTTAGGCGTAGATCATATCCAGTAAACCTTGTTCAGTCTCAGCAAACATCCTTATCTTTCCTCTAGACATGTCTTGAAATCATAGGTCATTCTATAGTTTACCTCGCATCCTACGGTCATTTAACTTTTAAATCGAAAACGTATTTATGTGCGCGAAGCATATGGTTTGTAAGAAGTGTCACTTCTGATAATATCAACGGTACCATAAGGTTATGAATTATGCATTTGACATCAAATATTAAACCATGGTTGATATCCACAATTGACTGTGACGTGTGATGTTTGTACTAAAAAGGAGCAAAGGATACATTAAAAAATACATTATTGTAAAATAGGGCGGTAAAATATGAAGATATATAATAATATATGACTGCTTTTGACAGTTTGTTTTCAAATCGCACAACAAATGAAGTAGGCCATGTGATTTCAGTAAATGAGGTTTGTTACGTCTTAAAAAATTGAATAGATCTCCGTAATCTGTGTCATATCATAAAATTCACATGAATCATGCGCCATCACTGAACAATGTTTGGTTTTGCCTGATTGCTGAGCACATTTACGAGTTTGTAGATTTTTTTTTTTATGTTATATTTTGGAAATATGAGTATTAATAGCAGTTAATAGTCTCTTATTGGCCTGAATAGGAGAGCCTACCATGGAATAAACAATATAAATGTATAAATATTTGAATGCACGTTCTTGTTGCATTTATACGGTGCGAGTATGTGCTGTTTCCGGCGTGTAATTTCAGTAATTGGTTCAAACGCTTCGAAAAGCTTAGTTTCCTCCATTACTAATAAAACCAATAGAAATAAATATTCTACAATTTCATATTATGCGCCATTGTTTATTTTCTAGTGTCCAAAACACATTGTTTGTTGGTAATGTGAATTACAGTATACTTAAAAGCACAATGTTTGATGTTTACATTTTCTTTTCGGCTTAGTCCCTCTTATTAATCTGGGCTCGCCACAGCGGAATGAACAGTCAACTTATCCAGCATATGTTTTATGCAGCGGATGCCCTTCCATCTGCAACCCATCACTGGGAAACATCCATACACACTCATTCACTTCGGACAATTTAGCTTACCCAATTTACCTGTACCGCATGTCCTTGGAATTGTGGGGGAAACCGGAGCACCCGGAGGAAACCCACGCGAACACGGGAAGAACATGCAAACTCCACACAGAAATGCCAACTGACCCAGCCGGGGCTCGAACCAGCGACCTTCTTGCTGTGAGGCGATTGTGCTACACTGTATTTTACATTTCTATATTCTTAAACATTTGCCTTTATTTTTCTCACTTTATTTAGAACTTAATCACGTACGAAGAACATTTAATATTATACTTTAAAAAATATTAACGTATTAATCGATTGATCATGATGTCATTATTGGGTGTCAAAGCGCCCAAAAGCATTGTCGAATCGGCATGTATAGATGATCGTGTAAGGAGATGGTTTAGTCATTTATGGTGCTTCTTGGGAGTGGATGGAGCCAATGATCTCTTTCGGCAGAATTTTCTCCCTGCAGCTGATTGGTGGATTTTTTTTTTGTGCAGAATTATGGGTAATGTAGTTATTTTGCATGAATTACACCGCTATACATGATCGTAGGAAAAAAGTTGCATTAAAGGGACTGTTCATCCAAAAACGAAATCATTTATTCTCCCTCATGTGGTTTTCTTTTTCTAAACACAAAGGAAGATGTTTTGAAGAATGCTGGTTGCAGGCACTCGACTTCTATAGTTGGAAAAAAATATATATATATACTACGGAAGTCAATGGGTGCATTCTTCAAAATATTTTTATTTGTGTTCAACAGAGGGAAGAAACTCAAACAGGTTAAGAACAAGTGAAGGGTGAGTAAATGATGTCATTTTCATTTTTGGGTGAACAACCCCTTTAATGTGATCAGATTATTCAACAAAAGCACACAACCCATGAAGAACCTCTCAGCTCACATCAGGTCTTTCTTTAAAGGTTTATCGGCTATGGAGAAAATGAATAAAGCTTTTACCTCCAGGACTTGACTGTTGCGCTCTATTGGCTCTGAGTGGTACGGCACGGTTCAGTATGCCTTTACACTATGTCTGTTTCCACTGTCAAAAGGTACCAAAAAGCAAGCCGTGCCATACCACTTTATGATGGGATTACAAATGTATTATTACATCTTAATAAGGAATGTTTCTGAGTGCGCTACACGCAAATGAGTGGTCCTGACATGGAGGAAACACTTTTTTTCTCTCCATACGCACCAGACACTTTTTTATAAATGCACTGAAATGCAATGTTATGGATGCAGAATAAATGATGTGAGCTGTACAGTCCACCTTACTCACATCTTCATTTTGATTGAATAATGACTGTGAAAGGCGACATACAAAATGAAATCGAACTGATTTATGATGAAATGACAAGTTACATTTTGTGATATCTTTGTTCGCACAATCAAACCGGTTTTAAAAAGCGGGCGTTCACCGAACACGAACAAACCCGCCCCAGGGTCATCTTCAACGCAGAGCAGACTAAATTCCATTAAGCCAGATTACAGGTGAAAACAGTGATTTGAGTTTAATGACTTTATAAACAATTATATAAAACAATTACTTTAAAAATCCATGCATTTTCAGTGTAAATTTGGATTTGAAATATAGAAGGAGATCTATATACATCAGTATGTCCTGTAACAGCATTCTGACTCGCTCGGGCCAGTCAAGCAGAAAAACACTCGGGCTGCATAGAAAATAGTACATTATTGCCAACATTGATAGAAAACAAGAGGAAAGATTATCATGGAAATGTTCTAAGGAGAGCTCATAAGTGCCTCTAGCTATGATCGACCCTTTCATGTCCTTGTTTTAATTACACGCGTTGAGTTTTTTTTTTTTTTTTGACATGACGGCGGAGGCCAAGTCACTTACAAATAGTGATCAAACAAAAGAGGAGATCCAACCGACAAGACGTTCCCTACAGAATGCACACATGGAATATTCACCCAAGTTCCATTACATTATTCAAAACTACTGAGATTTAGTCCAAAAGAAGAAAAACGAACGAAGGAAAAGAGAAAGTAGCCTGAGTTGATGGGGAAATAGTTAAAAAAATACCAGCCTGAGAAAAGCCCATTTGATTTACTTTATACAATAATTTACAGTAGTACAATGTGAAAAAGTGACACTATCTGATGCGCACTAAAAATAGTCCAGATTATTTTACAGCCGAGACAGATTTAAATAATTCAAGCATGATGGAAAGAAAAAAAAACAAAAAAAAATATTACAGATAAAAATTGGCAAAATGGTCACAAAACACTGTAAACGAGGTACTTTGGAAGGTGAACCCCAGTCCTTCAGCACAGAAACCCTTTACGTCCTCTAAAGACGACACGCGTGTGTATGTGTGTAGCGTCCTTTCACTCAACACTTGTTAAATAAGCTGCGCCGCGTTTATTTACGGGAGTATGTCGGGATCCAGTGTCGCACGGCAGAGCGAAACACGGACTCGTCTGTTTCAAAAGTAAAAAACCACAAACGAAAAGGAAAGTAGTCAATTTATAAAAATAATAATTAAAAAAAATTACTCTGCAGCACCCAGGAAAGAATGCAGCCGACTCTTAAATACAAAAATATGTGATCTGTGTTTTCCTCCCAGTGGTGCAGCGGCCGACAGTCCCCTAAGGCATTCCTGTGTGTTGTGTGTCTATGGCTAATTGGAGGAGAAGCGTTATGTCTTGCGGCCGCTCCAGACCTGTTCCGGTGTGCTTTTGTGGTCGGACGAGTACTCGAAGGGCGAGCGGTGTCCGAGCGGCGAGCGCTGGTCCCGGGGCGAGCGGTGCTCCATCTGCCAGTCTGAATGGTAGCGATAGTCCCGGGAGGATTTGTGGTGCGAGTAGTCGGAGCGGTGCTCAGAGTGGAAGCGGTGCTCCGAGTGAGTCCTGTCCTTGGAGTTGCTTTCTGATCGGTGCTCCCTGCTGGAGCGGTGCTCGTCCAGCTTCCTGTGCTTGCTCTCACTGTAGTATCTGAAAAGAACAAATCAGGACAATTAGAATACATCCAAGTTTGGCACAAGACAACCTGAAATTCTTAAACTATTAAAGGGACAGTTCACACACATTTTTCCCCCCTCATATTCAAGTGGTGGTATTCTTTTCTTTTCTTTCTTCTGTTGAACAATGTTTTGTGAAAGAATTCATACCACCACTTTAATGAGGAATTTTTTTTGAAGATATTTTGAAGAATGTTGAAAAAACAAAAGCCATTAGCTATGTTTCCATCCACGACGCACATAAATGGAAAAAATTCGCATAAAAAACAAACAAACATGCGCATAGCTGAGTAGAATAAGAAAAGATGCGTATAAACTACAATGAAAACACTTTTACCGAACAAATTCCAGTATGCGCATTAAAAAAAAAGGCATGTGATTTTGTTATAAGAGATCATGTGGTGATCAAAATGTGTGTGAATGGAAAAACAGGCTGAACACTTTGTAAAACATCTGAAATGTTGTTTTGGTCATTCTAAAACACCGTAACCGTTTCAGTATTAGTGTTATTATATTATTAATTATCCAGAATTAATCCAGAGCATCTCTGCTCTGCGTCTCACGTCTTCAAACGCCACCACGTGCTTATTGCCTGTCTGCATTGTCTTCTGAGGCGCAAGTCATTTATTAAAGAAATAAAGAAAAGATTCACGCAGCTTCTCTGACTGCAGCAAATTCCGTTTTCACTGTGTGAAAGTGACGATTTTGTTCTCTTTGACTCGTTGGATGGGAACGCTGCTTTATTCGCTGGTCTTTTACATGATATTCCAGTTTTGCGCATACATTTAATTCGCATCTTTGGATGGAAACATAGCTACTGACATCCATAGTAGGAAGAAAAAATACAATGGAAGTCAATAGTAGAATTTCCAACATTCTTTCAAATATCTTCAACAGGAGGAAACTCGGGGGCTGTTTACATTTTCAGCCAAAAATGGAAATCTTCATGCATGTTGCCTGTTTTTTGGGCTGAAATGGTGCATACATCTGAAGACGGGCTACAAAGTGTATGTTTTTGAAAACGCAGTCATTGTTGAATACATGTAAAGCCCGGAAAAAGCAGGTCTTTGACATGGTATGTGTTTAGAGAGGTGCAGATTAAAGGTGTGGTTGTATTGTTGTCACTCAACTGTTTTATAACGCTTTTTCAGCATGTGTGGATTTACTTCACATTACAAGCAAATACATATTGTGCAAGTGGCAAACTATACATAGACATGAGCGATGAACAGCTCACGACAAGTCATCACTTCCCTACAGGTACGGTTTACTGAAGGTTACACTAAGCTGACGCCAAACAAATAGCACCAAAGAAACCCAAATGGGTTGTCGCCTTGCGTCTGCTGACGTCTAGTTCCGTCTAGACCAAAAAGCTGCCCGTGAATACATCAAACGGATGGCAGCCGACTGAAACGAGAGGAGGACATGTCTTTCCAAACCTGTGGGTGGCAGTAGTAGTTTTAATTTGATCACAAAAACTAGTAGTACAACACGCATACAAGCATAAAAAAAGCAGCGTTCAGTATTATCTCCACAGTAACTGTCACTCACCACAGAGGGATTGACTCCTGCAAATATGTCTGATAATCTAATAATCCATATCGTTTGTAAATATTTGAGAAATTAAGCAAAATTATAGCTGGTGCCTTTGTGTTCCTTCTTGCCTTGCCTGATTTGTTCCTGAATAACCAGTCAGAGCTCTCTCCTCAGCTGACGGCCAATGGCAATTCTATACAAAATCAGGCCAATGAGCTTCGACATTAATTGGACAAGAGGCAACTTGTGGAACAGACCAAACAAACTAGCCGGATCAACTCTGACAGACGAAGCCCAACGCCCGACCGTTGGCTCGGTGTGCCAAATACTGGCCTGGCATACATAAGGTGTTTTTGGTCATTCTCAAAGATGTGTAAATACAGATGATTTAGAAAATTTGACAATGCTGACTATCATACTATCTTTTGTTCCTACTATAGATGTCAATGGCTGCTTTTTTCCAACATTTCTTAGAATATCTTCTGCACAAGATTCATAAAAGTTCTGAACCACATGCGAGTAAATGATCCCTTTAATGCTCATGGCATAAAATGTGAAAGTCAAGTACTAATAATCTCATTCCGAGTCAATAATGACCATCAAAAATGAATCAAACAAAATCTGTTCAATGACCTGCTGTCCGGCCGCTCTCCTCTCTCTCTGTACTGGTCTCGCTCCCGCTCTCGGTGGTCTTTGCCGTTGCTGAAGGAGGAATAGGGTCTTTTCCTGGAGTCGGAGCTCTTCCTGTAGGAGTCGCCGGAATGATGCTCTTTGCTGTGTTCGTGGTAGCGAGATGAGTGATGTCTGTCAGAGCTGTAACTGTCTCTGCTGCTCTCGTCCTGCTGAGACTCCTTTAACCGCTCAACATCTGACAAAACCACATTCAATGTTAAACAAATGGACCTATATTAGCTGCAATGAACCAAAAACGGCAACAAATTTTGTATGGGTTTTGCATATTATGTATGGTGACAAACATCTGAATAAAACTCATTATCAAAAAAAAAAAACGAATGCAGGGACTTTGATATACTGGAAACAGATTTGAATTAGAGTTTGCGGCCTTTAATAAAAAGAGCAAGTGAATGGAATTATTTTACAATATTGTGAATATTGACAATAGCTGGGTTTCAATCGTGAAGCGAATCTTCCCAAAAAATGTTCGCTACATCAGAGTTTATTAGGCAAATGCATTTCCAACTGTCATTATTCACTTTGAAACCTTTTTTGCACAAGTCTAAAACCACTTAAAGTCAGCAAAAAAAAAAAAAGGTTATGAAATAAAGGACTTTTATTCGAAATTTGACATTTCCATTACTTGTTTCTCATGTGATTTCAAAATTAACATTAACACAGTGATGGAAACACAGGTACTGATTAAAAATATCAAGTTCAAAAAATGTATGGATATGCTTATAGTAGGATTAATAATAAGCATTTAGTACAATATGCAAATAGGTACTTTTGAGAACAGATTATTCTTGTCACTAAGATCAATTCAGGAAAAAAAACATGTCGTAGATGTATAAATAATAGATATTATTCATTCATTCATTTTCCTTCGGCTTAGTCCCTTTATTCATTAGGGGTCGCCACAGTGGAATGAACCGCCAACTTATCCAGCATATGTTTTACACAGCAGATGCCCTCCCAGCTGCAGCCCAGTACTGGGAAACACCAACACACTCATTCACACACGCACACTATGGCCAATTTAGTTTATTCAATTCACCTACAGCGCATGTCTTTGGACTGTGGGGGAAACCGGAGCACCCGGAGGAAACCCACGCCAACACAGGGAGAACACGCAAACTCCACACAGAAATACCAACTGACCCAGCCGGGACTCAAACCAGGGACCTTCTTGCTGTGAGGCGACAGTGCTAACCACTGAGCCACCGTGTTGCCCACTAAGTAATAGATATTAATTACCAATTAAAAAGCACATAAAACGGAGTGAACGTACCTGCATGTTTAAAGCTTTGTGTATTTACAGTGCTAGTGTTCTGCTCTGCTGCCTGAAACGAAACAAGCAATAAAAACTGTAAAGTGCCAAAGCAAAACTACCACAACATAAGTTCTAGTATTGTTTCTGTGGGTTATTAAACAGACTTATGAACTTTTATGACCTAAACAAATATATATTGTAATAAATAAATTCAATTAAGTTACCATATATGGTTCTTCTCCCAATAATAGTTAATAGACATGTAAAAATAAAAGTGCTGCATACCTGAGCATTTTCTTGTCTTTTCTTGATAGCGTGCTTATACAGTTTGTGCAGTTTCCGTGCATCGAATTCTGTGAACTTTGAAACGAATATCCACAGATTTCTGGAATTTGGGAGTAAAATGTATTGTTAAACTGAAATTGAAGCCTTATACACATATGCACACGCAGAGTACAGTAAAAGTGAGCGTACTTCCTCCACTGTTTGATCTGCTCCGGGTTGGTGTATTCTCTCAGACACTCGGTGATGTGATCTCCTATTTTAATCAGGCATTGCCGCGTGTGTTCCAGCTGCTCTCGCTCAGACAGACCTTTCTCTGGACGATCCAATTGCTTCAGTGCAGCCTTCACGGGCCTCATGCGCTCCTTACACTGATGAAAACACAACACAGCAGGGCGATAACAGTAGTTAATAGTCATGTGAATAGATTTTCATAAGCTCAGCAATTCAGCAGTTTATTTATACAGCACTTAATTCAGTAGGCTTTTACAGCACACAGGATTTGAAACATGAACAAATTAAACTTCAAATATAGCACCCCTTCAGTGTTTGTTTATAGTTGCGTCTGATGAAGTACCCCCAAGCCAAAGAAGGAGGAGCCTTGTAACCCCTACTACATACTAATCTACTGACCAATGATAGTTCAAAGATGTAACTTATCCAGGAAGTTTGCTTTTTAACTCCAGAAACATTCCAAACATGCTTCCTTTTGAACTGATTTCATTTGATATGACATCACACACGATTATTATTGTAATATTAGTGTTTATGAGGAAATTCACATGACCATGGCTTCTCGGTTCTGTCATATTGACTTCCAGTGATATCAAGGAAGGAGGAACCAGATGAAGCTATTATCTAACTAGTGTGATTTACTTAATGGCTTGATTCTCCAGCAATGGTAAATAAGGCTTACATTTGAAAAAAAAAAGAACACATCTAGTGAGATTTTAAGGGTAAAACACCACACACACACTCACCACGCTAAAGGTTTTCTGGTCCAGTTCTTCAGACTCCTCCGACAGTGGGATTGCATCTCCTCCTGAGGGCGTGTGAACAGGGGTATCGGCCTTTTCTGCTTTTATATCGACAGCCTGAAAACACATTTAAATAATTCATGAAAATCTTACATCAACAAGGTTTGTCGCACTCATTAATTCAGAATGGAAGAGGGACAGAGTATTTGCAAAAGTGAACATTTTATCTCAACAAAATAAAATAAAAAATAGTAAATGATGTAAAATGTGATACTGTTGTTATTAACGATTTTTCTTCCGATATTAGCTTTCCCTAGAGAAATACTGTTTTATTAGCTATTTTAAAAATATATATTTATGTAATGATCATACTAATATAAACAGGTAATCATATTTTTTTATCTAATTAAATGTTAACCAGGCTTAAAAAATACTATGTCATGGTGCAAACATTTGAACTTTAAAACACTATATCTGCTTCAGGGTTTCAGTAATTCATAAAGACATAAGGCATCATCTGTTTGGTCAAAAAAATAAATAAATAAATAAATAATAATAATAATAATAATAATAATAATAATAATAATAATATGTATGCAAGAGAACAAATGGTTGGCACATAAAACAAATGTAATTTTTCACATATCTCAGGGATATATATTTGCATAAACTATTAATCAAAAAACAAACTATTAATACAAAATGTATTTCAAAATGTGACTGACTTCCAAAATGGTCTTTGGATCCTTTTCACAAGACTATTATGACGTGTTTAACGGTCATCATAATCTTAAATCCTTAAAAGTTTTTATATTTTTAGATAAAAAAATAAAAAAAAAACGTAGTAACATTTACATGTATTTATGTATGTGGTATATCATCTTTGCGTCAAATTACAAAAAATTTATTACCGCTTATGCAAGGTGTATCTAATACGTTTATGGGGCAGGACAATAAAGTTGATGTTATTCTCTCTTCTTGCTGCCGTTTAGTCTCACACTACTTTTTTTCCTTTTTCTGAAAGTCTTGATAGCACCATCGTGGAGTTTTTCTTTATTATTTCAGCAAACAGGATTGTAAAAAAAAATTTTTGCACTCTCCCATTTACTGCTCTCTAAGTTTACCTAACTATGATGACTGAGAAACCAGAAAGGTAAAAAAGGTCTATATAGGGTGTAGGCAACTGTGTCAGAAATGTGTCATGATGAATATGGTGAGCACCTCTGCAGGAGAATCATCCTCTCTTTGCAAAGGCTCTGGCTTGATTTCCTTGTCCTTCGTTTCTCTCTCTTTGCTGTCCCGTCCCTCTTCTTTTTTCTCCTTCTTAATTTCCTTTTTAATGACTTTCTCTGGTGTGTCCTTCTCAACTGGCTCTGCGTCCTCAAGCTCATCCTCATCGGAGTCATCTTCCTCTTCCTTTACCGTCCGCTCTGGCACACGAGCTCTTCTGTTCGGCAGCTTAATGGGAGGAGGTGTTTCCTGTAAGAACACAAAAAAAAAAAAAAAAAAAAAAAAACTTTAGCGCTGCCCATAGATTTAACATGAAAAATATGATACATTTCCAAATGTAACAGAACATTCTCTAGTGGTACATTCAAAAGACTCTGACTGTATTGTCAGGTGCTAAAAGATAATATTTTAATATTTCCAGGTCTTTGGTGAATAACTCCAAAATGCATTCACTGAATTACTATATACAAGCTGACCAAAATCAATGCTGTCTAAATGTGCCAATCAAAATGGTCAACATGATTATGCTGAATTCTTGTACACATTCATATGGCTCCAGGGGGTAAATAAAGGTGTTCTGTGGTGAATCCATGCATTTTTTTGTAAGAACAATTTCAATTTTTAATACCATTTTGTGTAATTCTGGTGAAAGATATCAGTCAATGTCTTTTAAGGTGCACTTTCAGTTGCATTAGCATCATCAGGAGGACAGGACTGAAGCACATACACAGTTGAAATGAATGTTGAAGCACAGTGAAGCAAGTAGGTATCGCTGCAGCCCGGAGACCTCCAAGTGGGAGGGATTACACTACAAGTAGGCTGGGTTTAGGTGTAGTAGACATTAATAAAGCACAACATGTTACTATGAGCTTAGTTTTTTTGGTCGGGGTAGGTGTAGACATTAATAAAACACAATAGATTGGACTCATGTACAAGATAATAAACAAATAAAACTCCAGGAGGTTTGTACAGTGCGCTTGGAGCTGGCTCTGAGCTCCATTTATCCAGTGAAGAGAGATACAAAAAACTCATTCCTGTCCAGCTGGTGTCATTAAAGCACAGAAAAAAGACCTTAAAAAAAGACTAAGACGGCCATCCCTCATCAGAAGTTACACAAAATGTTTATGTACTGCTGATTATAAAAAATAAAAATAATAATAAAAGTTGTTCTCTTTGTAGAGCTGAAAATGCCCAAGATATTTTTAATAACTTGGACCGCATTTGACTGAAAGAAGAACGTCATATACATTCATATTCATTTTTGGTATACCAACCCTGTTTTACTGTATGTATGAGTTCAGTTAGGCACCCATACATGATACAGCAGCTCAAATCAACAATTCTGCCATTCTTTATCAAAGGCACGCTCCTGCCCTCATACGCACACCAACACTATTACAGCAAAACCAACCTTTTCCTCTTCATCCTTCTCATCCTCTTCATCAGAGCTCTTATCTGACGGCGGCGCAGAGGACAGACTGTTCGTCACATCCTCCATCTTCGGTTTTACAGCTTTGTTCTTTTTGCCCCGTGGTTTTCTGTTCCGTGATTTTGCCTATGGAGCAGAAAAAACATCAGGGCCTTTACAGTATGATCAATAAAACCAATGAACAGCAAATTAAGCAACTGTTGACATATTAATGAACTGTTCACATACAAATATTTATATACATTTCATTTGACTTATTACACTGGATTTTAGCTGAAATGGTCCAGTTTCCAAGTAAAATTTTTTATTTTATTTTACAATATTGAACTAGAGATATTAAATCTCTACAGAATAAAATGACAAATTTGACCTCTTTCCAACAGGGAAAACCACCAACAATAAAGAATACATAATAATATGGTTTCATGGCCTTGCAATCAAAAAATGTCATTATAATGGAAGTCAATGGGTCAAAAAACAGCCACAAACACAACAAAAGGGTAGTAAATTAGCCCAGAGTGAATTGTTGAGTTTTGGAAAACTTTCAAAAGCATTTTCCCAAAATATGTGTCAAAAGATTAGTCATCAAAAACCATTCCATTTGCTGAAACACAAAGAAAGTTGTGGCCAAATTAAGACTCAAAATTCACCCCAGAGCAGGGTTGTCATGATACTAGAATTTGGTAACAATTGATATTGAAATTGTAAAATCGTCCATTTCCTGTGAACATTTGAGCGCTGTTGAGCACGTTTTTAAACACTGCTGATTTGCCATTGTGTTCACATGCTCATCAGTTCACCAAACTCACAGCTGTTCACTGAGTGTAACCACACATACAGGGACACTGAAGCGCTTTAAAGCAGTGATTCATCAGCGGATAGCTTGTATGTCAGCTTATAGACAAACTAGCTGATCAACGTGACTTTGAAACGCTCCACTGTAAATGTATCTGCGTTTTCACTCAGTAAACAGCGATGAGTTCGGTGAACTGATGACCTTCACGGCCAATCACAGACATTTCTGTTGAGCACATGAACACAATGTCAAATCAGAGCGGTTTAAGAACGTTCTCAACAGCGCTCAAATGTGGGAAATTAACAACTTTACAATTTCAGTACCGATTGGTACCAAATTCCAGCCTCGTGACAACCCTACCCCAGAGGGGATGAAAACATCCCCAACAGCACACGATGGTTAACGCCCAGCCCAACATAAAAGCAACCTTACAGCAGAACAAACATGTGCTCTTCCTCGTGAGCATTTTACGGCAAGAGTAAAAACTAGTGCCTTCTGCTGTTAAAAAAAAAAAAACTAAGCTCAAAATCGATTCATGAGAGATTAAAAATCTCAAATCAATGCAGTATTGATTTTTCACCAAAGCTCTAAGTGAACTATCTTGAATAATTAATTAACCCATGTGAATTTGTAATTTAGCATCAAGAGTTTTAAATGTACCACTCATGAACAGTCAAGGCATGAACACACTTGCCTGATTTAATTTTAATTTTAACTGTAAAATGAAACAGACAAGAAGTCTAAGGATTTTTGAGCTCTGTAAGTTCAGTCAATTTTCAGAAACCTGTTCATTATTTTATATGGGGAAAAATGTTGTTTAGTAGTAATCTGTAATCAGAGTTCCTACTATGTGACTCACAGTGCCAGCCTGTTTCTGTGCTTCTTTCCTGGCGAGGTCTTTGCTGAGTAATTTGATGAGGTAGTCAGCTCGAGTCTGCAGCTGTTTGGCCTGTGGCTTCTTGTCAGGATCATCAGGAAGGAGCTGCAACAAGTTTTGTAACACGTTATAATTTAAATGTCATCATCACTAACACAAGAACACAGTGCAATGGGACATATTGCTCAAACGGTTTCTCTATGCATTTCTGTACCTTATGTGTGAGGTTGAGGTCCGGGTCCATCTTGATCATCTCCCAGCTGCCATAGCCATACTCATAAATGCCAATAAGCAGGCTGGAGTCATCCTCTTTACCCCACTCAATGTCAAAATGAGCTGCCTTTGAGTGGCATGGGATTATATACCTATAAAAAAAAAAAAAAATAAGTAATTGCCTTACTAAAAAAACTCAATATAGTATGGTGCAAGGTCCTTGTAAAGGCTTTAAGGGATTGTTCACCAAAAAAGAAAATTTCCTCACACTCAATTAGTTCTAAACAAGATATTCTTTACAATGTTTGAAAGTCATTGACGTCCATAATACAAACAAAAAATAGCATGGAAGTCAATGACATTTTTTGAACATTCTTCAGTACATCTTCCTTTTGTGTTTGGAGCAAGTGGAAAATAAGTAAATGACAACATGTTCCTTTTTGGGTGAATTTTCCCTTTAAAAGAAATGATTTTATGGCACCATATTTTTTATTTATGGCTCATATAAAAAAAAAAAAAACAGCAAATAGGATGCTGAACTTTAGTTAAGGCATGACAAATACAGTGTGCCTCGATTCAAAATATGAATAATTTGGAAAAAACCCAGAAAGATGTGCTTTCAGATGGGTCTTTCCCAGTTAGACTGCGAATATTTGTTAACACAGCAAGACTGAAGAGACCTTTCTCCTTTAGAATTTATCCAAATGTGCAAAAGCACATTTCTGTAAAATTGAAAAAAGAAGAAGGTATATATAGTATTAACAGGTACCATATTATCACTTTTCCACAACAAAATCCCCCATGAATGATGTTCTCCCCATATTGTAGTTTATATACATTGAGTTTAAACTTCCTTAATCCCACTGGTCACAATTCTGGTCTAAAAGTGCTGTTAATCGTTTAACCATTGACCATTTCAACCATTAAATGAAAAAAAAAAAAGAAAGGATTGTTTTGATTAAAATGTTTTATTGCCACATGACCAGATCAGTGTAAACACTTCTGGCTTGTAAGAGAAATAAGAGGGGAAGACGTAATTATTGTATTGGTTGTGGTCTTGTTTCTTACCTCTTCCTCTCCTCTGGGTCAGCAGGAATAGCTTTGTGTAATGGAGCCAGCTCCTCCTCATGAGAGATCACCAGCTTAGCATTGACTTGAACCCCTGAGATCCTGAAAGTGGGTCCTTTCACCTTTCCTCGCCTGCCTCCTGATGTGCACAAACACATGCCACAATCAAATCCAGCTTTAATACTTATTGAGTGCTTGTTATGGGACTGAATTAATTCACTGATATTTGCATGAAACTTTTATTCTTTTAAATTCAAATGTTTATATCTGCTGTTCCAATACAAAAAACACGGGTTTCCTGCATTATTGTCTGCATAATTTTGTGGAATGGCTGAAATGCGTAACACACAGTACAGCAGACAGTGTGTGTTTCTGAAGACCTTACCTGAGGTACGCTCAGGTCCACAAGGGTTCTCCTTTAGCGTTCTTAAACAGCCGTTGTGTACGGTCTCAGCCAGCCGCCGCAGATCATGCTCAGATTTATCCACTAACTCTGCATCACGAGCGATGGCATCAAGCCTGCATCAAACATAAAGATACATCAATGAAAGAGGCCAAGAAACAACCACTACCACAAGAACATTTACTTACCTCTCTAAAGGGCCACCAAACTTTTTGTAACTCTTGATAAATCTGTGGGAAAGAAATTAAGGTGAAATGTCAACATGAACCACAGGGTTTAATAAGTAATAAATTGCTATTATTTCAATATTACAATCAAAAATGTTAATATTTATTAGTTTCACCTAAATCATTAACAAAAGTTGTTTGTAATACAACAAGATCATTATAAGCACAATGTAGCAAACAATTAATCGTGACTAAAGGTATATTTAGTGTGAAGAAAAACTAGTTAAAAACTTCAGTGTATTCTTCCTATACTATCTAAATAATATCCATTTCTGCAAGGTTAAAGGTCTTGGCACATTGAAGTCTGACATTTTTGTTATTCAACAAAATTTCATATGCAGCGCTCATGCAATTCAAGCAGTGATGCTTAGTTCTCCTCTCTCTTCTCCAAAATAGAAAAATAAAGAGGAAATATTATGTCCATCCAATACATCATGGCATTTTGATACTTTGCTTGTGATACTGCAACCACAGTTTGGTATTGGCACACCCATTCATTCTCGCCAAACAGTGGCATGGGAATGATGCGCTCAAGGCATTGAAAACAGCACACAGCAGTGGTTCAACCATCCACCACAATCTATAATCATATTACACACTTTGTTTGTCATAACGTGCTCTGTGCTGCGACTGACAGCATTCAGGATTTTGGCTCTCTCTTGTATAGTGGCTCTGAATTGTCAAAACAAAATGCTTTCATTAATTTTTTTTATGTTCGATGAAGGTTACAGTGTGTATATGTGATAAATGTGAATGTGAGGTTGTATTTATTTTTAAGGTGCAAAGATTTCAGACTTGGTGTGCAATAAAATTAAGGGTTGTGCACACTGGGGCAAATTTCACTTCAAGCATTCATGCTTAAGAGATTTTAAACGCAGATGAACAAAGTGATTGTGCAAAATCAATCCTTAACACTAGATGGCGCTTATTGATAAACAGAAATACCCTGGTACACAAGGTGGCACAACTTCAAGTAGTAATTAACCCTCACGCTTTTTTCATGCAAGCTTTTCCGCTTCTGTTTAACATCCTCCATTACAGCACACAAACACCTTGTTAAAACTTTGTGGGAAAAAGTTGCAAGCCATAAATGAAAACTACCATTCTGTGCTTAAGCACAATCAATTTGTGTTTTACTGTAACTTCAGCAGCTCAAGGTACAGGAACAAAAGAGCTAATCTCCTTGGTTGAACAGCTTTTAACATGGTGTGTCAAAGCAAAAAAAAATAAATCATTACACTTCTATGTCTGCTGTTTTGCCCTTTGGTGTGTATACTCACATTATCACCCCTTTGTTTGTTCACAAAGCAGTAAACTTCAGAGAAAGTGTGCATGGGTCTTGATTTGAAAACTTTTTTTTCAACCCATGTCATGAAACTGCTAAAACAGACTGTGAGCACAAATAAGCGTCAGCAGTTTTACCTTCGTATCTCAGCATCAGTGAAGCCTTTAATGTTTTCTCTTGGGATAGTTCGCGGTCTTCCACGCTTCTTGGGCCTCTTTCGGTCAGAGACAGAATCACTGTCTGAACCAGAGTATCGTCTGTTCCGGCTGCGTCGGCCCTCATTTCCATTAAAGTTCATCTGCTATTACGAAACAAAGCAGAACATGAAAAACTGTACAGTACGTTGGTATACAAGTAACTGATCTTTAATGCACCAACACATTTTGTTTAAAATTCATAATGGCACACAAGCAATCGACAGTCCTCCAACCCTTTCAAAACCATTACGCAAACACATCTGTTGTGTCAAATTTACTGACATTGTTGGACATAGTATGATTGGCTAACCTGTTTAGCACATTTCCTCATTCGGGGGAGCAAATAGATTTCTGCAAGCTCTTTCTGTCGCTCCTCTTCTTCGAGTCGTCTCCGATGTTCCTCTGGGATAATGTCATCCCAGTTCCTGTCATTCCTCTCTGTGTCCATGTCGATTTCCTCATCTTCCATCATGGAGAAATTTGCCACCTGCACAACAGCGCAAGCATTTTCAGTGGTGCGTAAAAGTGCTTCTTTTACACCATATTTAAGTTAATAGGGAATAGGGCAATATGACCTAAAATCAAGACCTCGATTAATTGAACAGTTTACCTTGATTTTGATTATTGAAGAATTATTTTATTTTCAATGTAATTATTTATTTACTTTTCTCCTCTCATAGTTCATCGTTTAATCATTAGTACTGTAAATTTAATCAACTATTAAAGGTCGTTTTCTAATCAAGCCAAGTCAAGTCGTGCTTTTATTGTCATTCCACTACATGTGTGGACATACAGAGAAACGAAATGTCTTGTCTCGCAGGACAACGGTGCAACATGGATTAATCATAAATACAAACACAACACTGGACATTATCTATTATATTCACTGGACAAGAGCTATTATAAAAAAACCTATGCATAGCTAACATATCTAATAAAATAGAATAAAATGCGTAAACTATAGACATAAAACAGGCTATACAAGTACTTTTACATGAGACTGAACAATGTTGTGCAGAATATTGTGCAAAAAAGGGTATTTATTTAAAGTCTAATATTGTGCAAGAGGTATTTTAAGGTTGAAGCAAGCAGTGCAACATGATTGTGGTACATTTATAGTAAACTTGTAAGGTGTCCTTGTAAGGTGGAGTTTAGATAAAGTGATAAAGTTTAGATAATGAAAGAGCATGTTTCTGTTCATTAAGAAGATAAGGAAACAAACCATTTACGGTTATTTAACGAATACTTCAAACAGAAATCAAAGCACAAATTGCTTGAAATTGAAGTCATCTTGTAGAAAAAAAGGTCACATTTCAGTTTTATTGTGAAAGACTTATTAATAATTAATAATATAAACTTTTAAATAACTGGGGTCCTGCAGATTTTAGCTCAAACCCCAATCAGACACACCTGGGCTAGCTAATCAAGCTCTTACTAGGCTTTCTAGAAACATCCCTGCAGGTGTGTTGAGGCACCGGACCTCCAGGACAGAGTTTGAAAACTCCTGCACTAAATGAAAGTATGTGTCTTAATTTTTTTTAAACCACAATGGGGCAATTTAAATGTGTTACTGACAGACTGTTTAAAGTATTATTAACAGTTTTACAGAGGGAATACCTTAAACTGTGAGAGCAGCTCTTCTCCTACAGTCGATGGTCCTGGGTCGTTCTCTCTTGTTTCTGCTCTCTTCAGGATTTCGTCGATATCCATCTCCTACCAGATGAACAATGTCAAAGGTTAACCGATGCATTGAATTTCTTGTCCATATGCTGATAACCATTTTCGAGTTAATCCTACCTGAGGTTCCTGTTCCTCTCCTTCTGGCTCTTTGAAAAGTTCCTCAGCACCAAACTTCAATATAGCTGACAGTTCCTCCTTGTTGAATGGAGT
The DNA here is from genome assembly GCA_903798125.1 of Danio choprae. Taxonomy (NCBI): domain Eukaryota; kingdom Metazoa; phylum Chordata; class Actinopteri; order Cypriniformes; family Danionidae; genus Danio; species Danio choprae. Next base: position 1,836,468 of record CAIGQW010001968.1, read on the forward strand.
AGAACTGCAGAGGAACCAGGCAATGAGGACTTCGTTATTTCTATGCATGTGGGCGATTCTAGAATAGCTGGTACGTTTTGCATCTACAAGATAAACCTTCTATAGTTCATTTAAAAAACTTAATGAAACGTTTGAAACACTCATTGTATCCAGTTATCTAAAAAAAAAAACTGTTTGTATGTGTTTTTTAGGGACAAATATTAACCTAACTCTCACTAAACCTATTCTTAACTCTCTCTACCTCCTGATTCTTACATTAATTTTAAATGATCATGAATTACTTCTAGAAATATATTTATTCTTATTTCATTTAATAAGTCATCTTTTCTGTGCATTTACTCGAAGTTAAATAAGCATAATCGATCTATATAAATAATCTATTGAGTGTATTATTTATTTGAAAAATAATTATGAAAAATAAATAAAATTTGTTCTTGTCCACTCTTTTACATCAGGTTTAAAAAAGGCATGACAACATTCTTCAAAGCATTGATAGATAAAGCATGTGCCTTGCTCCATGTCATGTCACTTTCTTTGGGGTGGAACGCCTGGAAGGCACTGAGGCATGCAATTAATCATCGCTCATTTATCTGTACAAAATGTTTAGAATACACCAATAGAAGATTAATCATGTCAACTCTGTTATTGTGAAATTTTATGTGAATGTAAGATTTTTTTTAATATATATGTTTTTTTTAAATACTTTTAGACATGCTATGCATTATCTGATGCAACTATGCAACTGTTATTGTCAACACTTATGGACAAAAAAAAAAAAAAAAAAACGTACAATAGGTTAAACAACAACTAGTAACAGAATCAATGGTCCCGATCGGCAAGCTATTTGCATGATTTTACATTAATAATGGATTCAGCTTACTTTAAATTACACCTTTGTTGTATATCATTAAGAAAAATGAAAGGAAAACGCTTCAAAAATGTACCCGCAATTCTGGAATAAGTCATGAATTATACAATCATACTACAATTTCTACTAAGGAACCACAAGACCACAGAAGAACCATAAAGCTTTTTTTTGTTGTTGATAGTTGTTGGTATCTCTACCTGGAAGGAGCAGCACCCGTATGAAGCACAGTCTTTCCTGTGGTGTCCATCCTCTGAATGACGAGATGGTCCAGCACCATTTTCTTCTTGGCTCTCTCAATAATTTCCTCCTCGACTGAGCCCTTGGTCACCAGACGGTATATATTCACCTGTTAGAAAAGACCTCATATAAATCACTGCAGTAATGGACAAAGCTTATTTATATAGAGGAAAAAGGTATTAGACTGGGCATGTGACAACTTTTAATAACTTTTTCATGTAACAAAGCAATATTTTAAACAGATTAAATGCAGTATGATGAACATTTTAATCTAATATCCGGTTGCCAGGTTTTTTGTGCACATTAGTAATGGGAGGTTCAGAGCATTTTACCGACTCGGACCTTTGAGTAATCATTTTCAAGTCATTACGTTCAATTTGCCAAAGAATTATTAAATGGTTGTGAGTTTTTTCCAAACATATTTACAACTGGTCCAAACATTGGTCACACTACAAACAAGTTATAACAAGAATGCTATAAGAAAGAGAAAACAATCATTTACTGTTGCACACAGTCTGAGTCAGAAAGATCCATGATTAGTTCTGCTTTCGAGTCTTTTGGTGCTTGAGTCATTCATTCATCATGTGACAGTAAGTATGTGTACATAGACACAAATACTCCGACTTTAATATGATTAAGACAACACTCTGATTAAGTCTATCATGTAAACAGATTTTTGATTAGCTTAATCTGACTAAAGTCATAATCGAACAAAAACAAATTGAATTAAGACATGGAGTATTCCTATTTTAGTCGCATTAGTGAACTGCAGTGCAGACATGTAAACATCTTAAACTAATACCATTTTGTAATAGTTTGCGCTTCATTTTGCAACAGTGCACACACACGGCAGTTGTCAGGTGTTTGACAACAAACAAATGAGAGAATAGCTTCAAGCAAGAGAGCGGGAAACAATGATTATGCTGAGAATTCTGGAAGAAATGGACATTATGAAGTACCTCTGAGTTTGTAGCGAGGGCATGAATAAAAAGTGAATGAATTGGCAGAGGTGGCCTGTTGCTTGAGAATTTGTATCTACGGTCATCTGCTTGCACTCATAATGTGAGAAATTAACTCCAGTTGAACTCGACTCACAAAATTAAAAACAAAAGCACTCAAAATCACATATGGTGCCATGATGAACACGAACTGTTGTTGTGTAAAACCCAGTAAGAAACTAGCGTCAATTGACAATGTAATGACGATATTCAAACTATGTTCTATAACATGTAAAATGGGAACATGAAAGAAACATTAAAAAAGCAACTAATGCAAACACCTTAATCATAGTATTGTCTTATTCAGATAAAGGCAAATAATTAGATTACTGAAGTCCATGCAAAGATTGTCAGTGACACCATGTGAAAAGATGAATAACCCGAGGATTGGAGAAATGAACAGACTAACTGCATATGATTGACTTGTGGTGACACGTGATGAACGAACGACTCAAACCTGATAGAAGACTTGAAAAAGGAACTAATCTTCTCCACTACATGCACAATGTGCGCATACACAAATGAACAAATCACTCCTTGAGAGAACTCATCGATCAAGAGTCACGTTCAAAGGATTCATTCAAAATGAATTGACAGAACTTGTTCAAGAACGACCGATCACTAGTGCACATTTTTGACTGCTACAGAAAAGACTGTTGAATATTTCTTCAGATTTTGCTCTCTTTGTGCTGCTATAAAAAATATTAAATGTAATGACATGAGCTTATTCTGCGCAAGTGCTGTAGAGCATGTAATGTAAATGCAGAGTTAATGCCGACCTGTTTTTTCTGACCAATCCTGTGGGCTCTGGCCTGTGCCTGCAGGTCATTCTGAGGGTTCCAGTCGGAGTCAAAAATAACCACTGTATCTGCAGAGGCCAGGTTAATGCCCAGACCACCCGCTCGTGTGGACAACAGGAAACAAAAGTCCTGCAAAGTCAAAGAAATCATGTCAACAAATCTCACATTGTCTAGTGTTCAATTTGAGCTACTGTATTACTCAAACATACTGGATATTTAAATATATTACCATTCATAAATCATAAATCATCAAGATTAATGAACATGTTTGTGTTAGCTAACTGAAATGACATCCTTAAAGAAACATTCCACAAAACTCAGTTTACAAGTCTCGAGTTAAACAGTTGACCATTTTTGAATCCATTCAGCTGATTTCTTGCTCTGGTGGGGTCACTTTTAGCTTAGCATAGCAAAATGAATTGAATCGGATTAGACCATTAGCATTTCATTTAAAAAATAAGAGTTTTAATAATTTTCCTATTTAAAGCTCAAGTCAACTGTAGTTACGTTATGTAATAAGGCCAACAGAAAATTACAAATATTATTTTCTACGGCAATATTACTAGAAACTATATTCTCATTCTGGCACAATAGTCAAGAAACTCTGTTGCTGTACCATGGCTGCACCAGGCGGAATGATATTATGTAACATGAGAATGGGCTACTTTCAGAGGGCACCTTGAAACCATGAGGACATGACAGACGTGTCACATTTACCTCTAGGAGACTTGTAAAATGAGCCTTTCAAAAAATGTAAAGTCTTCCTTTAATTTTAACTTAAAAATAATAATCTCCACTTGACAGATTGAGCCCAAAGCTTAGTGTTACTTAATAAATAAATACGAATTGTTCCAAAATAATTTTATCCCATGAAAGCATTCCCCAATTACAGACATCACAATGAATTAATAATAAAAAAAAAAACATTTATATACTTGATCTTCAGTGATTTCACACATACCTCAGAGCCATCTGCATTAAAATGATCCAATGCTTGCTTTCTCATTTCACCCTTTATGGAACCATCCAGTCTCTAAAAAACAAAACAAAATAACACTTTCATAAGTCACACCCAATGCAAAAACAACTCCCATATAACTGCAGTGAGTGAATTGTGCCATCACCTGGAATAAGAACTGCCGGTACTTCAGATATTCAGCCAGGATGTCCAGCATCCGAACCATCTGGGAGAAGATAAGCACACGGTGCCCTCGTTCCTTCAGCCGAACCAGGAGTTTATCCAGAAGGATCAGCTTCCCACTACTTCGAATAAGGTGCTGCAGATAATATGTCAGTTAAATCCTTCATAATCACTTCCCACACATGATTTTGATTTATTGTAGTTATGGAGATTTTTCCAACTGCAAGAGCTTATGAAATTCCCCACTTTCCCATGGAACCATGGATTCCCTAAAACAGCGGTTCTCAACCTTAGACGTCCCTCCACTGACCAGCACAATGACTTGCATGCATGCTCTTAAAGTAACACTATGCAACTTTCTCTTACGGCTCCCCCTTGTGACTGATAGCTTTAAGATTTTTTTTTAATAGATTGATAATTGCCTGTTACCAACAAAGTAGATTGCACTGTTCTGCTCATATTTCTAAACACGTTTAAAACACGTGTTGTCACTATACTGGAATTTCGAACTTCGATATGATACCTTGAAAAATATTAATATCATTTTCGATACGGCAAGGAATCTGATTCTTCTATCAAAAAATATAAATCTTTATTTTAATGATTGACAGGGTTAGTGTTATCCACATGGACGTTGGCAGCACTTCAGATGAACACACACCTGTAGGCCTTCTTGTCTGTTGTAGAACTCATTTTCCTCAGGCGGTTTAATGAGGTAGCAGTGGTTACAGCATTTCTTCAACTCCATCATGATGTTGAGAAAGCCTGACGTGCTTCCTTTAGTGCCTTTACTCAGGGCTTTATAGTTTCTCGTCAATATCCACCTAAAAGAAACAAAAGCAAACTATTTAGCTATTGGCATTTAATTGTAAAGTTTGGTTAGAGGTGATTTAATTAAAATGTGATTTTATTTTTAAAAACAAAACATTTATTAGCATAGAGAATGACATGCATATATTCTGTTTATTATTGAAGTTTAAGGGTGACATTGGACTAAATGTTAACTTTTGTAGATTTTTTTGTTTAGTTAGGTTTCTGCTGTGTCAGCCAACTCATACACGTTGAAAAGAAAATATGCAGATTTTTTTAACTGTCTTTTTAGTGCATTTATGTGTCACAATTGATTTGGAAGTTGTAATTTTGTGCTAGTTTATACATAACCACCTACTTCAATACTGTGGCCAACCCCCAAGCAAATTGCATTTAAAGGATGTAGCTGTACAAACAATTTGTCATAAAGATGTAAGTAATTTTTAACATACAATTTGTTTGTTTCATTCGGTTATTGCTGTGAAATGCCAGCTACAGTTCATGTTTAGAATCAGATCATCAACCAGGTGCAGAGCTGTGTTTGTCAGTGTGGTGCTGTTGTGTTTGTTAAATACACCAGTGTCACTTTTAGATGTAAAAGATGTTTGTTTGAATATAATTTACATTAATAATGGTGAGCCGCAATGTCAAGCGATTTTTAACAATACACACAGGAGACTGCAGTGCAATCTCACATTTTGTCATCATAATGTGGAAACGGCTTCAAATACTTCCCGTCAGTCATACAGACAAAAGTCAGTAGAACCTTGAGGTTTGGTTTATTGGCAGCTCATTAGCATTTAAAGAGATACGAAGCACTCACTGTGGACTAAGCTGCTTTTGACAGGGTAAAATTATTAAACTATCATTGAGAAATGTACTTTGCATTAAGACCCTAAAGAATCATATCAACTTAGGTAAAAATGAGCATCCGATGTCACCTTTAACCTCTCTGTACTGTACTCTAGAAGATTGTGATTGTCTTACTTGTAGTATTGTTTCTGAACAGCGCTCATCTCCACCCGGAGGATCTGTTCCACCTTGGCAGGCAGAGATTTCTCCACATCCTTCTTTACTCTGCGCAGCAGGAAGGGCTCCAGTTCTTTATGAAGGCTTGTGTAGCCCGAGTCTCTGCCTTTCCCATGTTCCTCTTCAAACATCTCCCACGAGTGAAATCTACCAACATGATAGCTTAAATTAGCCCTTCATTCAGTGACATCTGACTAACACACTGTATTAAACCAATACAAGAATGTGGTTAGGTCTTCTCTCTAGGGTTATCAGCCCTAACCACTTAAAAATAAACCACAAAGGACTAAAAGAGCTACAAAAATACCACATGAAAAGTGTAGAAGCACTTCTAAAATAAAGCCTATGGCTAAATTGAGAATCGAATAATAAAAGCTGACTGATACAACAGGAGAACACCTACTTTTCAGGCATGATAAAGTGTAGCAGAGACCAGAGCTCTTTGAGTGAGTTCTGGAGGGGAGTGCCAGTGATCAGGAGCCTGTGATTGGACTTGAATTCTATCATAGTCTTGTAGAGCAGAGAGTCGTCGTTCTTCAGCCGATGGGCCTCATCTACACCAATGAACGCCCAGCTTACATTTCCTAAAAATGACTATGAGAGGAAACAAATGTTACATGCAGTAACCAGAGTTCCCACTTAAAGCCACAACTTTCACTGACTAAAAAGCTGAATCTCCATGACATCTAATAAATGGAAACACATGCTGCTTTTGTGCTTTGCATAATATTAAAATGGGTTTAGCTTGAATATAACTTTGCAGGACTTAAATAGCTACTATGAAAACAATAGAGCTTGGATCAGGTCCAAAAAATTTAACCTGACCCTACCTGAGCCAATGCACCTTGTGTCTGATCCCGACCCGGTCCGGCGCATTAACTGTAATTATGAGCCAGAGTCCGCTTTAAACCAGACTATTTTTTATATGTGGACCGTTATAAAAGATAGTTCTCAACTACAATTCTGGATGAAGCATGTAAACTGCATTGTTTATTTATTCAGAATGGATTGTAACAAAAGAGGACATTGAAGGCTGACTATCATCCTTTCTGCCATGGCAAGTCTGCTTCATGTGTTCATAAATGCTTGATCAGGAAATGCCTGGCAGGAAATATCAGCCCAACCCGGCCCACAAGTCGGGTCAGGTCAAGTCTGGGCTCGGGCAGAAACTCTAAACAACAGAAAAATAGTACTCCCTCTACCATATTTGGTTGCTCATTTCACCATCAGATAGCTTAATTTATATTTAGCTTTTATATTGCCTACTTTTAACACTCAGTAGTAGAAGTGGTCATTTGGAAGCCAAATCTCTTAATTTATATTATCCTGGCATGTTAGTTTTATTAAAGAAAGGTACAGTCAGGTGATAAATAGCTGAAAAAAAGCCTAACCATAACAATAAACAGCTGATAAATAAACGCATACATACACGTATATCTATGGTATAAAATTGCAAAATCATTCCATGACTTGTACAAATACAAATGTTCTTAATAGACCTTAATAAAATTTCATGATAGTCCAGAAATTTCATAACACCTCACAATGACACAGTCATACATCATTTAAAACAGTATTATTACATCGTTTAAGTCGTTTAATGAATTTGGCTTGAATTATACCTTATCCTTCAGCAGAATTTCATATGTAGTAAGCAGAATGTTCAACTTCAGTCGCTTGTTCTGTGGATGCATCCATTCATGTGTTCGAATCTGAAGAACAAACAAGGAAAATACTCAGATTTGGTCTGTACTAACGGCATGCAGTAAATCGATAATTTGCTCACTGTCCTTTCAGAAAGCCTTACCATGTTTCTGCTGTTGATATCTCCCAGGTACACCACAACATTCATCAGAGGAGCCCAGAGCTGTATCTCCCTCTGCCAGGATGTGAGGGTGGATAGTGGCACCACCAGAAGGAAAGGACCATAGAGCTGGTGCTCATGGAACAAGTAATTAAGGAAACTGATGGTCTGGATGGTTTTGCCCAGACCCATTTCATCTGCCAGGATACAACTGTTTCCTCTGGGAAAGCATGAAGAAACATGTAAACATGAAGAAACTCATGAAATCCTTCAGAATTGTATGTTGCATGTGGTCTCATCAGTGGCTAAATATGTGTTATTGTTTCTCAACTTTTTCACAGAAAAGCAAAAACAGTCAAAACACTCCATGTGACTTCAGTGATTTAACTGCAATCATACAAAGCCCCACGAACACTTTTGTTTGCCAAAATAAACTGTAAAAACAGCTTTGTATGCCTGATTACAGTTGAACCACTAAAGTCACATGGATTGTTTTTGCTTTCTTTTCTTGAGTTTAATTATCTCTGGACCCTCGCTGTTTATAGAGGGTCAGAGAGCTCTTAGATTACATCTAAAACATCTTAATTTGTGTTCCGAAAATGAACAAAAGTCATGATGGTAGGGTAATTAATAATCAAATTTTCATTTTTGGGTTAACTAATGTCTTAAAGGTGCTGTATATGTAAGTTTTTGACTCTTCTAAAGCATAAAAATACCATAATATGTTTGCAGATATTAAGGAAACATGCTTGTTTATCTGAAAAACAAAGCTGAAGTCAGTTAATCTGCTTTGAAAATGCCTGTTACGTGCCGGAACGCTGCCTTTGTTTTGGTTCTTTTAACCCTTCCAATGCCACTTTAGCCAATTATATTTCAGCACCCCGGGTTGCCTTGTTGGAAAACTGGGTATTTCATTCAATCATTTAGAAAGGCTCTCGAAGCATGCGCCCGTGACCGAAATGAGACCTCCGATGGACAGTAGCAGACTCCGAAATGAGACAGAGTTCCACATGAGGTTATTAATTAGCAAATAATATAAATATTATGAGCGTAAGCATTAGGTGAGCAGGTTACATTGCAACCCTGTGTCCTAACAACACGCTACGTGACGATATTTGCTGTGATAAGCAGTTTGGTTGTTAGCACCAGACGAAACATGACAGAAATTTAAATACAGCCATTCAGAAGCACAGAATATGCACTCACTCAAGAAACTGTAAGGTTTATAATCTAATTAATACATATTAAACCTCTAACATTATTTGATGTAGATGCTGAATCACTGATACGTGTTGGTTTTGAGTCACAATTCTAAAGTTCAATTTCAAACAGTTTATTTTATTTTCAAGATCTGAGGTAAACTATCTGCTGCTGCTTTCAGTAGTATGGCAATAAATGTCATTACTAGCATTTAACACTGAATAAAGCACATGAGGTGTACCTGAAATTTTAAGACACAACATGCAAATGACCAAAAGCAGATATGTAAAACACCTACAAACATATGCTACATGAACTGTGCATATGTGCAAGATTAAACCCATCAATCCTACTAATGGATTATTTGAGTGGATTCAAGTGTAGGTAATGAAACTAAAGTCATGTCTACTAGGGCTAAAAAGAACCAACGTACTTGCACCAAGAATGGGCCATCCAATTCAGACCATCCAACTGATAGTCTCGCAGCTCCAAGCCTTCACCACCGATGTAATGAGGTTGCTTCTTCATGGGTACAAACCGTGGCCTCTGTTTTAAAACCTAAAGAAAACCAAACATTTCACTGGCTGCACACAGTTTGCAGTTTAATTTGCTTTCTCAGACGGGCGTTTAGTGTTACCTTGCAGTCTCTGGAGGGGATGGTTTTGCTCTGGTTCCGACTCATGTATTCATCAATGCATTTTTGAAACTTTTTAGATATAAGAGCACCGTCTTCCCAGCTGCACTCAGAGTATGGCAATCCCTGCCATTTACAAAGGTAATCTGGATAGCCTGCAGCAGACTTCTGATTTGAATGTCCTGCAAGAATTAGACAAAAGTGAATGCAAATCTGCACATACAAAAAGGCCTCAAAACAATAAAAAGCTTTGTTTCCTCTAAGACCACTACTGTTTAGACAACATTAAGACGCTTGCCTCGTTTAATTTATAATCTACATGATGTCTGAATACTACTAAACAAACAATTACTACATGGCTTACAAGTTGAGCGGGAAAACAAGAAACTGTAATGGGATGTGGACTGGCAGAGTGCATGTTCTTGTTGTGATCTTCGAATACATTCAACCATATGAGTGTCTACACTATAAAAAAACAATCCAATCTAATGCGTCTTCAACTACCACTGAATGTGATCTAAACTGGACAACCATAAGACCACATTTTACCATTCCCGTATGTAATCAAGTAGGACTGGGATGATAAATTTGAATCCGAAAAATTATTCTGCATCGATTCAGATTTTTATAACGCATTTCAATTCTCTCTCGCATCAATTCTGAGCCTATTTTACCAACAGATGGCGCTGTATGTTTTACAAAGTCATACTCTGCTTGACTCTAATTCCTTACAAACACCATGTGAACCTTAAACAATCATTAACAAAGTTAGGATCTTCAAAATTAATTCCTTTAAATCTAATTATTAGACTTAAATGAATCTCTTGACAGTACATGGCTCAGCCAAACGCACAAACACTCTTATCTGTAAACCTCTACCATGGGTATATAAAGCTATAACAGCACGTTTTTTTAAAACTAGCCTAGAGCGCCATCTGCTGTTAAAAACCAGCCTAGAGCGCCATCAGCTGTTTAAAAGAACTAGCCTAGAACACCATCTGTTGTTTAAAAAAACTAGCCTAGACCATCTGCTGTTAAAAACTAGCCTAGAGTGCCATCTGCTGTTAAAAACTAGCCTAGAGTGCCATCTGCTGTTAAAAACTAGCCTAGAG
>CAIGQW010001968.1:1862438-1883206 GCA_903798125.1 Danio choprae
TTTGAAAACACAAATAAAGCAACCATAACATGCACATTTCATTTATGTTTTCAATTCTGGAACCTCTGCTGTTCAACCTTTATATGCTCCCACTTAGCCAGATAATGAGAGAACCAAATCACACCCTCTGCCAATGCAATGATGAAATTAACAGTTGCATGTGCCAAAACCTTCTCCAGTTAAACAAAGAGAAAATTGAAGTCATTGCATTTGGAAACAGAGATGAGGTTCTCAAGGTGAATGCATACTTTAACTCTAGGGGTCAAACAACAAAAAATAAGGTCTTGGTGTGATTCTGGAGTCAGATCTGAGTTTCAGTAGTCATGTCAAAGCAGTAACTAAATCAGCATACTATCATCTTAAAAACATTGCAAGAATTAGATGCTTTGTTTCCAGTGTGGACTTAGAGAAACTTGTTCATGCTTTTATCAGCAGCTAGGTGGATTACTGTAACAGCCTCCTCACTGGCCTTCCCAAAAAGACAGTCAGACAGTTGCAGCTCATCCAGAACGCTGCTGCCAGGACCAGAAAATCAGAGCACATCACACCCGTCCTCAGGTCTTTACACTGGCTCCCAGTTACATTCAGAATAGATTTTAAAGTGTTATTACTTGTCTATAAATCACTAAATGGCCTATATTACCGATATGCTCACTGAATACAAACCTAACTGATTCAGTCAAAGCAGGGTGAATCGGCCTTCAGCTACTGTGCCCCCCCAGATGTGACTTAAAACACATCTGTTTAGCTGTGCCTTTACTGAACGAGCACTGTGCTACATCCGACAGATCACACTATTATGTCTTTTTCATTCGTTTTAACACATTTTAGTCAGTTTTTTGTCTTTGTTATTTTTATTTCTTATACTTGTTTCTTTTATTCTTGTCTATGTAAAGCACTTTGAATGACCATTGTGTATGAAATGTGCTATATAAATAAACTTGCCTTGCCTAATGGTTCAGGATGACCAGATTGTTGGTTCTTTTGATGAAGCCTTTACAAATCATATCACCTGCATGACGTTAAAAACAGACTTTTTCTCCATGTTTCCCCTTGTTTTTCTCATCATAACCTACTTCTTTTTCTTTACAAATAATATAGTGTCCACAGCAGTTAGAGAAATGTGCTAATATAGTATAGCGCCCTCTTCAATGTGATGCATACAAAAATGTTTGTGGCATTAAAATATTCATTCATTCATTTTCTTTTAGGCTTAGTCCCTTTATTAATCAGGGGTTGCCACAGCAGAATGAACCTCCAACTTATCCAGCACGTTTTACGCAGTGGATGCCCTTCCAGCTGCAACCCATCATTGGGAAACACCCATACACTCTCATTCACACACATACACTATGGACAATTTAACCTACCCAATTCACTTATAGTGCATGTCTTTGGACTTGTGGGGGAAACCGGAGCACCCGGAGGAAACCCACGCGAACACGGGGAGAACATCCAAACTCCACACAGAAATGCCAACTGAACTAGCCAAGGCTCGAACCAGCGACCTTCTTGCTGTGAGGCGACAGCGCTGCCCCGGGCATTAAAATATTAAGTTAAATCAAATTAATAATTTAATACATCGCTCACAAAAAAGATATATCAATAAATTATGACAACATGCTTAAAACATTTTTAAACTCTTTAAAATAAGTTAATCCGTTTTCCACTTTATTTATTCAAATTTCACCTTGGTGTTTTAAGTCAGTTTAACTGATGTGAGTTGCAATGACTTGTAAAGTTAATTTGATTCAACTATTTAAGACAACGTTATTATTATTATTTTTATATTTTTGTGCAGTGGACACAGTGGTAAAATATAGTTAAAAGAGGCACTTTCAAAATCATTTTCATGTATTTTGCATTTCTGACCATTTAAGTATTGTTTCAGTTTGTACTTACAATCAACATTTCTAATTGATATATTTTCAGGGTTTCTTTTAGATGTGTACCTTTCCATTTTCTTTATTCTAATCATTAGCACTGTTCTGTGCGCACAAATAAGTTTTTACTTTAGGCTTGACTAACATTTATATTTATAGAATGTTTGTTGTATTTTGCACAAATAAATGTGATTTGTACAAATACCACATAAGTGCATATTTCACTACTTTTAAGTTTTTGTTCACAGTAAAACAACTCAATGGTTACGCAGTATAATGAATAGATAAATCAAAATGATTCGTTTTCACAGTAAATCCAAATGCATTAACAGTTAGTTGATTTAAGTAGAGGTAAAATGAATGTTGTAACAACTTGCATGATTCTTATGGCCAACAGTTTGTGAAAAGCAGGTAGGCAAATTAAAAAAATAAAGAAGTCAAGAAAATAAGTCAAGTGAAGTTTATTTTAAAACAGTTCAGCTGTGACTACAGACGTAACATGATATTAAAGGGTTAGTTCACCCAAAAATTTAAATAACCCATGATTTACTTACCCTCAAAACAGATGTATGACTTTCTTTTTTCTGACAAATCCATTCAGAGTCAAGTGTCAAAAAATGGTTATACGCTTTTAAATATAGATACTGTAATTACAAAAATGCATTGATTCACTACAGAACACCATCATTCACCCATCAGAGCATGTGTGGGGCTTGTTTTACCATTGGATATATGTTCTGTAGTTCAAAAGGGACTGACTATATAGAGTTGTATTGTTTAAAGAACATGAAAACATGGGCAGGAATCAATCTCCACGTTAGCATATCATCATATTATGATCACCTGTCTGAATGACCAAAACTTTATTTTATGAAGTTTATTGGCACCCATTCTCTCTAGAAAATTCACCATGAGAGCTGAATAATAAGACAATGCACAAACATGCCTTGAACGCTTATTCAACAGTTTACATGTGTATGTTGACTCATTGCAAACATACACACAAAATGTCACAATATACATGTTAAAATAACAAAAGATATAGTTAAATGGACCTTATGTCTGTTGGAGGTGGTGCTGAATAAGCTTATAATCAGTCTTGACCATATTGAGCATTGAGGAGCTGTGATGAGATTGTTGCATTATTGTTACTCCATCTCGTCTTCAAAATAAGAGTCCCACATACATAAAATAAAGGTGTTAAACTTAGAACATGAAGACACATTTTTAGTATTGTTTTTATCTCACTAGGAAATGTTGAGCCTAATCAAATGCAGCTAGTGGGTGTGCATATTAACCCTTGTTTGCTGTTGGGGATGTTTTCATCCACTCTGGGGTGATTTTGAGTCTAAATTTGGTCACAACTTTCTCTGTGTTTCAGCAAAGGGAATGATTTTTGGTGACAAATCTTATTTTGACACAGGTTTTGGGAAAATGCTTTGAAATGTTTAAAAAATTCAACAATACACTTCGGGCAAATGTACTACGCTTTCATTATGTTTGTAGCTGTTTTTGCCACATTGACTTCCATTATAATGACATTTTTTGATTGCAAGCATTCGTGATTGTTGCTGGTTTTTCCTGTTGGGAAGAGATAAAATGTTTAATTTTTACTGTTGGTCATCAGTTGCGGTGAAAAAAAGCTTAGTTTCTGGCTTAAAATGATATGGTTATATGGAGTGTGTGTTGTGTGAAAGAGACCTTTGCACACTAACCTTGATATGTTTGAGAAAAAAAAAAATAAGCAGCTCAGAACATATTAAACTAGGGCTGGGCCGATAAAGATATTATATCGAATCGAGATAAAACGTATGTCAATAACAATGATAAGCTCTGGACTTTTTTTACTCTATACTGATCTAAGAGCCAGTCACACAGCAGAAATGTGCAACAATGGGAATCTAGAAGTGTGTTGATAGTAGGGATGTACCGAATTTTCAGCCACCGAAAATTTAGCGGCCGAAAATATGTTATGCCATTTAATGGACTCTCTAATTTTTGTGGCTTTGTCATTGTTAGGGTACTCTTTTAAATCTGGAAGCATTAACAACTTATATTAAAATATATCTCGTTATCGTTCAATATGGAAAATAATTATCGAGATTGCATTTTTGCCGTATCGCCCAGCCCTATATTAAACAAAGTAAACTGTATTTATGCACGTACATTGTAATTCGTTGTTTTTTCCTCTATAGAAATCCATATAAATTTCAGAAACTTTTTTGCACAGGCCTAACTAATGGGTTAATAGTGCCAACTGAAGATCGACAGTAAAAATGAAAAGGTTTACCTCTTCTTAACGGGGAAAAACACCAACAATCAAGAACATTAATTGGTGTCATGGCTTTGCAATTAAAAAAATGCTGCTATAATGAAAGTCAATGGGGCAAAAACAGCCACGAATACAATGAAAGGGTAGTCAATTTGAACAGTACACATGGGTTAACTTTTTCCAAATGGATTCATCTGAAACAAGATGTCCTACACACAAACGATTCTTTAAGGGCGAGTTAATCATGGGCTAATCATCATTTCTGGGTGAAATAACCCTTTATATAAGCTAATCACCCTCCGGACCATTTGACAGTGTTGTCACTGTATTGAATTTCAATACCAATCGCTATTAAAATTTTAAAAACGTCCATTTCCCGCTAACATTTAAGTGCTGTAAATGACTGTGATTGGCCATGAAGGTCATAAGTTCACTGCACTTCACTGCTGTTTACAGATTGCAAACACAGATACAGGGCCACTGGAGCATTTTAAAGCCGCGAAAATTAGCATGGTCTGATCCACTTTGTGGCTTTAAAACGCTCCAGTGTCCCTAATCGGACACATGTTCATACTGCCAATCAACTTGCCCAGCAGGGGAGTTGAAGTACTTTTTATAAGTGTTTCGAACGCTCTGTGCTTCAATGGATGCCCGATTTCCCCCCATTTGCCTAAGCGGTTTTATGGCCACGCAACCACTGCCGTCGTCCTCTAGAAGATCATCTTGTATATTCTGTTCTGATGGATTCACGTAATTGCACAGGATACAGGCTGCTTTTACCACAGAATCAGCAACCGCGGGGCTCACTTGTAAACGGCGCTGAAAGAATCTGAAACGTTGGCTGAGGTTGCTGAAGCAGTTTTCTGAAACCTGACGCGCTCGGGACAATCTGCAATTAAAAACTTTCATTTCCGGGAGGAGGTGTCGCTCAGGGTATGGACGCAGGAGGTACGGTTTCAGCGGGAATGTTTCATTTGCTACTATGACATGATTTACCTTTCCGAGTTCAGGAGCACCGGGAAGTTCAGCTGGTGCAGGGAAATTGAAAGCTCCATCTTGAAGTGCTTTTCCAAGCGCTGAATTTGAGAAGATGCCCACATCACTGCCACTTCCACAGCTGCCCACGTCTACCACTAGAAATCGGTAATCTGCGTCAGTCAAAGTTAGCAAAACCACTGAAAATGTGCCTTTGTATTCGTAATGGAACGAGGCTGAATTTCCAGGGACCTGAACAGCAATGCGTTTCCCGTCTATTACTCCCAAACAATTGGGGAGGCTCCATCGTTCTTGAAACCTTTTCGCAGTGCTCCGCCACACATCTTCATTGGGCACTGGCATGTACTCTTCTTTTAGGCAGCTCCAGATGGCATCACATGTCTCCGCAACTACCCGAGCCACTGTCGAGATGCCGAGGCTTAGGCTGGACGCAATGGTTCTGTATGAATCCCCAGTGCCAAGGAAACTGAAATAAAAAAAAAACACATGCAGTATTTCAAAATATAACAGTGTGCAGGCAAGAATTCTGCATAGAATGATCCCGTTATTATAAGACCTCTTCATATGATTGTAAAGTGCTTTGTGTGTACGGCAATACACAGTTTAGATCTGTGCAGTCTAACATTTTCATATGCATTCCTTCAGTATTTTTTAAATCTTCATAATTTTTACGGGGTTTTCATCTTTAATGGGAAAGGACAGTGGAGATTACAGACATGAAGTTATAGGGAGCATAGAAAGGGGAAGGATTGGCAATCGAACTTGGGAATCAAACTTGGGTTCCTGTGAACACTGTAGTGCCATGTGTGATGCACTAACCATTAGGCTATTGGCGCAAACAAAATGATTAATTTCCAGATTTTGGCTTTTACTTGTACAATGGCTCTGAATTGTCAAAACACCTTCCACAATTCTTGCTACGGATATGATTTTTTTTTTTAACCCCGTCAAAAATTTTATTTATGACTGCTGAAAATTTCTGAGGCAGGGTGCAAATGTGATTGACAACGTGATGTTGTATTTTTTAACATGCAAATATTTTGCACAGTCACTTTATACATACATTCATTATATTCACTCAACTCTGAAAACTGGACCAATTGACTAGAACTTCTATGTTAAGCTGCTTTGACACAATCTACATTGTAAAAGCGCTATAGAAATAAAGATATTAGAAAGACCATTTTGAAAACTTTACCAAAAGCTTTATTTTATTTTTAAACTGTGTATTCCAGAAAGCATGGTAACTTACCATCTCCTGAACCAGGGGTGCCCAAACTCGGTCCTGGAGGTGTCCTGCAAAGTTTAGTTCCAACCTCAATCAGACACACCTGGGCTAGCTAATTAAGCTCTTACTTGGCTTTCTAGAAACATCCTTGCAGGTGTGTTGAGGCAAGTTGGAGCTAAAATCTACAGGACACTGGCCCTCCAGGACCAACTTTGGACACCCCTGTCCTAAACCTGCTTACAAAGTAACATTATGCGAGTTCCAAAACTGCTCCAATTAGTCAGTCGAGTAAACTGTAAACAACTGTGACATTTCATTGAAAGCATCCTGTTACCAAATAACAATGCACATCCACCATGCAAGACAATACATTAAATAAACTATTTAATACAATAAATATAAAAATACTCAAATAAACAAACTTTATAATAGTGTTTTATTGATAAACATATTAAGATAAAGTGTAAGAAACAAATACACACACACACACACACACATATACATATATATATATATATATATATATAGCTCAAAAAAGTTAAATTAACCTTAAACGTGCCAGAACATACGTTGCGATGGCAACTTACAATTCCTGCAGGTTTATTTGGATTTTGGAAACAAATTGGGCTTATCCGATTACAGTCGTGGCCAAAAGTTGAGAATTACATAAATATTGCAAATTGGATAAGTTGCTGCTTAAGTTTTTATAATAGTAATTTGCATATACTCCAGAATGTTATGAAGATTGATCAGATGAATTGCATAGTCATAGCCATATAAAAATTTACTAAATCCTGAAAATAACTTTCCACTGGATTTTATTGCTGTCATTAAAGGAGCTGCTGAGATCATTTCAGTAATTGTCTTGTTAACTCAGGTGAGAATGTTGACGAGCACAAGGCTGGAGATCATTATGTCAGGCTGATTGGGTTAGAATGGCAGACTTTACATGTTAAAAGGAGGGTGATGCTTGAAATCATTGTTCTTCCATTGTTAACCATGGTGACCTGCAAAGAAACGCGTGCAGCCATCATTGCGTTGCATAAAAATGGCTTCACAGGCAAGGATATTGTGGCTACTAAGATTGCACCTAAATCAACAATTTATAGGATCATCAAGAACTTTAAGGAAAGAGGTTCAATTCTTGTTAAGAAGGCTTCAGGGCGTCCAAGAAAGTCCAGCAAGCGCCAGGATTGTCTCCTAAAGAGGATTCAGCTGCGGGATTGGAGTGCCACCAGTGCAGAGCTTGCTCAGGAATGGCAGCAGGCAGGTGTGAGCGCATCTGCACGCACAGGGAGGCGAAGACTTTTGGAAGATGGCCTAGTGTCAAGAAGGGCAGCAAAGAAGCCACTTCTCCCCCCCCAAAAAAAACATCAGGGACAGATTGATCTTTTGCAAAAACGTATGGCGAATGGACTGCTGAGGACTGGAGCAAAGTCATATTCTCCGATGAAGCCCCTTTCCGATTGTTTGGGGCATCTGGAAAAAAGCTTGTCCGGAGAAGAAAAGGTGAGCGCTACCATCAGTCCTGTGTCATGCCAACAGTAAAGCATTCTGAGACCATTCATGTGTGGGGTTGCTTCTCATCCAAGGGAGTGGGCTCACTCACAATTCTGCCCAAAAACACAGCCATGAATAAAGAATGGTACCAAAACACCCTCCAACAGCAACTTCTTCCAACAATCCAACAACAGTTTGGTAAAGAACAATGTATTTTCCATAAGGCAAAAGTGATATCTAAGTGGCTCGGGGACCAAAACATAAAAATTTTGGGTCCATGGCCTGGAAACTCCATAGATCATAATCCCATTGAGAACATGTGGTCAATCGTCAAGAGGCGGGTGGACAAACAAAAACTCACTAATTCTGACAAACTCCAAGAAGTGATTCTGGGATTTGCCCAGAAGTTGATTGAGAGCATGCCCAGTCGAATTGCAGAGGTCCTGAAAAAGAAGGGCCAACACTGCAAATACTGACTCTTTGCATAAATGTCATGTAATTGTGGATAAAAGCCTTTGAAATGTATTAAGTGCTTGTAATTATATCACAGAAACAACTGAAACAAAGATCTAAAAGCAGAACTTTTGGCCACGACTGTACATATCCTTAAACTTACCCGGGTATGTTATTGGGGTAAAGTTGGTTTTATATTTGGACTTTCTCCTTAATAATATCATTCA
This sequence comes from Danio choprae, assembly GCA_903798125.1. Taxonomy (NCBI): domain Eukaryota; kingdom Metazoa; phylum Chordata; class Actinopteri; order Cypriniformes; family Danionidae; genus Danio; species Danio choprae. The sequence goes on from CAIGQW010001968.1 coordinate 1,870,998, forward strand.
TATTTACACGCCATTTGAGACAGAAAGTTTAAAGTAGCGTTATAAACAATATAGAGACTGAATATAAACAATATATAAACTGTATTTAGACTATATAGAAACAATATAGTTGTCACTGCTAAAAAGTGAACGAATGTGCGAATACAAGACCAACTTTAACACAACATGCTCTCTAGAAAACCACAGAGGATCGTCCAACAAAATTCTAGCGTAGTGCTTTCTAGTGTACATACAATAACATTACATTAGATACATTTTATTTTTCAAAGCTGAAGTGTTGGACTGAAGTGTCTAACACCAAGTAAATAAGAGTGCTTTCAAGTACACAGACAATCACCTTATTGTATTAGAAACGTCATTATAAAAAACGTTACATTTCATTCTTTTTTTTAAAACAGTCTACAGGTTCAGATCGTAAGAGTGCTGTCTAGTGTACATACAGTGACATTAAGTTATAATACTATAAACACAGCGGGGAAACATTTGTTTATACACAATAAATATACTACTTTTTACACTCACCGTAAACACACGGCCAGTCGCTGCTCGGGGTTGATGGGTTTTCTTAAGTTTGTTCGTGATTTGCTGAGGGCAGGAGCCACCAGCTTCAGCAAACTTTCAAACTGACTGACAGACACCCTGAAATAGCGATGAAAACGGTCGTGATACAACTTTAACTCCTTTATCAGTCTGCGGAAATCCCCGTGCTCTTCTCTCTCCTCGAGTATAGGATGCACCCAATAACGTCTCTTTCTTTTCCTCTCCTCTTGAAACAACATAAAAATAAATTCGTCATCGCTACTGCTGCTGCTGGTAGACAAATCCATCACCCAGTGTGCTTTCTGCTGTGAGCCAATTCAAGTGATTCTTCTTCTGAGCGGTTATGAACTATAGGACGACAAGTTCAATAGCGCGTTGCGCCACCTAGTGTGCAGGCGTGAAAAAAGTTTTTTTATTCATCGAAAATTCAGCAATGACTACGACAACATAGTAGAAACACATAAATAAACACGGTAAAAACAAATAACAATAGTCAGAAGGGGGAAAAAGAAAGAAAAATAAAAAACTATACAGAACACATAAAAGGCAATAGAAGGTAATGACGTTGTAATGCTGAACCCTCCACTTTCTTTGAAATAGTTTTTATTTTTACAACTTAAAATATTTTACAACTCCCCTAGAATAAAACAGTAGCGTTTTACCATTTCTGAATCCATTCAGATAATCTGTGGGTCTGGTGTGAGAAGTTTTAGCTTAATTTAGCATAAATCATTGAATCGGATTAGACCATTAGCATCTCAATCAGAAATGACCAAAGAGTTTCGATAATTTTCATATATAAAGGTCGACTCTTCGGTAGTTACATTAAAACTGACAGACACTTGCTATTTTCTAGGCTGATATGGCTCATTCTGGGGTAATAATCAAGGAACTTGATGATATTACGCAGCAGTGCCTTTAAAAAGTCTAACTTTCGTCAATATAACCAACGCTTACACGGAGAGCACCTTGCAACCATGAAGACATTTGTGACATAGATGTCACCATGAAGACATAGATGCTGCTTCGTACACGGACAAACATTTCTCCATTTTGTAATATTTGTAAAATTAGTGCAGTAAGCAATAACATATATGTTTTAGAGACAAGCTCTTTCTGAAAAAGTGCACAGATCAATTTGTTACTGGAATGTGGAATAGGCATGGGCCAGTATAAGTTTCTGACGGTCTGATAACCTTGGATAAAAATATCATGGTTTCACGGTTTTACTGCTCTAAGATAAGTTCTTTTTAAATGTCTGGGTAAAAAAACGAACACTTTTCCCATCACTGAACAAAATACATTTTATTTTAGGAAACATTTTTGAAACAGTAAACATGTCAGGCTAAATAATTCAAATAAATCATGGACTTCAGGGGCCGGTTGCACCAGCAGTGCGTAAGTTAAAACGTAGCCTATTTGTGACTTAAAGGTACACTACGTTACAACTTACGCATTACTAAATATTTACGGCAGCCTCACCCCATGTATAACGGGAGAAAGGAGATGACGGCGAGATTAGTTTACATTGAGGAGCTCACGATAATAATGAAGAATGATCTCCCTCTACTTTTTCGGTTTATGTAAGAAGAGTTTAATTTTCTTTCAAGGAGTGTTCCGTGTTTATTGCATCCATCAATTAAAACAAAAATTTCTTCATGACTGAGTTTTTCTTTTCTCTTTCATATGCAGGATATAAAGAAATTCAAGTTTAATGTTTTGATAGCTTCATGTGTATTTCTTGTGCATTCACGGCTCGTGATGCAGGTGTGTGCGTCGTCTGTTATTAGTGACTGACTGTAATTTATAATTTCATTTTCATAGGACAGTTATATTTAAATGGATTAGTTGCAGAATTTTAAAGCAGTTTAACGATTTAAATGCTTTTTATTGGATATTACGTCATTCAATGTGACTACGCATGACTTTACGGAGAGCTTACGACGGTTTGCCTTAAGAATATGTGCTGCAACCGAAGTGAGAACAAATTTAGTTACAAACTAGCTAGTAGTTACTAAGCCCCTACCCAGATAGCAAACAGTTCTGGGCCACATCTGGGCCAACTAAGGCACATATGGCTCACTTCTGGCAATGGCAGGAGACATACGGGCCAGAACTGGCCCACACACAGTATGCCAATTTTATTGTGAGTTGTGGCTCGTTGTATGTGGGCCAGATGTGGCCCGTGTGTGACACACCGCATGTAGTGTGAGTTGTGGCTTGATGTATGTGGGCCAGATGTGGCCCGTGTGTGACACACCGTGTGTAGTGTGAGTTGTGGCTTGCTGTATGTGGGCCAGATGTGGCCCGTGTGTGACACACCGTATGTAGTGTGAGTTGTGGCTCGTTGTATGTGGGCTAGATGTGGCCCATGTGTAACACACCGCATGTAGTGTGAGTTGTGGCTTGCTGTATATGGGCCAGATGTGCCAAATGTGATAAAATATAAATTTGAACAAAACGGTTCAGGATTTATTTACATTGACACAAAAATAAAAAAATTTATATTTAATAATATTATGATAAGTGTTTTTTATAAAGAACAAATGAATTCTATATATTTTCATTATGTATTTCAGATAGATGTAAATGTATTATAATATTTTATAGATAAATAAGATTTTTACAAACTGTAGAAATAAATGTATTGCATTTTCATTTTAATAAGTAAGTAAATATACTCTCCTTCGGGTGCTTTATCAGGGGTCGCTACAGAGAAATGTAGTGCCTATTACTCTGTCATATGTTTTACAGGTGGATGCCCTTTCTTTAGTAAAGGGTCTGGCTGCAGACTGGGTGCAGATGCAAGCTGAGGTGTATGCAATGGTTTTAATGTGCACACCTAACCCTGCTTCTAACCCTACCCCTCACAGTGACGTCACTAGCTCCATTTGAGTACATTGTGTCTGAGATTGCATGTCTGAGACTGTGTCTCAAAAGTCTCTTCAGGTTCAGTGTGTGTGCACCTGTAACAGGGTGAACAAATTTTATAGAAAATATGCTATCAATAAGCATATTAATTAGCAATTAGTTAATTGTTAATACAGTGCTCAGCATAATTGAGTGCATCCCATTTTGAAATTGAATATTTTTCTCAGTGAATATGGGTCATATATATTGGTGCATTTGAACAAAACAGATTTATTAAACAGATATATTTATTAAAATAATATTTTAGTCACAGAACATCAGAAATTCATGCAAAATATTGCAAAATAAAGTTACAAACTACAAAATGTCAACAATGTTATTTCATATATTTTAATAATAATTTTTGATTCATTATTGTAAGTTATTTAGTTAGATGAGCTCTAGATTTGGCTTCAGTACTGACTAAACTAATGTTTATGCACAAATATAATAATGTAAAGCTTCCTATAGAAAATATTCATTTAAATGAGAGATTTGTGGGGGGTGTACTCATATATGCTGAGCACTGTGTATAAAAAAATCTTTGACGTGATTTTACACTGGATATGTACATTTATAGTATTTTCTTGTTATTTTCCGAGTTTTAAACTGTATTTCAGTATAACATGAAAAACCCGTGAAATAAAATGTTAAAATTCCATAAAACAACTGATATATATATAATTTATTTTAATGTGATACTGAGGTCAATGTAACATGCTGTAATTCTATAATATTCACCATCATTTTTTATATTCAGTATCATATAAAAACTGTAACACTTTAAATTAAGATGTATTTACGTCAATATTTAAATGAATATTTTCTTTAGGTCCTTTACAATATTATATTTGTGCATATACATTAGTTTAGTCAGTACTGAAGCCAACTCTTGAGCTGATCTAACTAAATAACTTACAATAATAGTTCAGAAATTAGTAGCTCAAATGTATATGTTAGAAAAAAATATTAAATAACGTTGTCAAAAATAGCAAAAATCAAGAAAACAAAAAAAATAGACAATTATGTTGAAATGTTGCAGTTTGTAATTTTGTTTGCCATATTTTGCATGAATTTGAATGTATTTTCTTTCCATTTCTGATATTCTGTGACTAAAATATTATTTTAATAAATAAATCTGTTTAATAAATCTGTTTTGTTCAAATGCACCAATATATATGACCCATATTCACTGTAACACCGCGCGCGCATTCCTATTGGTGGACTGGGCGGAGCCTCGAGATTGACGGTTATTTTTTTCAAACGTGGAAGTCCGCCATCTCAGCTTCTTCATACATTCAGGTAAGTTATTATTTTTGAAAGCATATTTCTGAGATATTTTCCGTCCTCAGGTAATGTTTATATATGTTAGAAAAGCCCCTATGTTGAATAGTAATAAAAACTGTAACTTATATGTGGATAATATGGATAAAAACGGCTGAGTATGATGGCCTTGTTAGCCGTCGGTTCAGTTACATTTATTAAGTTGATTTTGCTCGGGGTTTATACGAATTAATTTACAATTGTCCTTTATTTACTTGTCAGTCTTAATGAAATTATCAATAACAATAAGACAGCTGTGTTATATGAAGACAAGCGTCGAAACGGAGCGTGATTAAATGAAGCACATGCTGCCTGTTGTAATGATAAATTTGTGATAGGAGCCGGTTTCCGCGTTTGTGTTGTTTTTAGCTCAAACACTGAACGAACGGTCTAAATAAGCGTAAAATCCATATCTTAATGTATGTTTTATATTTCTTTAAACAGCCTGGAAACTGAATTACACCATTAATCTTGTACTTGGTATGTATCAAGTCCAAATAAATGGTATTGTTGCAAGTAAAAAATAATATCTTTATAAAATACTTGTATTCATTTGTTACAGAAAAGAAAAGAATCATGCAAGGATACAACCTGAAGGAAAGGACAACTCTCACATCCATGCATTATTTGTTTGACATCAACATCATCATCAAGCACAACTGGTACAGTATTGTACATTGTAACTTGCATATGTCAGGTTGTTGGATACTGAAATAATATATTTTATCTTTTATTTATTAAAAGTATTATTTATTGCTGCAATTTTAATACTGTGTGGGTGTCATTGCTTATTTAAAATACATTTTGTAGAAAAAGAATAATCTATTTTAAAAGAAAGTCTAAATGTGTGTACAGGGTACCTTGCTGCAATGTCTGAACAAATTTATACAATGAAAGGATTGATGAGCTGGACAAACAGAGTCTGGGGAACTTAACTTAAGGCAAGTTTGGTTCAATATATGTTATTTTATGTCAAAAGTAGATTACGTTTGTCTTAACATGGATTGCATGTTTAAGTTAAAATTTCAGAGTAAAAAATGTAAACGAGAACTACTGAATACAATGGCATAATGATTCTGCTTGTTCACAGGAGGTACTTGATTTAGTTTTCCTCTAGCGATACATCAGTTTTTAAGACTAATGCTTGACACTTCAGTTTTAAAGGGATAGTTCACCCAAAAATGGAAATAATGGCATCTTTTACTCATTCTCCACTTGTTTCAAAATAGTTAGATTTTTTTGTTTTGCTGAACACAAACCCAGATATGTTTTTGAAGAAATTTGGTTACCTGGAACAATTTACTTCCATAGTATTTGTTTTTCCTACTATGGATGTCAATAGTTACTGGTTTCTAACATTCTTCAAAATATCTGCTTTAGTGTTCAACAGATTCAAATTGGTTTGAAACAAGTGGAGGATGAATAAATGGTGGCAGAATAGTAAACTATCCCTTTAAATATTTTATTCTGAGACGTTTATTAATATTTGTCTTGTTTTTTGTCATATTGTCTTTCTACATCAGATTGTGATGGACCTGGAATGCGACACCAGTTACTCTTAAGTCAAGAACCGAATGAAGCACACTTTTTTCCAGAGTACAGATTATGGAGGGATCTGCAGCTGAACTACCTGGAAGCAGGTAACCATACTAATAAAGTTCCTTTAGGTAAAAGCACCTGCTTTATTTAGATCTAAAGTATTTTATTTGATGTAGAGTTTTATAGTTTTATTCTTATTCTAATTTTATTTTATGCATATACTGAATGGAGGTCATTCACATTTCACAAAATGATTTGCAGATTGAATATAAAATATAATCTAGATGTATATGCTGTATTTCTAATTTTTCATTGTGTAAAAGCTCAGAATGCTGTTTTCCGAGATGAGGTTGGATGTAGTTTAGAAACAGATTTTTTTTATGATCAATGCTTAAAGTAAACGTTTTCTTCTCTCTGCAGACCACACATGCTTAGTATCCCTCACATTTTAATAAATTATTTCTTATTTTACACATCTTATTTTAAACAACTTTCAACTTTACTAAACCAAATGACTCTGTTCTACCTTATTATTTTTTAAATTGCAAAAACAGTTTTTCTTCTGCTTGTTCTCAAACACTTCTCTACTTCAGTGAAATATTGGACCAGATGTTCCAGAAAGTGAATGGGAAAACCTTGCCCACTGAAGTGGACTCTGCCCTACGTCACAGTACACCCTGCATCATTTGTGTGGTACGTTTGAATATTTTTAAAGGTAAATTTTTTTTAAATTAGCAGGAAGTGCCGCAAATAACTTTTTTTTTGTCTGTGGACCAATTCAGAGGTATATACAGTATGTGGTAGTTTTGCCAGGAGTATTGAAAATTATTAGTTGTCATGAAAGGAAAAATCATCGTACTTCCTTTGTTAGCGCAAATTCCTATATATGTAGTCTTGTGATTAAGCAATTAAACCAATCAAACAAGTTTACACTTAAAAAAGGTTCGTAATGAAAATCTGATATATTCTTTCAAATGTAACTAACTAAAATATATTTTTCACAAGCACATTTAAAATAGGTTTATGATATTATTAATTATTAATATTATGTTATTAATTAATTATTAGATTATTATTAATGTTTTTTTAATCGATAGGTAGTTCCTATGGAATGTTTTTATGGATTGCTGAGAATACATTTCAGGTGTTCAATACGTTGCGTGTCAGTCTTGAAAATAAAAATAGGTGCTTGAGAAAGTGCTTTAAAGTCCTGGATTTGAATCGAGTTGTGCCTGTATGAACCCTGCAAACAGCACCTTTTAAACGTTGTCTTCTCCTGTTTTCAGGATGTTTGCATTGGACTGGTTTTTTGGCTTTGACCCTCGCTCGCCCCTGACCTCACTCTTGGATTGCCCTCGAGAGTTTCAGTTTTTTGAATTGGTTGTGGGTAGATACTAATAAATATTTAATTGTAATTATTAATTTAATGTGTTTTTTTTAAATATGTGTTTTCTGTCTTACACTTATTTATCTTGTTTCTATATTTATCATTTTTTATTTGACCTTTGCTCGCCCCGTACCTTGTTTTGGATTGCCTTCTCGATATCTTTTTTATTATTTGTTCTGGTTATATGGTTATAAATTATTTGTCAATTTAATTTATAAGCATTTTATAAAAAAATATATTTTCTGTGTTTATTCTGTATTTATCTAATTTCTATATACATTTTTGTGTTTGTATTGTCTTCTTGTTCTGTATATATGCACTTACCTGATTTATAAATTTATAAATATTTATTTGCATTTAATTTGTTAATTGTTTTTACATATGTAATTTCTGATAATTCTGTATGTATCTATTTAACTAATTTATATATTTATTTGTATTTTATTTGTATGCATTATATGCTTTTTTTGTTTATTTTATATGCATATATTTATATAATTTATATATTTGTTAAATATATTTATCAATTTATATGCTTCCTTTAAAGTCTTTTTTTTTTAATAAAGCAATTTAAATAAACCATTCCTTTTAATGTCATTTATAAAGCTACCAAGTGTAGAGGTGAGCCACATCTAACCCAAAAGTCAGCCACAACTGAACCCAATCTGGGCCAGATCTGAGAAAGTGCATGGGCCGCAGCTGGGCCAGATCTGAGAAAGTGCACTTCTGAGATGTGGCCCAGATCTGGTCCAGTTGTGGCTGACTTTTGGATTCTTATGTCAGCCACAATCAGGTTGAGTCATCGCCGTCATTCCATGCGGTATGTGGGCCAGAAGAATTGTGGGGGATGTGGGCCATATCTGGGCCAGATGTAATTTGCTATCTGGGTAGTGTGGACTTTACGTTCCAGGTTAAGAAAGAACTTACGATCAGCTGGTGCAACCCTACCCAGCTCTCTTCGTTAGTTTCAAAAACACAGATTTCTTTACAACACACATAAAAAAAACTCTTACATATGCCTTATAACTGAAAATTATAGCGGTTTTAACACCTTGACTTTTTTCCAAACCGCAGTAAACCTTGAAACCGGTTATCGTCCCATGCCTAATGTCAAACAAAAAAAAGCTTTACCCACTGTTGTTTAAAATGGATCTCAAGGTGGTGGTATAGTACATGAGGTTCTGTCAGAACATTTAAACAGTGTAATGACTCCTACAAAACACCATAAAAACAAATGGCTCTGGGGATTGTTTGTGGTGTGTGTGGGTTGACTACTGTGAGTTAAGCCCAAATTCTGGCCATGGGACGCCATAATTAGTTCACAAAGTACTTATTTACCACAAGTGAGTATCCATCTGGAAGCAATGTTTTACTTACAAATGTTTTATGCAATATTCCAGTTTTGCACATTCATCAAATTTGCATCTTTGGATGGAAACATAGCTAACGATAACTCGGGTGTCAGAGTTTTTGCCAAACACACTTTGCATCGTGGCTCTAATGACCTCAGGAGACATCAAAATTCCAACAGCGCCCAGTAAAGTAAATAAAACACTGACCCAAGTGTTTCTATTCCCGCTGACAGTGGACGATGGATGTTGAGACGATCCCTCAGATCCTGCTCTTTCTGACCAGCGACAGGTAAACCAGGAACAGTTCTGCATTTTCTCATTTTTCACTAATTCTGCATTTTCTATGTTGTTTTATGCATAACTTTCATTCAATTTCCTTCAGCGTAGTCCTTTATTTATCAGGGGTCACCACAGCGGAATGAACTGCTTAATATTCCGGCATGTGTTTTACACAGCGGATGCCAGCGAACCAGCGACCTTCTTGCTGTGAGGCAACAGTGCTAACCACTGAGACACCGTGCTGCCCTCGTGTTATTTAATTTTTGTTTTTCATAACAGAGATTTTAATACTTTCATTAAAATGGTCTGTGCTGTTTTCTGACATGATTATCATCCTGTGAAAATCTCAAACCCTTAAAATCCTAGTAAGAACATGGTTTTGAACACTGGTTATGTACTTGCTCAAAAACTAATTTCGGTTCATTTTAAAACTATTACTCTAATGCAACTGCAATTACAATGAACACACCACTCTCTGCTATTCTTGAATGAATGAAAAAATTGATGATTTTGAAAAAAGTAATATAATAATAATATATTCATTCATTCATTCATTTTCTTTTCGGCTTAGTCCCTTTATTAATCTGGGGTCGCCACAGCGGAATGAATCGCCAACTTATCCAGCTTATGTTTTACGCAGCGGATGCAATTCCAGCTGCAACCCATCACTGGGAAACATCCATACACACTCATTCACATACATACACTATGGACAATTTAGCTTACCCAATTTACCTATACTGCATGTCTTTGGACTGTGGGGGAAACCGGAGCACCCGGAGGAAACCCACTCGAACATGGGGAGAACATGCAAACTCCACACGGAAATGTCAACTGACCCAGCCGAGGCTCGAACCAGCGACCTTCTTGCTGTGAGACGATTGTGCTTTCCACTGCGCCACCGTGCGGCCCTAAATATAATATATCACTACACATTTAGAACCAGCATCTTCTACAATAGACTGTTTAAACAACTAAAATTGCAACAAACCCTGGTCAAAATTTCTAACTATTCTCACCTATAAATATATTGGAATATTTATAGCCGAAATAATAGCTGGTAATTTATGTCATGGAAACATATATGTACATTAATTATCAGTGTGTTACTGAAATACAACATGATTATTTACTGTACTCTGTTAGCACTTACTGTAGTTTACTATAAGGCAAATGCATGCGAACACATGTTTAAACCCTTCTCATCAACTAATCACAGTTACTAACTGTAAACATTAGGAGTAAGATACTGTAACTGAATGTTAGATGTTTTGCTATAATGGTTTTCTATGGGAAAGCGCTAAGCGTGTAATTTAGCGTCTTGTGTTTGTATTCTGGCAAGATCTGTTTGCTAAAGCATTTATAAAGCATGCATTATCAATTACAAATTTATCTGTGTTTCCATGTTTCACAAGGATTTTATTTTAGACATCTTTATTTTTCATGAAAACCAAATGACTAGCAGAGTGAAATTCCTAGTGTTGATATTATAACAAAACATCAATTAAAATATGGGCAGTTAAATATGTAATGTACTTTTATGCCTGCCTTTTTATGTAAATCATAGAATAATATACCTTTCAGAAACGTTCACTGGGATTTTGCTTTTCTGTCATCAGTTATTCAATGATTTTATTGGTCAAAATAAAACCTTAAACAGAACAGCTTTTATGACATGTTAAAAACACATCGTAATAATAAGAATATATTTAAAGGTTTATTGAATATATTAAAAGTCATTCATTCATTCTATACAGGTTTAACTGTTTTCTAGTTTTACGTTATTTCCAACAATAACTAGCACTTCCACTACTCTCCTTGCTGGAATGTTCCAAATTTTGAAATATTGTAATGGCTTTTTATTCATCTAGGGCTTTCCTTTATCTATGCTAAGCTGCTTTGCCACAATCTACATTGTAAAAGGGCTATAGAAATAAAGATGAATTGAATTACATAACATTTTGTGTGATGCTATACTTTGCTATACCACAAATACGGTTTACTGGACATTAAATTTGGGTTTAAAATGCTACATTTAAAATTTAAATGAAAGCAGTAAAGACAAAAAAAAACTGCTGTAACTGGGTATGAAATACATTTATTGTTCATTTTTTGGATACAGTATTGGACAGGAAGTAAACAACCTCATTTTTAATTTTGTAAAACATTTCGATTACTCCAGGCTACTTCTTTTTTCTTATTTATATTATGTATTGAGGCGACGCGGTGGCGCAATGGGTAGCACAATCGCCTCACAGGAAGAAGGTCGCTGGTTCGAGCCTTGGCTGGGTTAGTTGGCTTTTTTGTGTGGAGTTTGCATGTTCTCCCCGTGCTGGCGTGGGTTTCCTCCGGGTGCTCCGGTTTCCCCCACAAGTCCAAAGACATGTTGTATAGGTAAATTTGGTAAGCTAAATTGTCCATAGTGTAAGTGTGTGAATGAGTGTGTATGGATCTTTCCCAGTTATGGGTTGCAGCTGGAAGGGCATCCGCTGCGTAAAACATATCCTGGATAAGTTGGCGGTTCATTCCACTGTGGCGACCCCAGATTAATAAAGGGACTAAGCCGAAAAGAAAATGAATGAATGAATATTATGTATTGGTTCCCAATTCCTGTTCCTATTTTCTGTTCTCCTGTTCTCATTTCAAAAACACATTATTCTAGTTTACACTACCTCACACTACAAAACTTTATTTAATGATAAAAGTGTAGTTCGCAGATTATGTACTTCTTCATTTCTGTCCTACTGGACCTACTGGACTCACTCAAGTGGTCTAGAAGCTCAACGTCTCACCTGTAGACTAGATGGGTTGTGTGCATGTGTGTGTCTGTGCATGTGTGTGTGTGTGTGTGTGTGTGTGTGTGTGTGTGTGTGTGTGTG
>CAIGQW010001988.1:0-13886 GCA_903798125.1 Danio choprae
AGCGGAATTCCAATAGGGCCTACGCACCGTAGGTGCTCGGTCCCTAAAAAAACTGACCAGTCATTAGTTGCTGTCTTTCACAGCGTGAGAGATTTCATTGAGAATGCAGAGGAATTGTTGAATGGCTTGCATAATGGCATCGGAGTTCTACTGCGTGTTTCACTTTAGCTGAACTTGCACCTGCACAATGATTATAATGCAAATATTTTGGTTCACATGGCCTTCAACCTCTCGTGATAAAATAATGATGCCAAACATTGAATTACTTCATAGCTCATTAATGAAGCTTGTGGTGGGAAACTTGGGGAGTAAAGGAGAGTTTTCTTCCGAGACTATTATTGCGGGGCTCCAGATTAACATTTGAGAGCACTGGGCTGGGACTGGTGCCACTAAGCACTAAAGATGGTGCAACCAATAACAAGTTAATAACAAGTTTTATTTTTTAGAAATTTACATTTGACAGTTTCTGAATTGGGATCCACAAGTCAATTTATTTTGTAATAAAGGAATCATCTGTAAATGCAGACTCATCCTTTACATTTGCAGACTATGTACCGTGTTACAATCTCTATGATCGCCAAATGTATGATCGCCTAACATGCAAGTTATGAACAAATATCTAAAGACATTTGGTATGGATAAATGCATGATTGTGTCTTAACAAAAATACAGTATCATGGTAATACTTTGTGTGAAACCATATAAAAGGGTTGGTTAAAAGTGAGATTATCAGATGTTCTGCAAGCATTGTGGCCTAAATTTTGCATCAGAATTTTTTTTTCTTTTTCTTTTTTTTTTATAATCAAAAATGTAAACATGGCATCATATCCAAGCCATGTGTTGTTGTTGTTGTGGTGTTCTAGTTTTTAATAGAACAGCCCCTCCTCCTATAATGAACTCAAAAATGGATACACACACTAAGATGACAGTCAGCTGTTGGACTGCATCAGTCTAGCTAGTTTGTTTGGCGTATTCCACACATTTTCTCTCATCCAATTAATGTGAGCTTGATTTTGCCCGATAAAGCGTGTATTGTCAGCCCTCTGCGAAAGTGAGTGGTCTGATTTAGGGTTATCGTTAGAATTTTATCGATTTCGATTCTGCTTATCGATTCCTAGTTTAGATTCCTTTGTAAAAAAAAAAATTAAGTCATTTAGGCCCTGTTCACGAGGGAATACATGTTAGTTTTCATCGTTATGATCACAAATGGACAAACACTTTACAATAAGGTTGTATTAGTTAATGCATTTACCAACATTAATAAATGTTTGTTCGAGTATTTGTTCATGTACGTTAACCTTAGTTAATGGAAAAAGTTGTTAACTTGTAGTGCATTAATGTTGACAAGCATGAGTTTGGATAATAGTGCATTAGTAAATGTTGAATTGATCGCGAACAAAAAACAAATTAAATCACATGAAACCCCATCATGCCACGCTTTCGAGGTTCAATTCACGGAATGCTGTTTTGAATAAAATTTATTAAAACCACATTAAAGACTATACACATGAAATAAAACCTTCACAAAGCTGTAGCCTAAGGAAAATCCAATTTACGGGCAATGCATGGCTTTCGGTTTGAAAAGAATGAAGCAGATTTTATAAATCTGGAAAATGGCAGGAGAATTTTGCAAAAGAAAAACATTAAACAGAAAAAGAACATTCTACTTCATACATTTTTTTCGACTCCAATACAAATGCTAAGATTACCAGTGGAGTGTAAATCTGTCTTTCCTGCCGCTGTGTGCTTCAGAAGCGCGTCCTGCTGTTTCTGAATGGGAGAGTACGCTGTTTAGTTTCAACTCAAGGTATGAACAAAAACTAGGGCTCAAAGTTGCACTAAAATGCACAATTATTGGTTGCACCCAGGATGCACAGTGAATCTAACACGGTGCATTCTTTTAACTCTATGTATGTGAACCAACTGCAGAAGCTTTGTTATTTTGGTCGCGACAGGCTGCTTGCAACATATTAGTTTATTGCAATGATTACACTTCGCTTGCCATCGTTTTTCACCAAATGTAGCCTTTTAAGCACATGTTGCGGTCCATCTAATGTTTAGATTATAGCTAATTAAAAGTGCTCACCAGCGCAGAAGTTTCTGGCAGATTGTCAAGTAAAAAAAAAATCTAAATGTGCGCACATAGGAATCGATAAGAGGAATTGAAATTGAAATTTTATAACAAGTATCTGATTCTTAATCCAAGTATTCGATTCCAGAATCTGAATCAATTTTCGAATCCCAACCCTACTCTGATATTTGGAAATGATATGAATTAGATTATCATACATATTTGCACGAGTGGATCTCTAGTTGTTTGGTGTGTTCCAGCCCTTTCACATTCCACATAGCAACACCAGTACCATCACTCCTTCCGTTCTGTGCTCTTATTGGACATGATGGAGTCCTGATTTCTGAATGTTGTCTTGCTGCTCTCTAAGCATGCTGACTGGAAAATCACTTGATCAGAGGCGACTAATCCAGAAGTCAAACCTGAGAGTTTAAGACATGGCTGTCCTAATGCTTTTCTGTTTTTATGTACAGTTAAAAGCACATCAGAATACTGTTGTGTATTTAGCCATTAAAATATATCATAAATATTATATTACCTATAGAAGCCCTGCCCTACAATGCTACCACTCTCTAGCACTTTTCTTCTGTGGTATTCATTGGTAGATCATGTGGCTCATGCCATATAAATGAATCCATTTGGTATGGACCAGCTGGACTTAAAGTATGCTGGGTGATGATCATTTACAATGCCTTTCAGTAAATCTGCTTAATTTTAGAATTTTTAGTTTGTTTAATTTAGCGCATTAATGCTGCAAGGATGCACTAAAGTTGGCTGTTAAATACGTTTTTCTTTTTTATGTAAATGCTGTTCTTTTAAGTAAATAATGCATTATATATTTAACCAAAACATTTTTTGATATTGTTCTATAATATAAAAAAATATATATTTATGATTGGAGGATTTTTATTATTATTATTATTATTTTTTTTTTTTAACGACATATTTAGTGTGGCTTTGGTGATGAGGTGTTAAATATTTATCATCATTCATTTATATTTTTGTTAGCTGAAGTATGAAATGTCACTCTCTTTCCAACAAACAAACTGCAAGCAATTCTTTAAATGCTTTTTTTGTCTCAGATAAAGCTCTGAATGAGACGTTGGAGCGGGTTTTGCAGAGCAGCTACTTTGACAGAGTGCAGTCTCATCAGAATGGAGTCTGTGTGGAAGAGGAGGAGGAAGTGGAGGAGCAAGCAGCTCCGGTGGAAGCATCTGAACCAGAGGAACAGCCTCCTGATATGGGTAAAACTCATTCCCACTCATCTTTCTGAAAGCTCTACAGTCCACACTGAATTCTGAGATGTTGCCTTTTGTCTTTTAGCACAGGGTGAAATGACAGAGTATCCAGAGCCCATTCCAATTGAGACAACAGAGGTGAGACCTAGGTGGACAGGCCTTGTGAAATGCAAGCTTTATGGCTCCCAGTGCAATGATTCCTTGACTGATTTGATGCGGGAGTCTATTATACTGTAGGAAATTGTACAACTGCTTTTCAAATTCAAAATTTCCAAAATCAATGAACTAAAAACCCATTTGATTGAACACATCATTTATAAAAAAGCAGAAATGCCTAACCTGATGGTTAACCTGATTTATGGTTTTTTAAAAAAACAAAAAAAACTTTTTCCAGTCAAAGGCTGGCTGCCATACCCCCCCCCCCCCCTTTTTTATTCCAGTGCAACATAAATGTAAAGCTTTAGTTTGTTACTTGAATTAAAATGATCATTAGCTGAAGTCAAAAATCTAACAAATATATTTTATTTCTTTCTTTTAATAGTAAAGTAATACAAAATATTAATAAAAATAAGTAAGGTCTTGTTTCTAAAGCACTACTGTTTGTGAATGTGTCCAAGTATAAAGCAAAGATCAGGACAGGCAAACTGTGTGTGGAAAACCGAAGAATAGACATTTTACAATGGTTGGCCTTGGAGTTAAAATGAATGTGAATGAACAATATAATTATATTATCTTCAGGTTACAGTTTAAGCTTTTTTAGCTTAAAAAAAACCCGAAAGCTAATTGCCAATGATGTTTTTTTACATTGTTTTTGTTCTCTCCAGTTTGTAAATAGGCAGTTTGTTTCTGAGAGCACATATAGTACTGGTGAAAAGGAGCAAAGAGAAGAATGGAGTGTGGAACCTGAGGTAACCAGAAGACATCCCACCCCCTTTTGTACAGTAAAGAAATTGTGATTTGCAGCTTCTGTTTTGGAATCGCTAGGTTAAAATATAGTTGTGTTTGGTACATATACAGGTGGTGAACTCAATACTGCAGCCGGTTCAGACTGCCCCCATTCCTGTCATCCCAGAGCCTCATCCACTGCCCACAGTAACTCCAACACCCCCCTCAGACCCTGTGTGTAGACAGCAGGTGGTTCAGGACATCATGGCACAGATGCAGGGACCATATAACTTTATGCAGGTGGGCTTTCAGGTTTGCAGGGCTCCAAAATAACATTTGGGAACACTGACGTTGGTGACACGAAGTTGTATTAAGCAGCCAAGCACATGAATTGGTGTAGCTGTACATAATATTCTAATAGTTTTGTCTCTTATGATTTACTCTCTACCCGCTTTAGATTATTCGTAGAATGCTTGTCACATCATGCAATTTTTTCACACCTACTGGTCTGGCATACAAACTACATTGCTTTTTGTTGGCTTCAGTGGTTTTGTTTGCACATATTTTTTAAGACGTGTGGATGTAGCCTCAGACGTACTGGCAGGAAACAAGATTGCAAAATGAAACCATTTACTTTTTTTGGTGTATGTTTGTATGCATAATAAAGATGTATTTTTTTTTTTTTTTTCCCTTCTCCCCCCCTCAGGACTCCATGCTTGATTTTGATGGCCAGTCTCTTGATCCGGCTATTGTATCAGCACATCCTATGAAGCCAGCCAGTATGGAGATGCCACCAATGGTGTGTCAACCAGGTATGTTTCTATTTGCACCACATGACCCTACAGCTTGCATATTGGGTGGTTGTTGTTTTTTTTGTAATTTTATTTATTTTTGTCTAAGTATTTCTAATCAACTGAAGCTTGTTGGCCTTTTGATTTCTAAACTTGCAGCTCATCCAGAGACTCATCTAGCACAGCCTCAAGCTGTTGGCCTTCAGCCAGAACCCACGCAAGTGAGTATTGCAAAGTTCTGCAAAATGTTGCAAAATGAGTTTTCTTAGCAAAGATAAGTCTAGAAGTAAGTTTACTTAATCAGTTTAAAGATGGGTTTGAAAATGTTTTCTCTACAGATCCCCATGGTTTCTCCATCACCAGAAACCTTCTCCACACCACCGCCGATGTATCAGTCCCCTCACACAGCTGATCCCAGACCACAGACGAGCTCCATTGATCCAATTCAGGCAAGTCTCCAATTGAGTGGATTAAATGAAATGATTTAATTAGATCTTCAGTTGATTTTTGCTGTGTGTGTTATGAGCTTTCTTATACTGCCATACAAATGCAAAGTGCAGTAACTATGGAAACACTAAAACCAAAGACTATAGAATACAAAAGACGTGTCACTTGTATAGATTTGAATTAGGAAAAATATAGATATACCTGATATAGATGCTTTGGCCAAGGAAGCTTTTGGCCCACCTACTTGTAAAAAGAGCCAACGATCGATCTCTATAGACTGACAATTCTGTGAAGAAGGGGTCTTTGTCATGTTCCCTTCAAGTAAGCATGCACATTAGCATGGGCAACCTGGTTTGTTTGTTTTTAATAATAATAAATAAGAGACATTTGTTCAATTTTATTGATTCCCAATATGAAGCTTAATCATAAGCTTGACAAACATTCATTCATTTTCCTTCAGCTTAGTCTCTTATTTATCAGGGGTCGCCAAAGCGGAATGAACTGCCAACTATTTCGGCATATGTTTTCTGCAGCAGATGCCCTTTCAGCTGCAACCCAGTACTGGGAAACACCCATACACTCTTGCATTCACACGCACTCATACACTACAACCAATTTCATTCATTCACTTTCTTTTCAGCTTGATCCCTTTATTAATCTGAGGTTGCCACAGCAGAATGAACCAATCCAATTTATCCAGCATATGTTTTACACAACGGCTGCCCTTCCAGCTGCAACCCATCACTGGGAAACATCCATACACACTCATTTACACACATACACTACAGACAATTTAGCTTACCCAATTCACCTATAGCGCATGTCTTTGGACTTGTGGGGGAAACCGGAGAACACGGAGGAAACCCACGCGAACACGGGGAGAACATGCAAACTTCACACACAAACGCCAACTCGCCCAACTGGGACTCGAACCAGCGACCTTCTTGCTGTGAGGCGACAGTGCTAACCACTGAGTCACCATGCCACGCTTGGCAAACAGTTTTGGAGAATTGGTTTCCAACATTCTAAGAAATAGGAGCTGCAGTTAGGCAAGAGGCAGTGCATCATATTTCAAAGATGAACGTCCAAACGTGCACCTAATTGTTGTGCTTTAAAATAGGCATAAATATTAATTTGATGATTATTACAGTTATGAGCTTAATTGCATTAGTTTGTTTGAAGTATTGTACCTTCATAATGTAATTACAAAGTCTTTGATTTGGTAATCCGTTCATGAGGATATTTGGATTTTTTTTTTTTTTTTTTTTTTTTTTTTTTTTTTTTTTTTTTTTTTTATGACTTTTTTCGAACATTGTTTGAATGACTTCATGCATCTCTCAATAAAATTGTGACTTCCATTTTTAATGTAATATTGCACACCCTAATGTATCTAAATGTGCATTTAATTTGTCAAATTCAATATCCAAAAATTGCTTGTTCTCTGTAGAACTCCATGCCCTTGACAGAACAAACTCCTTCATCTGCAACGCTTCCTCCTGCCTCCCAAACCCAGGTGATCCCAAAACCCTTGCACAGCAGCGGCATCAATGTCAACGCAGCCCCATTCCAGTCCATGCAAACGGTAACAAACCTGAATAAAGACTACTAGCTATATAAAAACAAAAAATAATAATAAAAAGAAATGAAAACTTTTTAAACTGGTCCGATCAGGAATGCTCCTTAATGTTGTGATAAATCTAATATAGCTAGAGATTTGCAGAAAAAAAATCTTATCGGCTGCTATAATTATAAAATATTTACAGTGGATTTTGCTCTAGTATCAAAAGTGGTATAGAGAGCTCTGAAATTTTACAATGAGATCTATAGGATGTAATTGGAATATAGGGTGTATGTATATCCATTTAATTCCTGTGAGAGTGTAACTCTTTATCATGTTATATTAAATGTTAACTGTATCCTCTGTTTTTTTTCTGAAAGGTGTTCAACCTGAATGCTCCTGTCCCACCAGTTAATGATACGGACTCAATAAAGCAGGCCAGCCAATATCAGAATAGCTACAACCAGGGCTTTAATAGCCAGACACAGCTTCCTGTGGAACAAACAGACCTGCCGCCAGAGCAGCTCCAGGCTGGTGAGGAGAAGATGCACATCATATTTCACATAACCACAATATAATCCTGTAAATCTGCACTGCACAAGTGGGAGCAAGTCGTTGTGTAGACACTAATATAAACTTTAATTGCTTGTGGTAGGCTTGAATAATGTCACTGTAGAAACAGTATTATTAATTAATAGTTTTGTAATTAATATTATTAAACTACAGCAATAATAATTACTTTTAGTTACCACCAGTATAAACTGTACAAACTCTAAGCTGTTTTGTGTCTCAATGTTATTCATAGTTCTATTTAAACATTTATTATTATTAGGATTATTATTAGGATTATTATTATTATTATTTTTTTTAAATAATACCACCATTCATGTACATGCACATGCCCACACTGGCGTTTCATCTAGCATTTCTGGAAAGCCCTCCTTCCACACTATCACATGACCACACACACTCTGTCATGTGCTGCAGCGTACACATTAGACATCGTACGATGCCAAATTGGTCGACATCACCCAACCCTAGTACAGCTAAGTCATATCCATGTCATTATACAACTTTGTCTTACTGTAAACCACATAAACCTGTTCACGTACTCACTTTTAATTTATCTGTTTTAACAGTGGTTGGTGCCTTCCATTCTCAAGATCAGTCTCTCCAGAACTCAGCTGCTCATCAGGTCATGTCTCAGCCAGGCGTTCAGGGCAACGGCTTCGGTCGCCAGGCTCAGTCCTTCTACAACAGCAGAGGCATGTCCCGTGGCGGTCCCCGCAACTCGCGCGGCATCATCAACGGCTACAGAGGACCATCCAACGGCTTTAGAGGTACACAACAACATGCGTTAGTAGGGATTTCAGTTCACACTTATTTCCTGGATTGATTGTATTTTAAATTAGCTATTGATTAATCATTAACCATTATTTAAGATGTGTCTGCTTCAGTGGCAAATGGTCACTGCCATTACATGACCTGCAAATGATAATGTTTTTACTGTAAATAAAAGTCTAGGATTGGTAAAGGAATCAACAATTAATTTCATAGAAGCACTTGATGATTAAATGTACTGACTAAAGCCTGGGACACACCAAGCTGACGTCAAGGAACTAGTGGAGATGAAACCAGTGTTATGTTGGCTGCATCTGATCCCATCTGGACCCAAAAAGCGACATGTTAATGTCAAAGAGATGGATTCCGAACTAGTACTGCACGCGCACACACAAAACTAAACAAAGCAGAGTTTACATACCATTTTCGCAGTACTGCTCGCTAAATACAGAGGGTTTCGATCATGTAAAAATATGTGATAATCATTAGCTTTGACCCTAACTAAACACCTGATCAAACTTTTGAAAGCTACATGTTGGTGTGTTGTAGCAGGGTTGGAACTAAATTGTGCCAGGAACTGACTTTGATATCTGCTGTACTGGTCCAGAGTGACATCATCAGTGTTTTACTTTTATCCGTAAATGTGTTCGGTGGGCCAATACCCCTATATATAATTTGAAAGCTTAGAATCTCTGTTTTAGGCATCACTTCGACATTTTTTTGTTACTATAGGGGCTCTATTATAACAGTTTTTAAAGTGCTTAAAGTTATTGTACAAATTGTCTTGTGTAATTTCAATATTTTTTCTGAAAAATAATACCAAATCTTTTGCAATTATATTATGTTAGTATGGGAAGCTTTTTCAATTTGGGTTGGAAAATCCAGACAGAAACCCCCAAAATAGCTGCAGAGTGTAAGAGGTTGAGAAATGCAATCGAGTGACAGCTTGGTGTGTCCTGGCCTTAATCTGGTCTCGTATGGATGTACTGGTGCTTGGTTATGTTTATCTGAGCTAATAATTTGTTTCTAGGCATAGCTATTGTGCATATTAAGACCAATCTAGAGAATGTGAAAAGGCCAGTGTTCACTTGTGATGTCCATGACGTATTAAAGACTTTTACTTAATTTAGTTAATCTGTCTTAACAGTCCTCGCATGGAGAACATTTCAGTATTTTTGTATATTACATCTTTTTGAGCTAAATGTGTACCCATTGATTTAAATGAGGTGTTAAGCTGTTTCAGATGACTTGAAGATCGGATCAAACTGAGCACAACCCACAGTATAATTTGGAGAGTTTTTCCTCAACTTTATCTGCTGTACATGTTTTGCCTGTAACGTTGCCATTCCTAGTTTATAGCTTGTCATATTGTATTAATGATTAGCATTTGTTGTTTATTTCAGGTGGTTATGAAGGTTATCGGCCACCATTCTCCAACTCTGCTAACCCTGGATATGGGCAAACCCAGTTCAGTACACCACGGGACTATTCTGGCAGCAACTATCAGCGGGTACGATGAATATTTGATACTTGTACAGTCACATTATGGCTGTATTGGAAAGAATTGACCACATTTCATTTTTGTGTGTGTGTGTATACAGTCTATTACAAAAATAGGAATATTTCTCATTCTTTGAAAGCTGGTTAATGAGTTATTCTATAACAAATGGGTGTTTCTTTTTTCTTTTTACATTTTATATTCTACTTTTTTAAAGTGTGAAGTGAAAAAAATAAGATCATTGATGTCTGTCTTTTACTCCCCTTTTTTTGATGGAAAGATTCAATTTCTTCTTTTTGGGTTATTAATTAGGAAATATATTCTTTGTTGTCTTAGACCATCTTCTCAATGTTTTGTTACCAATTTAATACAACCTTGTTAATGTAGACGCTGTAATTTTAAGTAATACTAAGATCAGTACATTGGTCATGACATCAGTTGTGTAAATAGTGTGTAGCACTCTGACACTGGTAGCATATCTATTTGTTTAATTTAACAAATACTTAATGAATTCTTTCCTGTTGGCCTGTTTTGAAAATGTCACATTGGTTTAGGTTTTATTATTATTTAATTTTTTTGCAACCTTTTGTGAATCCTCCCTACAGCACATCCTAAAGTGCTGTTGAGACTGCTTTCTTATTCATTTTCTCTCTCTAATAACACTCTGTGTCTCTCCTCAGGATGGATACCAGCAGAACTATAAGCGTGGCTCTGGCCAAGGGACTCGCGGGGTCTCTCGAGGAAGCGCTCCAGTCATGCGCTCTTAAGCCTAGTCAACCTTCCATCTGGACCACAGTGAACATTCAGATGCTCAAGTGCAAATGTCCTGGCTCTCTTCCCCTCTCTACTCCATGGAAACCATCAGGCAAATTTCCATTTGAGATGTTAAACTGGAGAAAAGTTCAAGCTGAAAACTGTCAATTTTAAAGTTTCCCCGTGTTTCTAACAGATATACCTGTGAACTTGAAAGACTTAATTTATTTTTGTTTGTTTTGTTTTTTTGTATGAAATAAAATGAAACCTGCTACAGCTGGTTCAAAAATGGGAGTTTCGTTTCTGCCCCTCTGTTTTTGTTCACAACAATTTGTTCTGGTTTTAAAAATCGCTTCTTTTGGTAAATTTTAAAGATGCTCCCAGATTCACGGTTTGTAAATGGATATTGCATCAAGTTTCAATAAAGATGTGTTGCATTAACTCTCGTATGGATGGATTTTTGATGTATTTTGAGAAGTCCATTAAGTCACATAGTTAGCTAATGTTAATCAGTTTTTCTGATGGAAAGGATCCCTAAATATGGTCATCCTTAAACAAGGGACCGCTTTTTTTTTTTATTTTTTACTTCATCTACATGGTTTAAAGACCCTATTTACACTCAGTGGGTAAAATAAGTATTGAACAAATCACCATTTTTATCAGAAAGTGAAGGTTTATGAAGGTGCTGTTGAGTGAAATTTTCACTGTGTTGGGAATAACCGGAGTAATTCATACATTCGTACAAAGAAAACAACTAATTAGTTTGGAAATTAATGTGTAATAAAATTAAATGGATTGAGTATTGAACACATGAAGAAAGGGGGGTGTAAAATGGCAGTGAAAGCCCAGACAGTAGATACAGCTGTGACCCAGTCATCTCTGGTCACATCAACAGCGGCTGAAATCTCCCAGTACTTCAGCAACCCTCTGCCCTTCATCATTGTAAATAATATTAGCTGCTTCAGTACAACATCTACATTACCAGAAGAAACTAAGATGGACATTTCAGCAAGAGAATGATCCAAAACACAGCCAAGAAACTCTCAATTGGTTTCAGAAAAGACAGGTAATAGAATGGTCCGGCCGTTCACCTGACATAAATCCAATAGAAATTCAGAAATAAAGATTAGATTTGTTAAGAGACTCACAAAACCGCCAGGATTTTTAGACCGTTGAAGTCTGGGGGGAAAAATTCATACTCGCGTTTTGCATGAGACTCCATTCTCCATACAAGAGGCGGGAAAAAAAAGAAGCTTTTATACAAACTATTAAATGCATTTCAGTAGTTCAGTACTTTCTCCTTGTCATTCCATTGTTATTTGTTTTGTTTTATTTGTATAACTGTTATAAATAATTTGTTATTTGTCACTGTGGCGCAGTGGGTAGCATGATCGCCTCACAACAAGAAGGTTGCTGGTTTGAGCCTCGGCTGGGTCAGTTGGCATTTCTGTGTGGAGTTTGCATGTTCTCCCTGTGTAAGCGTGGGTTTCCTCCGGGTGTTCTGGTTTCGCCCAAAAGTCCAAAGACTTGTCTATGTATGTGTGTGAATGAGTGTGTATGGATGTTTTCCAGTGATGGGTTGCAGCTGGAAGGGCATCCTCTGCGTAAAACATATGCTGGATAAATTGTTCATTCTGCTGTGGCGACCCCTGATTAATAAAGGTTGAAAAGAAAATGAATGAATGAATAACAAGTTAAAAGAAAATATTAAGGAAATGTAAAGTTTTATAAAGTTGATTGTAATGTATTTCAAAAATATTTAATATTTATCTTCCTCTTTTGTATTTTTCTTTATCTCAATCAAATTGGTGTATCATGATTATACTTAGATTTGTTTTAGTCCAATGTTGTTGGTGTGTTTGTGATTATTCACAGTGAGTATTTTGTGAGTTATTGAGTTTCATATTTTTCACAAAGTAATTTGTTTTTTTTCCTTTAAAATTATATTTCTAACATGTTTTTTTCTACAGACCAGTTTGACAAACCCTTGCCATCGAAGCTCGTCTATTTTGAGTTATCTTTCACGTTTAGGGTTAATAAAAAATATAACTTATCTATCTTTAGCCACAGACCTTAAATTACTACGTAAAATATTTTACAAATCTCACTATTTGTTCATTCTGAACAGGCGCTATTATGGACAGCTATATGCCTGTTTTGGGGTCCATCAGGCATGGGTCCTATCGCCGAGATATCCATCCCCACGTGAATGTACGAACATGATGGTATACTGTAAATGAGTCGTAGATTTAATTTCTAGAAGTTGTATTTAAGATTTAAACAGTGTTTTTTTCAGCAACACGTCATTTAAGGTATGCATTATGATATAAAACACATGTACGAAATGAACACAAGTATCCACGCTATGTAAAACGTTTAAAGTAACCCATGTTTAGATTTTACTCGGTCTCCGTCGCAGTGTTTACTTACTATATGTAATATATTTTAAATATGTTAAGCTGACTTTATTGTGTTGGTGTTGACAGGGTGCAGTCGTGAAGCAATGGCAACTTTTCGGAAGAAGGTGGACAACCGTATTCGGGTCCAGATAGAAAACGGAGTCGCTGAACACCACCGCTCCATGTTCGTTATAGTTGGTGATCGTGGAAGAGATCAGGTAAAGCATAACTATGATTAATGATAATACTTTTACAGTCTTCTGCGTGTGCTAATACCTGTACTTTGTTTACAGGTTGTCATTCTTCACCACATGCTGTCTAAAGCAACAGTCAGAGCCCGACCGTCAGTGTTATGGTGCTACAAAAAAGAGCTCGGATTTAGCAGGTTTGGTTATTTAATTTATATAAATATTTTCGATCGCTACTTATTAATTGTATATTATGTTTTTTTATGATATATTTACATTTTAGAACGATATTGACACATTTCCACTCATCATTCTCCTGACAAAAAATTAACTGAAGTCATAAGATATTAAAGGCACAATTGCAATGTTTTGTGGTTAAAGTAAAAACACCACAGCAGTGTTATATTTTAGTATATTTTGTACAATTAGCTGATTTATGTACTTACATTACCCTAATGTTTTTGAAGAATGTTCAAAAAGGTAGATAAATAAGCAATTTTAACTAGTGACACGGGCTGTGTCCTGTTTTGCCATGCTAATGAAGTCATAAATTGTGTAAAACATATATTTATTAACAAAGTTGTGCAAAAAAGATATTATACAGTACATTACATTGTTGTGAATAAAGAGATTTTTGGGCTAAGAAGCACATAGTGGGAACAAATATATGTATATATATATATATATATATATATATATATATATATATATATATAT
>CAIGQW010002057.1:0-11925 GCA_903798125.1 Danio choprae
GTGTGTGTGTGTGTGTGTGTGTGTGTGTGTGTGTGTGTGTGTGTTGTACCGATGCGTGGTGGATATGGTCTGTTCTGGAAAGCTCTGTCCTCTTCCTCCTCATCGTCTCGCTCCTCTTCACTCTCAGCTGGAAGCAGCTCTTCAGTGGTTCTCGTCTCAGAAAAGGAAGTGGTCATGAGTTCGCTGATGTCACCCCTTTCTGTTCTCACTAACTCCTCTGCGCAGGCACACAGAGTGAGTGAATGATTATTTGAGACAATTAGACTTTGTGGTAAAATAAAGACAAAAAGCCATCTTACGGATTTCGTCGTGAAGTTTTTCAGCCAGGCCGGGGACTTTATAGAGCAGAGCCAGACTTTGGTTCATCCTCTCTTCAATCACATGCAGATGTGTGTACACCTGCAAACACAAAAAAATTATTTCGATTTTTTTTTGTTTGTTATTGGACAAGATCAAGTACTAAAATGGATCTTTTTCATGTGTTAGGTAGATACATTTTACAATGAGTTACAATATATCTTGGTTTCTATTCCTGTCATGACAATATCATTGGTTCAAAATCAAGCCTAATGTATTGTTATATACTGTAGAGTCTCCAGACATTTCCTGCACTTAACAGCAGTGGTGTTAAATATAAGATGTGAAAACACACAGCAGATCTCAAAGGCATTTATTTACAATAGAAATGAACAAATTATTCAAAAAGTGTAAATAAAATGCCTAATATGTATTTAATAAACAAACGTTTATGGTTAGGGTAAGGCTTTATTGATACATTCTGATAATTATTTGAATTATTCTAAACCCAATATTGCATTATTGCTACTGTTTTTGTAATGTAGCATAAATACAGAGTTTTAAATATCTGCCACTATTTTCACTAAATAAAAATCACATATAAATTAACTTATTGCAAATAAAAATTCTGTTTTTTTTTTACATATCTGATATAGGAAATATATTACTAATTATTCTGAGTGTAAACAGCATCTACCTATAAGAAAACATGCTATTTTGACAAAATAGTCTCTACACTGTAAAACCCAACAGTCAACTTTATCAAATGAAATGAGTGTAGTTAACTCAATATTTACTGAAAGTTAATTCTACTCATTTGAAAAGAGTTTTGAACTCACAGTTGAAGGTAATTAGTTAATTAAATACCTCATTACTTCAACTTAAATGAAGTAAGTTCACACATTTGTAGCAATCGGTCTCCTTGAACGGTATGAGTTGCCTTAAGTTTTTTGGGTTTTACAGTACTCGGTTGGTTTGAGTTCTCTTCATTTATTGGATTTTGCTGTGCTCAAATTGCTTCGTTTACTCAAATGGATTAAGTTCACAGTACTCATTAGGACTAGTTTTTGAACTTAAATGGTTAGTTGCAATTGGTTTTCTCAAATGGTTTGAGTTACCTTAACTTTTTGGGTTTTACGGTGTATCTCTATATTCCTTTAGTGTAAATGGCATCTAAATGTCTTTGTAATCATTAATAATAAGTTAACCAAAACACCAACGGCTATGAGATGATTAGCAACATTACAAACTTTAATTTAAAGCAAGAAATTATCTGAAAATTGGAAAAAACAAACAAAGGTACAAGGTGTGTGTACTTAACGGCTTGAATGAGAATAAAAACTACAATCCCATGAATCATTGTAAATGGCATAATCAAATGAATAACAATGGTGAAATATATAACAATAAAATGGGATTCTAGTATTTGTTTGGGCAGAACTAAAGAGCTCTTTCAATGAGATTTACTCGCTGTAACTATCAGATGGGTGGAATTTTCTGCAGAGCATCATGGGTAATGTAGTTTTCACAAATAATTCAACTGTTTTTTATAAGTTGTGATTAAAAATGTATTTCCCTATTTTATTTTATTTTTCGTTCCAAAACCCAATAGCTGCACTTTATTCAAATTAAATGTGTTCTAATTGTGATTTTTGCCATTTGCAAATATTTGTAGAAGTATCTTGTCCAATTGAACTGGGTTAAGACGTATTGATAAATAAACACATGAATGGTTGTTTATCTCAAACCTGGAACTTCATCTGCTCTGCTTTCTGAGGGTCTGCGGACTCAATGTGCTGGTAATGGCGAAGAGTGTGTCGT
Organism: Danio choprae; assembly: GCA_903798125.1. Classification (NCBI taxonomy): domain Eukaryota; kingdom Metazoa; phylum Chordata; class Actinopteri; order Cypriniformes; family Danionidae; genus Danio; species Danio choprae. Next base: position 2,119 of record CAIGQW010002057.1, read on the forward strand.
CTGTCCTTCTGCTCTGCGGCCATATAACGCTTCAGAGCCTGGAGGACACGGTCCGGCTGTGTGTTCATGTGACAGAAATCAAAAGGAAAGTTGATTTTAGTTTACATTGCATTCACAGCTATAAACATATACCTTTAGATTTAATTATAGATTCATAAATGTTAAGATTAACATCAGCTAAAATGACTAAATGCTGTAGAATTACTGTTTTCTACTGCTTCATACTAACTAATGTTAACAAAATTCCTCTCAAATACACTATTCTTTTCTTTTGCTGTGTCAATATTGTCCTGTATTACTGCTCCCTTTGCTAACATTACTGAACTACGTTTCTTTTCCTGATGTGGAAATACTGTATTATGTTTATAATGAAGGGCTGCACCTGTGGCGGGTCACTCTGCACAGCGCTCAGGTAGCTCTCCAGAGCCAGTCTGCGGTTGTTATTCAGGGTGGCCACCACTCGGGCCAGGTGTGTTTCCACCAGCCTCTGCCTCTCACCGGCCACCTGCTCCTCCAGAGTCTGCAGGACTGACTGGAAGTGCTGGAAATATTGAAAAAATGAAGGAAAAAAGTCAAAGAGATGACTATAAAAACACATGAGCCAGCATTCGCAACTCATTTCACTTTTGTTTTGTGATGCATTTCATAGTGAAACAGAATACTGTATATGACCCATCGTTTCACTTCACAAGGCCTCAGTGTGTCATCAGGAGACATGACTTTTAATTCAGACTCATTTGTATATGTTTATTTTAAATCTAAAAAACGGTCACCATTTACTGCTATTATATGAATCACCAAGGACCACAGATGCAGCTAAAAATAATCTTCTTAATGTTCTACTGAAGAAAAAAGGCATCCCCTACATCTTTGATGACCTGTGGTTGAGTAAACTAACATGAAATTTTCCTTTTTGTGTGAACTATACCTTTAAAGACATAGTTCTTCCAAAAAATTAAAACTTGCTCACCAGAAATATATGTACAACAAAAGTGAAGTCCATGGTTACTGGAAGTGGTGTAAAGTAACAAATTACAAATACTCGAATTACTGTAACTGAGTAGTTTTTTTCAGGAATTGTACTTTACTAAGTAGTTTAATTTTACTTTCACTTAAGAACATTTTTAGTGCTGTATCGGTACTTTTACTCCACTATTTGATGGGCTATCAAGAATAATCCTGTAATTCCCATCCAATCAAATCGCGCATAGAAAAATAGCATCATACTGAAGTACCTCCAGAAACAGGTGCATTAGAAATGCAGCAAACATGTATAGTGTGTAAGCATTAAAAGTGTCCAAAAAGACACAAAATCATCACACACAATGGCTGAGAGACTGATGATGATGATGATGATGATGTGTACTGTATGATGACTGAAATTGCCAAATTGCCTTAACTACATGCACTACAGAATGTTACGTTTTCACACACACATGTACAAATAACATGTAAACACATCAACAGTGTAATACTCACAACTCTTAAGTACTTTTAAAAGGGCTATTTTCACTCATACTTTGAGCAATGTTTACAAAAAATACCTTTTCTCTACTTGCACTACATTTTTGAGCAAGTAATGGTACTTTTACATAATTTTTATATGATTTTTGAGTACTCTTACCACCACTGATTACTGGTTACCCATTTTTCCATATTTCAAAATGTCTTCTTTTGTGTTCAAAAGAATAAAGAAATATGCAGATTTGGAACCAATTGAGGGTGGGTTAAAGGTTTGTTAATTAGATTTTTTGAGGGGTAATTTTTCCTTTTAAAAGTGTCTGTTTCTTTAGTTTCTATTGTTTTAAAGAAGAGTTTTTGGCAGGACATGAAGGATAAAGATACATTTCATCTTCAGTAAATCTATCAGTGTGTGTTATTGTCGCCGTAACCTTTATGTACATCATGTGCAACCCATTTTACTTTGAAATCAGACTGTTCAAGTAGATAAGATGCAGTCATTTTAATTATAAGGGTCAGTCATAAGATAGTCATGAGAAACTAAATTAGCATTGTTTTGGTTCAAGCAGAAGGAAAACAAACTACAGTAAATGTAACAAAACCTGTAGAATGTGTCACTTTTACAGTGCTGTATGTTTGGGTTTGGTAAGAAAAGTTGCTGTGTTTTTATTTGATAAAAAACTGAAAATTTATTTATTGCAATTTATTATTTGATATAAGATATATACACACTCTAAAAAATGTGCGAGAGGGGAGTTTGGGCTCAGGTTGGTCTCGAGAACTCCTCTGCTGTTTATGGCTAAAGACAAATTAGGGTTTGCTATGAAGATATACAGTGCATCCGGAAAGTATTCATAGCGATTCACTTTTTCCACTTTTTTATGTTACAGCCTTATTCCAAAATGGATTAAAGTCATTTATTTCCTCAAAATTCTAGACACAATACCCTATAATGACAATGTGAAAAATTTTTTTTTTTAAATTGTTGCAAATGTATTAAAAATAAAAAACCTGAAAAATCACATGTACATCAGTATTCACAGCCTTTGCCGTGAAGCTCTAAATTGAGCTCAGGTACATTCTGTTTCCACTGATCGTTCTTAAGATGTTTCAGCAGCTTAATTGTAGTTCACCTGTGGTAAATTCAGTTGATTGGACATAATTTGAAAAGGCATACACCTGTCTATATAAGGTCCCAGGATTGACAGTGCATGTCAAAGCACAAACCAAGCAAGAAGACAAAGGAATTGTCTGTAGACCTCTGAGACAGGATTGTCTTGAGGCACAAGGCTGGGGAAGTTTACAGAAAATTTTCTGCTGGTCTGAAAGTTCCAATGAGCACAGTGGCCTCCATCATCTGTAAGTGAAAGATGTTTGGAACCACCAGGACTCTTCCTAGAGCTGGCTGGCCATCTAAGCTGAGTGATCGGGGGAGAAGGGCCTTAGTCAGGGAGGTGATCAATAACCCGATGGTCCCTCTCTCTGAGCTCCAGCGTTCTTCTGTGGAGTGAGGAGAAGCTTACCGAAGGACAACCATCTGTGCAGCAATCCACCAATCAGGCCTGTATGTTAGAGTGGCCAGACGGAAGCCACTCCTTAGTAAAGGGCACATAGCAGCCCGCCTGGAATTTGCAAAAAATGAAACAAATTCTCTGGTCTGATGAGATTAAAATTTTACTCTTTGGAGTGAATGCCAGGTGTTACATTTCATCACCAGGCTAATACCATCCCTTCAGTGAAGCATGGTGGTGGCAGCATCATGCTGTGAGGATGTTTTTCAGCAGCAGGAACTGGAGGACCAGTCAGGATAGAGGGAAAGATGAATGCAGTAATGTACAGAGACATCCTGAATGAAAACCTGCTTCAGAGTTCTCTTGACCTCAAACTGGGGCGACAGTTCATCTTCCAGCAAGACAATGACCCAAAGCACATTGCCAAAAAATCAATGGCGTGGCTTCACAACAACTTGGTGAATGTCCTTGAGTGGCCCAGCCAGAGCCCAGACCTAAATACTATTGAACATCTCTGGAGAGATCTGAAAATGGCTGTACACCGTCGCTTCCCTTCCAACCTTGAGAGGTACTGCAAAGAGGAATGGGCAAAAATTCCCAAAGACAGGTGTGCCAAACTTGTGGCATCATATTCAAAAAGACTTGAGGCTGTAATTGCTGCCAAAGGTGCATCAACAAAGTATTGAGGAAAGGCTGTGAATACTTAAGTACATGTGATTTTCAGTTTTTTTTTATTTTTATTAATTTACAACAATTAAAAAAAAAAAAAATGTATTTTTACACATTGTCATTATGGGGTATTGTGTGTAGAATTTTGGATGGTGGGAGGAAACTCCACACGGAAATGTTGACTGGCCTGGTAGGGACTTGAACCAGTGACATTCTTGCTGTGAGGCAACAGTGCTAACCCCTGGGCCGCCATGCTGCCCCATCTAGGAAAAGGGGGAGGAGTAGGGGTGGAAGGGGGGATTCTTCAAGGCAAAGATAACTGAGGTATGCACGCTGGTTATTTATAGTGACTTAGGAATGGTCTGATTGGTGAATCATGTGTTAGCTAATGCGGGACCAGCCGTGGTCAATCATAAGCATGTGATCCTCTCGAAATTAGTTAATAGGACCAATTGTAACCAAATGTTTGTGTTAGTCCATATTTTAACCAGTTTGGCATTTTTTTGACTGTAAAATTGACCAATTTCTATTTGAATATATTTAAAATGTTATTTATTTCTATAATGCAAAGCTGAATTTTGTGCTTTATGGGTCATTTCTGGTTATTTAGACGTTTCAATTGGTGGGACCTTCATTGAAGCTACAAAATAACAGCATTTATTTGAAACAGAAATGTTTTGTAATGTTATACATGTTTTTCCAGTCACTTTCTACCAATTTAATGGATTTGTACTGCATAAAAGTATTACAATGATTACCATTACACCATTAAAGTGATAGTTACAGTTGAAACAATACTCACTATTTGGTCATTCTCAAGTGATTTTAGACCTTTTATGAGTTAAATTTTTTTCTGTTAAACAATAATGATAAGGAAGATATTTTGAAGAATAATAGAAACTGTTAGCCATTGACATCCACAGCAGGAAAAAACAATACTATGATAGTCAATTTATTTCATTCTTCAAAATATCTTCCTTTGTGTTAAACAGAAGATAAAAAAAACTCATAAAGGTTTGTTACAAGCGATTAAATCCTGAGAGAATTTTCATTTTGGGGGTGAGCTATCTCTTTAATGAGTTAATTGATTTCTGTACCTCATTGAGTGCCTGGCGATCAGACTTGGGCAGGTTCTTGGACTGGTTGTCTGCCTCTGCCCACTCCTTCATGATCTAAAATAAAACCATGAAAGCCTCTTAAACACTGACATCTCATATGCATACAACAAAAAATAGTCCCCGCCTCCCTTACCTCATTGATGCGTTTCATTCGTCGTTCCTCTAGGTCCATCTTGGCACGTAGAAAGTTGGCATGTTCGCTGTCGTCCACCGGCATCTCGAAGTAAACATCCACACCATCTGTAGGACGAGGAGTGGGCACTAATGACAGAAAAAAAGAGTTCATTAAACACCAATCAGTGATTATTTAATCAATTATTCAATCAAAGAGGCAAAAAAAGGATCACTAGGGCTTAGCGGTGTCAATACGAGCAGTGTGTTCACTTCAAACAGTCCCTCCAGGATTTGGCACTTCTTTAATCACAGAATATAATCATAGTGTATGTGTGTGAATGAGTGTATGGGTGTTTCCCAGTGATGGGTTGCAGCTGGAAGGGCATCCGCTGTGTAAAACATATGCTGGATAGGTTGGCGGTTCATTCCGCTGTGTTGCGACCCAAGATTAATAAAGGGACTAAGCCGAAAAGAAAATGAATGAGTGAATATACATTAAATAATAGTCAGTCAAACTTTACTAAAGCCTCTCTACTTGACGGTTGGTCATGCCATGTTTGTAGTTTGTTTACATTTCTTACCCAAGTTTGTAGTTCTAATTGAATTTAACGCATGATATATATTGTGGTTAATATCAGTGGTTAGAGAACAGACAGTTCTACACTTCGAATTTCTACCAGATATAGTACACCATTCAGGAAACTTCAGCATACTCTTTTTATACTACGGTTTGGGCCATATTAATTCTATTTTCCAATACTATTTAGGACAGTTAGTATGCAAATTGGGATGCAGCAAATGTAATTATCGCCACTAGAGGGAGTTTATTCACAAAAAACAAAAGAATAGTTTGATAACGCCGTAAGTGTGTGGTCTTTATTGCATCCTACAGGGCTCAGGCAGAAATCATGTTCATGGATGAGCTGTTTTATCATACTAAATACATTTAAGGTTCTGTTATAATGCTGTTCTGTTCAGTATAATAAAACACACAAGATATTAAAGCATCTTTGGTGTTTCCCTGTTTTCTAAATACCAAACCAGAACTCAATGGTATGTGATGTCATTAGCATGACAAAACAGCATGTCACTAGTTAAAATTGCTTATTTGTCTAGATTTGAACATTCTTTGAAATGATTCGGGATAATGTTGTCAGCAAAATATATAACACATAGATATATATTACAAGTTTCTTGAGGTCATAAAGTAAAACAAATGCTACAATGTTGTTTGTGTATATTTTCACTGCAAAGAAACATAAATCCTGGAGGACTATTTGAATATTTTGTTTATGAGAGGGATTAAAGGTCCTATGAAATCAAAATTAAAATATTTAGATGTTAGTTTCAGTCTGTTAGTTTTATGGATTTGTATTAGCTAATAGTGCCAAAGTTTGCATTTAGAAAAAAATAAAACTGATATGAAGATCCAAAGCTTGCAGTTTGTCACTTCCGCCTAAATCAATCAACGTTTTCGTAACGTTTCACGTTACCTCATACTTCAGTTTCTCATCAAATCTTAACCAATCAAATGCTCTCTGTAGTATCTGACATGTCCCATCTCCTCGTTGCTTTTCATTTGACCTCGACCACTCTCAGGCAGAAGTGTGATAACAACAAAACGCTATTAGTTTTTTTTTAAAGGGGAGGAGCTGCTCTATGTCCCACCTCTTCTTCATGTTTCAGTTGAGATTACATCAAACATCAAATAAAAAAATGCACATTTCAAAGCACTTCACGGGACCTTTGAAGAGGGAGCATGGAAATGCGCTGCAGTTTAACCTCAAGCATTCTGTTTAACCTCTGCTGAGTGTCTGCGAGATAATTTATGACCCCCTGACATATTAAATATGACTTAGACTCACTGTTGTCCATCCGTGTTTGAGGCTGGGTGGAGGGTTTGGCAGTCTGGAGGTTCTTGTCGTAGTAGAAGTTGTCCATGTAGTCTTGGCCCTGGAAATGAGAGTCAATGGGATACTCGTACTCCTCCTGGTATTTGACCGTGGTGGCGGTTTCCTCCTCCTCGGCTTCCTCAACCTCAGCTGCTGCTTCATCATTGCCTTCCTCTTCCTCCTCCTCTTCCTCCTCGGCTTCTTCCTCCACCACCTCCTCCTCTTCCTCCTCCATGTCGTCTTCCTCGATGTCCGTCTCAGGAGAAGGGCTGGGAGTCGGCGGTGTTGTTTTCACACTGATTGAATAAGAAGGATTTTAGTTCATTGGATTTGGCCAGTCAAGATAAAACCAGTGGGGTTTGATTCTCGAAGGAATGATTCGTATGTATTGTGATTCCTTAAATAGAATCAAACATCAATTAACACTTCTAGCTGATTCAAGTGCAGAAAGTGTAGTCTGGAATAAATGATTCTTATGAAGCGATTCTTTTTAGTAAATCAGACATGTACAGTGAACCCAGTGAAACAAAAAAAACCCAAAATCATTTAACTCTTTTGAAGCGATTCTCTTTTTAAGAGACTCAAACATTTAGATCACAATCAGTGTAGTCTGGTTTTCAAACAAATGTATTTTCAGTGACAACACAACACAACACAACACAACACAAGTGTAGTCAGGTATAGATTCTCAATCGAATTGTTCATTTTTAATTAGTTATTTTTATTAGATCAAAATCAGAAGTCACATAAATGATATTAGTAAATTATAATTCCCAATTGAGCAGCCAATGAAGCCACTGACAATACATAAGACTCTAAAACCTAAAAATAATACATATGACTCTAAAAACAAAAAAACGGCAAGTTTTGTCTTAATGAGTGATTAAAAGTGATTCAATTGATTCAAAGTGGCTGATTCATTTATTAGTAAAAATGTAACTGTCTGCATAGATTATTAAATCAATTGGCTCACTTGATTCACTCACAAACAAAATAGCTCACTGCGGCTCTGAGATGCACACATGTTCTGCTCTGGTTTAAATTTAGAACTGTTGTTTAATTGTAAATTGTGTCTAAAATATAACCCACTCGGCATTAACAAAATGTTTATGGAACTATTATATAAAATCATTATCTTAGTTGATTGACCACATTGAACAGTCATATTTTTGAAAATTGCACTCTTTTTTGTGTGACATTATTGTCTATAGCCTTATCTTATAAATACAGAGACAAAAATGTGTCAAATAAACTAATATGCTTATATACGTAAAACATTTAATGATTTTTTCTGTGTTAAATGAATAAATGAATAATTCTGTCATAATTTTCTCATATATGTAGTTTCACAGCTGTGTGACTTTCTTCTGTAGAACATTTAAAGGTTTGTTTTGTCCATATATTGAAAGACAATTCATTTCCATTAATTAAATTGGCACAATTGTACTGTAGCCTTATTATATTTTATGTTTCACAGAAGAAATAATATTCATTCTATACAATTTATATTGTATATTGTACAATTTATATGTAGGAGGTCATTAAAATATAAAAAAAAACCATCAGAAAGACGTATGCCGATTTAAATACAGGTAATTTAATAAATAATTATGTTAAGTAAATTTTCCCCTCACTTTGTTTGGTCATTTTTTAACATTTTACTTATACTTTGAGTAGTATATAGAACATCTTCTACATCTACTTGCGCTGCATTTATTTTGGCTACATGATTTTTCAGCACTCCCCTCCACTGACCATCATACCAAACCATCACATTTACCTGGTGATAGTTTTGTCTCCAGCCATAGACACGAGTGGTGTTGTTTCTCCTTGCACCGCATCTGCAGTGTCCGTTTCTCCACGTCCACTCGATCCTGTCCTTCCGGGACAGCAGACATACTCCACACCGCGAAAACGATCACCGCAAGGCAACAGCATCCCGTAACTGTGCAGCTCCAGACTGTCAGCGGTGCAGGCCTGAAGAGCAGAGCTGGAGATGAATGTCTGCGGCAGCGCTTTTAAAAACTGCCATTATTTCTGCTTTTTATCTTTCTGTAATTGCACATTCATGCCGGGTTGGAATGACCTACAAAAAACTCAACAAATAGGAAACCCTGAGTACCAGGAGGCGCTGGCAAAAGTGCAGCGAGGAAATGAGAATCAGGAGATCATAGATCACAGCGGGGCATTGCAATTTCACAGGCCTCACACTAACCATTAAAGATGCAAAGCTATTAAAGCTGAATTCCAGTGCTAATGCTTTTTTCAGGTCGCAATTTTCTGAGCTTTTATGATTTACCTCTTTGGCGATGTTGTGCCAGTACACGTAGCTCTCGCAGGAGTCCATCTGCTCCTGGTGTAAGAAACGGCAACGGTCTGGAACCAAAAGAGCCTCGCTGACATATTCACCTACTGAGAGACAGAAAAGGACAGAATTAGAGAGAAAAAAAAACACATTCTGATTGTTTATAAAGGTTGCATGTTACCTTCAAATATCAAGGGGTCAGTCCAAGTTAATTAATCTGTCTGTCTGATAAATCTGCTCCAACACTAGCTTTATTCCAGAGTGCATTCAAACTAAAAAGTGCGTTGTTTCTGTTGCTTTTAAAAATGTCTTGTTAATTTGTCTCTTTTATGTTTTTAGTCAGTTTTCTTTTCTATTGTTTTGCTTTTTCTGTACAGCACTTTATAAGGTTTAACGAATGTGCTTCATAAATAAATTGAATTGAGTAATTTAGGAAATAAATTCACTGTTTTTTGTTTTTTTATTTTGTAGGGATTCATTCATTTCCCTGTGTTTGTGTGGGTTTCCTCCAGGTGCTTCAGTTTCCCTCACAGTCTAAAGGCATGCGGTATAGGTGAATTGGGTAAGCTAGTGTATGAGTGTGTGTGTGAATGAGTGTGTATGGGTGTTTCCCAGTACTGGTTTGCGGCTGGAAGGTCAGCCGCTGTGTTAAAAACATATGCCGGAATAGTTGGAGGTTCAGTCCACTGTGGCGACCTTTGAAATAGAGACTAAGTTGAAGGAAAATGAATGAATGA
>CAIGQW010002091.1:11228-27930 GCA_903798125.1 Danio choprae
TGACGAACTGGCCCCCGAGCTACGTTTCACATACACGTACGAAAATTGGCACACACATCAAACATGCCAAAACCAACAAAAAAGTCTTTTGGAGCAAAATCTAAAAATTCAACAGGAAGTCGGATATTCTTCCTCTGGCGAAAAAGTGCAGTTTTTGCCATTTCCAGGCGTGGTATTTGAACTCCTCCTCCTAGGGAATTCATCAGATCAATACAATTCAATAGAATAGCTTGCATTTACATAATAGTATCTAAACTTTCTAAATTTAGAGAAATGTCACTTTTCTTTTCCTAAATCTAACATTTAGGCTGTGTATATACTTTTTGTGCTATAAATCACTTGTTTGTGTGCATTTGTATAGGTTTATCAAATCTTGCATGTTGTTTCATCCACAACTCGCATTCACTTCTCCCTCAGACAGAATTTTCTTTCTTTAGTTACAAGTTTTGGTGCAGTTTGGTCTGTGTTTGCAGAATCTGGCATTGGATCAGTGCAGAAAGGCTCTTTTCTTCAGAGCTGCTGAGTCTTTAACCTTCTTCAGACATGATCGATTGAGGCTTTGAATGCAGTCGGTCAGAAAACCTTCTTTAACAGTCACTTAAATGCTACTTTTTAGGGTCTTTAATGTTTGCTTTGCTCTCTGAGTAGATGGATGGGTTGTATGCATGATGATAAAAAACAGCATTTTTTGTGACATGCTTGTGTATTATGTTATATTTTGCTCATCCTTGCAATATAAAAGGGGACCTATTATGCAAAAATCATCTTTTGTAAGGGGTTTAAACACAGTTATGTGGTAAAAGTGTGTGAACACCCAACATCTAATGGTAAAAATGTATTAATTCTATTATTATTTTTAATCAGACTTGATAAAAACAGTCTGCAGAAACACTTTGATTGACATTCTCCCTTTGTACGTGTCATCAGAGGGGGAAAGCCCCACTCATTAGTGACCATCTCTCCCTCAATAGCATTAACAGCCCAAAGTAAGAAGCAGCCATTAGAGCCATTAGAGTTTTAACGTTAGTCCTCTTTTGAATCTACTGCTATGTTAATGTATAGGTGTTTGTAGCTCCGCCCTTTTTGGAAAAAAGCACAATCTCATTTGAATTTAAAGCGACAGTCACCAAAATAGCACTATTTAAATCAAAGCGTCAGTTTCAAAGAGTTAGAAAACATTATTTATGTGGTTCAACCTTTATATGCTCCCACTGAGCCAAATAATGAGAAAGAACCAAATCTCCTACCACAGCTATGCTGATGACACTCAGATCTACTTAGCCTTACTGCCTAATGACTACAGCCCTACTGACACCCTCTGCCAATGCATTGATGAAATTATCAGTTGGATGTGCCAAAATTTCTTCAGTTAAACAAAGAGAAAACTGAAGTCATTGTGTTTGGGAACAGAGATGAGGTTCTCAAGGTGAATGCGTACTTTGGCTCTAAGGGTCAAACAACAAACAATAAGGTCAAGAATCTTGGTGTGATTCTGGAGTCAGATCTGAGTTTCAATAGTCACGTCAAAGCAGTAACTAAGTCAGCATACTATTATCTCACAAACATTGCAAGAATTAGATGCTTTGTTTCCAGTGAGTACTTAGAGAAACTTGTTCATGCTTTTATCAGCAGCAGGGTGGATTACTGTAATGGCCTCCTCACTGGCCTTCCCAAAAAGACAGTCAGACAGTTGCAGCTCATCCAGAACGCTGCGGCCAGGATTCTGACCAGAACCGAAAAATCCGAGCACATCACGCCTGTCCTCAGGTCTTTACACTGGCTCCCAGTTGCATTCAGAATAGATTTTAAAGCATTACTACTTGTCTATAAATCACTAAATGGCCTAGGACCTCAATACATTACAGATATGCTCACTGAACACAAACCTAACAGATCACTCAGATCTTTAGGATCATATAAACTAGAAACTCCAAGAGTTCAGTCAAAGCAGGGTGAATCGGCCTTCAGCTACTAACAGCGCCCCCTGCTGCTGGAATCAGCTTCCAGACATGATCAGATGTGCTCCAAGATTAGGCACATTCACATCCAGACTGAAAACACATCTGTGTAGCTGTGCCTTTACTGAATGAGCACTGTGCTACGGCCCACAGATCACACTATTATGTCTTTCTTTTCCTTCTCATTCCTTTATAACCCGTTTTAACACATTTTAATCTGTTTTTATCTGTTTTCATATTATTTGTTGTTATTTTTTATACTTCTCTCTTTTATTCCTGTTTATGTAAAGCACGTTGAATTGCCACTGTGTATGAAATGTGCTATATAAATAAACTTGCCTTGCCTTGGTATTTTAAGCTGAAACTTCAGACACATTAGGGACATCAGAGACTTATTTTACATCTTGTATAAAGTGATATAATAGGTCATCTTTAACTTTCAGAAAATGTAAACCTCTAGTTTTATTGTGTAATGTGAACCTTAAGGAGAGAGTGAATGAATAAGAAACAAACAGACCCCCTGCTGTGCTGAAACTGAGATATACATAATGCAGAAGTACAGAACATACCCAGAGAAAAGCGTCTCTCAACTGAACCTGTCTCGATGTTTTGATCATTCTGTCCCTAAAAATGATGATTTTAGTGCCCCTAAATAGTTAGAGGCTCAAGGTTGAGCTTTTGGGCATTTGTGCAGTGTGTTCATGTACTTTGCAAGGGCTCTTATGACGTTAAAGCTGTGGATCTGATGGGGTTTGCTTGATCACTTTACTCACAGGCTACATAACTATTATTCAGCTCAATGTATTTATTGTTAGCTTATATAAAGGTGATTTATGTGCACAGTTCAGGTCTTACAGGGTTTTAGTATTGAATAAGTATATTTTAGGAGTATTCATTCATTTTCTTTTTGGCTTAGTCCCTTTATTATTCTGGGGTCACCACGGCGGAATGAACCGCCAACTTATCCAGCATATGTTTTACGCATCGGATGCCCTTCCAGCTGCAACCCATCACTGGGAAACATCCATGCACACCCATTCACACTCGTACACTACGGACAATTTAGCTTACCCAATTCACCTATACTGCATGTGTTTGGAATTGTGGGGGAAACCGGAGCACCCGGAGGAAACCCACGCAAACACGAGGAGAACATGCAAACTCCACACAGAAACACCAACTGACCCAGCCGGGGCTCGAACCAGTGACCTTCTTGCTGTGTGGCGATTATGCTACCCACTGTGCCACCATGCTGCCCATTTCTAAACATAATAGTTTTAATAACTCATGTCTAATAACTGATTTCTTTTATCTTCGCCATGATGACAGCACATAATATTAGACTAGATATTCTTCAAGACACTAGTATTCAGCTTAAAGTGACATTTAAAGGCTTCACTAGGGTAATTAGGGTAAAGTTAGGGTAATTAGGCAAGTCATTGTATAACAGTGGTTTGTTCTGGAGACAATCCAAAACTAATATTGCTTAAGGGGGCTAATAATATTGACCTTAAAATGGGTTTAAAACGATTAAAAACTGCTTTTATTCTAGCCGAAATAAAACAAATAAGACTTTCTCCAGAAGAACAAATATTATAGGAAATACTGTGAGAAATTCCTGAATCTGTTCAACATCATTCGGGAATTATTTGACTCCAACTGTATGTGCTAAAATGAACTAAAATAAAGAGACCAAACACCCCAGTTTTTGAAATAAATTCTCTACATGAATATAGTTTGACGTTATAGTGTGTTTCGAATTGAAAGAAGAAATGAAGTGCACTGAGGGAATGTGGGTTTTGAGCTCTTCAGGTGCAAATGCATGTTAACCGTGACCTCTGTGACCTGGAAGCAAATTGCCTTGACGTCACGGGTGTTAACCAGTTGTAGCTCGTATATCTACTTGAAAACTGAGGTCAGAAAAGGTCTCGCTTTTAATAGCTTTTGTTTTTACGCTTTGTCATCATGGGGTTCACTGATCAGACGGCTAAAGTGTATGGCACTACTGTGTGTGGCCTGATTAATATAATAATATAAAGCACATCCACGGGGAGTATCATGGATTTTTTTTAAGTTTTATTCCAGACCTTGAAAGTTAGGAAATGTTTATATTAATTCATGGAATATCAGGGATTTTTGTTTGACGCTTTAAATGTTAGTTTGTGTTTATCAATGTAATTTCACGTCTGATTGAAAAGCTAAATATGATGTTTGTAAAGCTACTATTGAGTATCAAATAGGAAAGGGAGAGTGCGTTACAGCCACACAAAGAGTACAAAACTGTGGAAAATGATCATTTGTTAGTTATTAGCCCTCCTGATTTATTAGCCCCCCTTGTCATTTTTTTCCCCAATTTCTGTTTAACGGCAAGAAGATTTTTTTCCAACACATTTCTAAACATACTAGTTTTAATAACTCCATTCATTCATTCATTCATTTTCATTTCGGCTTAGTCCCTTTATTAATCTGGGGTCGCCACAGCGGAATGAACTGCCAACTTATCCAGCATATGTTTTACGCAGCGGATGCTCTTCCAGCTGCAACCCATCACTGGGAAACATCCACACACACACATACACTACCGACAATTTAGCTTACCCAATTCACCTATACCGCATGTCTTTGGACTTGTGGGGTAAACTGGAGCACCCGGAGGAAACCCACGCCAACACGGGGAGAACAGAAATGCCAATTGACCCAACCGAGGCTCGAACCAGCGACCTTCTTGCTGTGAGGCGATCATGCTACCTGCTGCGCCACCATGAGGCCCGTTTTAATAACTCATTTAACTGATTTCTTTTATCTTTGCCATGATGACAGCACATAATCTTAGACTAGATATTCTTCAAGATACTAATATTCAGCTTAAAGTGACATTTAAAGGCTTCACTAGGGTAATTAGGGTAAAGTTAGGGTAATTAGGCAAGTCATTGTATAACAGTGGTTTGCTCTGGAGACAATCCAACACTAATATTGCTGAAGGGGGCGAATAATATTGACCTTAAAATTGCTTTAAAAAATTAAGAACTGCTTTTATTCTAGCCGAAATAAAGCAAATAAGACTTTCTCCAGAAGAACAAATATTATAGGAAATACTGTGAGAAATTCCTGAATCTGTTAAACGTCATTCGGGAAATATTTCACTCCAACTGTATGTGCTAAGATGAACTATTAAAGTCATGCAAAATTACATTCAAGCTAAAACCATTTTAATGCTGTTCATGGAAATTCAGATTTTCTGTCAGTAAGAGTCAGGGAATTTGACATTTGGCTTAAAATGGGAAAAGCAGATCATGTGTTGTGAGCTTAAAGAGAGCCTCACATTTACATTTAGTCATTTAGCAGATGCTTTTGTCCAAAGTGACTTGTAATTGAAGAGGCATTCAGTGATTCAACAAGAAGAGGCAATACACACAAGAACACACAATACGTGCAATACACACAATATACAAAGGAACTGTTGTTAATTCGTGCGTGTGCGTGTGTGCGTGCGTGCGTGCGTGCGTGCGTGCGTGCGTGCGTGCGTGCGTTTGGGGATGTTTTCATCCGCTCTGGGGTGATTTTGAGTCTTTATTTGGCCACAACTTTCTCTTTCTTTCAGAAAATTTAATGATTTTGCTGACAAATCTTATTTTGACATATATTTTGGGATGCTTTGAGAATTAAAAAAATTCAACAACACACTCTGGACAAATTGACTGCCCTTTTGTTATGTTGGTGGCTGTTTTTGCCCCATTGAGGTTTATTATAATCACATTTTTTGATTGCAAATCCATGACAGCATATAATCATTTCTTTTCAATAATTCTTGATTGTTGCTGATTTTTCCTGTTGTTAAGAGGTAAAGTGTGTCATTTTTACTGATCATCAGTTGCAGTGCAAAAAAAAAAGCTTCGTTTCTGGATAAAAATTATATTGTTGTATTGAGTATTGTGTGTAGTGGTGTAACAGATCACAAATCTCACGGTTCGGATCACACTACAGTTTTTGAGTCATAGATTGAATCATTTTTTAGATCAGCAAAAAAGGGAGGAGACAAATGTCATTTGCTTTCCATTTATACAAAAATATTACTGCAAAAACCATTGGTTTTAACAAGCAGAACTTAGAAACTGTAATTTTAATAAAAATTAAAATCAAGAGAGAACAGCTGAAAAGAGGAAAACATTGAATAGGAAAAATAATATTTGCTACTGCTGCTGATAATGCGAAATATAGAAATATATAACATCTTGTACAACACATCATATTTATTTTCAATTAACAATTCAGACATAAAACTTCATGTTTCATTATCGGTGGATCATCTTTGAAAACCTATTCAGTGGCATAATTTTGATGGTTGTTTGTCGCCACCTGTTGGTTACACAATGTAACTGCTACAACATTCACCAGCGTCAAGTTCCATTAAACAGTGATTTTAACCTTTCCCATAAACATCAGTGTTTATATCTGAACTATAGACTGTTCTCCCAGTACTTCTGTGTTGTTTAGTTGTTTGTAACTCACTGAAAAAGTGTAAACTGGATCTCTCTCCATCAAGCACAGATTTGAATGCAGCGCTTCGAAGGATGAATGAAGATGTGCAAATCATTATCATTTATCATTCATGTTCATTCATTCACCACAACTTCTTCCATCATCATTATATTTTACAGGGAAGCCAAGATGCTTTCATACACGTGATTTGAATGACACAGGAGGCGATCTCTCTGCCATTGTTATAAATGTTGGATTAACCTACAAGTTCAAAAAGTTAATAATCCGTGGGTCACGTGCTTTCCGAACTATGGGTTGTGATCCGTATGTGATCCCTGATCTGTTACACCCCTAATTGTGTGCGGGCATGTGCGAGAGACCTTTGCACACTTACCTTGATATGTTTGAGAAAATAAAAAATAAGCAGCTCAGCTCTCAGAACATAGTAAATGTATTTATGCACACACACTATAATCTGCTCTTTTACTCCATAGAACTCCATATAAAACTCAAACATTTTTGCACAGGCCTATCTATATAAGGGTTTATGCTGCCAATTGATGATCAACAGTAAAAAATATGTTTTACCTCTTCCCAAAAATGCATGATTATGTGCTGTCATGGCTTTGCAAACAAAAAATGTCGTTATAATGGAAATCAATGGGGCAAAAACAGCCACCAACATAAGCAAAGGGTAGTCAATTTGAACAGTACACAAGGAATAATATTGATATAACGCTAATATAAATATAACACACTGAATGCTGAGATTACTTCTACTGAGCCTGGACAAACAGCTAACCCACTTAGATGTATCACACTTCTCTGTGCATGTCTATTACTAATTACACATACAAAGGCCTACAGCTCGCAAATTGAAACCAAGCCTCCTAAATGATCCCTGATTCACATATGCTTTCCTCTGACTTGTAAAGTTTTACCTCTAATTGCAAATATGTGCAGCTAAACTTGTCTAAACTTGCAAGAAATGCATCATCGCAAAACAAACAGACGCTTTTATATAAACATAACACTTACACGTTATGGACTGCTTTCCACACTGAATGCTGAGATGACTTCTACTGGCCTCTTTTCCAGGCAAAAAAGGGGTTTCTTGCAGTAAACATAAACAATCACTGAATGCAACTGGGGCGACACGGTGGCGCAGTGGGTAGCACAATCGCCTCACAGCAAGAAGGTTGCTGGTTCGAGCCTCGGCTGGGTCAGTTGGCATTTCTGTGTGGAGTTTGCATGTTCTCCCCGTGTTCGCATTGGACTTGTGGGGGAAACCGGAGCACCTGGAGGAAACCAAAGACATGCGCTACAGGTGAATTGGGTAAGCTAAATTGTCTGTAGTGTGTGTGGATGAATGTGTATGGATGTTTCCCAGTCATGGGTTGCAGCTGGAAGGGCATCCGCTGCGTAAAACATATGCTGGATAAGTTGGCAGTTCATTCCCCTGTGGCGACCTCAGATTAATAAAGGTAGTAAGCCGAAAAGAAAATGAATGAATGAATGTATGAATGAATGCATGCAACTGAATTATGAATACATCCATTAGCATTATGAATACATCCATTAGGATCTTGTGTATATGTATTTGTGTTGTGAGAGTGAGGGATTGATTGTATAAATGTGTTGGAAGTTTATTGTCATTTAATCTGAAACGGCTAATGGCACGTCTGTCTGTCGGAGATGCGAAACTGAATCACATTACAGGATAATTAGATCGTTTTCAGGGGTAATGCTCTACTCGTGTTGTACACCGAGCGCACACCGTCTACTGTCTAGGGGAAAAATGGTGTTGAATAGAATGTAATATGCAAAGATAAACCATATTATGCTCCACGGTTGTTGTCACATGAGATCACTACAGTACGTTGCATGATTATTTCAACATTTTCATTTTATGCATGAACTTGCATTCTTGGACAGTCAAATTATTGCCAATAAAGAGACTAGGGATGCAATGAATGTTGGCCACCTAAAAATATTGGCCGAAGATGCCATTTTTGGATTTCACCGTGAGACCCATTCCTTTTAATGCAGTGCTTCCCACAGGCTTGAAATGTACTTGCGGTGGTAGCCGGATTGAAACACATTTTACCCACATCACATAAATGGTTAACTATTGCGACAAACAAAACATAATTAGATTTTTAACAATATTTTTATTTATTATGACACTTATGTTTCTTTTCAATGGGTTAAAGTAAAAACACTGTTGAAATAAAGACATCCAATATTTCTCATGCTATTCAGGAGCCATGTGCACCCATTGACGGGTCAAATCTGCTTCTCTCTCTCATTCAAGTTCAAAGCAAACGTGAATGCCAAAGCATTTTAGATATGTATAAAATATGCAATATATTGACCTCACATTAATAAAATATACAGCAAATGATAAATAAATGACAGGAAAAAACTAATAAAAACAGGCAATATCTCTAAAAATATCTAAAAATTATAGTAATTACAAGAATAAAACAAGGCGAATTTGTTGATTAACCATTTTTAAATGTGTACAAATACTTTGCAGCCAGTTTAGGTGTCATTTCGTGTCATTCTCTCCCTGTGTTTAGTGGTTTGAGTCATTTAGTTTAAACAGTTATTTAATGTTTCTCTCGCGGTCAGCTGCGATGCCAAGCAAGAGTAGGCTTAAATAAGAAGATAATGCAAAAACGCATATAATTAACAACAGCTTTGGAAAGCAAAAAGCTGAATCCTGGATATTTAAGGAGATTTAGAAACCACAGCCGGACTAAATATTTAGTCTAGGTGGGTCCTGTGGGTCTCTGCAGCATGTGAGATCTGAGAACTGCAGCAGTTGTCGCGTATTGGGCGAATACAAAAAAAGTGTAAAAGCATGATAATAATGTGTTATTAGATATACTTTGTTGCCCGTTAATATACCTGGGTGGCCTGGCCAAGCAGTCTATGTGTGGGAAGCGCTGTAATGGCTTGCGATATCGCTACCAGTGTTATGGCAATGCTGTTAAAATGACACAACTAGTTTACTATTAGTTAAATTTTACTGTCAATTACAAAAAAATCATTATAATTTATGCAAAAGTCTTACAGAATTGCTTTAATAAAATAATAAATAATTATTGTAAGCATTTTTGGTGACGTGAATCCAGAATTTTCATTTCAGTGCATCCCTAAAAGAGACCAAATATCACAACTGGTTTATTGAAATTAATAGCATGGCTTATTATTCCTGTTTTGTTCATATTCTCCATGCATATGTATTTGAGCATACTCATTATGCATGATGTGTATTTTGTTATATTGTAATTTCCATAAAGCTGTTTTGATGAATCTGAGAAAAATAGTTATTTAATATCGTTTATGCATTTTGTATCTTATCTTTATTGAAGCATTTTCCCCCTCGACTGAAACATGGTATGAGCAGCACAGCATTATGTTATAATCTGATCTATTGAAGAAAGACTGTAAATAGCCCTGAATACATTGTGGTATTGTAGGTATGCAGTGCAACTGTTGGGATATAAGATGATCATGTGACATTTGATAGCTGTTTATTTTGAGAATATACAGTACACTGACAAAATCATTTAAGCATCCCAGAGACGTCTTTTGTTTAATAATAAAAACATAGAGCAGTAATATTGATACATTCATTCATTCATTCATTTTCTTTTCGGCTTAGTCCCTTTATTAATCTGGGGTCGCCACAGCAGAATGAACCGCCAACTTATCCAGCATATGTTTTACGCAGCGGATGCCCTTCCAGCTGCAACCCATCTCTGGGAAACATATTGATACATATTATTGCAATTTAAAATAATTGCCCGTTTAATCTTCAGATTTAATACAGAAGTTTCAGCATCATTACTGAAGTTTTCAGAGTCACGATTCTTCATTGATATCCTAATTTGAAGCTCAAGAAACATTTAATGATTTTTATCAGTGCTGAAAACATATTTGCTTTATTATATTTGTCTTTATATGTCTTTAAAGGGCACCTATTATGCACAAATCACTTTTATAATGGGTTTAAACACAGTTGTGTGGCAGCAGTATTTGAATATAACCAGCCTCTAATGGTAAAAATGTATGAGTTTAATTGTTTATAATCAGACGGTCTGCAGAAACACTTTGATTGACATTCTCCCTTTGTACTTGTCATCAGAGGGGGAAGCCCCGCCCACTAGTGACCATCTCTCCCTCATTAGCATAGGATGTTAGTCTTGTTTTTGAATCTGCTACTATGCTGACACACAGGCATCTGTAGCTCCGCCCTCTTCTGAAAAGAGCACAATCTCATTTGAATTTAAAGCGACAGTCACCAAAAAGCCACAGTCAGGATCAGACCCTAAAAGGGTCAGTTTCAGAGAGTTAGAAAACATTATCTGTGTGGTGTTTGGAGCTGAAACTTCACACTCTATTGACATCATAGACTTATTTTGCATCTTGTAAAAGGGGCATAATAGGTCTCCTTTAACACCACAATAACCATAATGCCTCAGACAAGAAGTATTGCACCCCCATAATATTTACTCTCATTGACAAAATCTATTTTAATGCTTATTTTTGTCAATATCACACACTCCTAATTTCAGCTACCTACCATTTTGTTAGTGACAGAACTGTTGTTGTTGTTGTTTTTGTGTGTTGCTTCTGTTTTATTTTGCACTAATAGTGTCGCTGGGGTCTGTTTTTGGCATAACTGGGTCACTCCCCCCTTTCCCTCCCCAAAAACTGGTTTGAGGTTACAGAGAGCAGCTCTGAATTATTGATATTAGCTGGAGATCAAGCAAACAGCAGCAGACGCACGTTCTCCTTCATGACAAACACGCACCGCATCAGTCAAGCGTCTCGAGCTTTTACATGCTGGAGAAGAGCAGCCCGCTCAAGACCTGCGGCTGAACTTTGTACCTCTTTTGTGTGTGTGTGTTAAATTGAGCTTCTGTGCAGGCTGGCATTATAGATCACTGTTTCATAGTGTAACATTGGATATTTGTAGCAAAAGTTGTGTGTAATGTTTGTTACTTTGAATCTTTTTTTTGGGTGGTAAACATTCCTAAATTATTCACAATATAAATATGCTGCAATTGCAAACCATCATTCAACATAATGAATAATTATATGTATTACATTGACAAAATATAGACTGAATGACTGAACTTATGCTTTAGATTTTATTACATATTAAATGTTCATATTTACTGCATTAAACAGAGAGCTTGACCATGTAAAATTCATCATAATAATTAACATTGCATCTTTCTAAATACAATTGAACAATTAAACTGTTTTTTTTTTTTGCTGTTTTACTAATAAATAAATGAATGAACAAATACGTTTTATTTCTAACTAGTAAAAAGACGATAAACGCATAACCAAATGTGTTCATAACAAAATAAACAAAGAAATATATAAATGTTTTGTGCCACCATCCTCAACCCTGTACTCTAATCCTGTAAGCACACAATGAAATGATGAAGCTATTAAATATTTACCAGCAATAAACTCACTTTCGCTGTAGCTCCTCGCACACACTCCTCAGGGTGTCTCTTGATGTCACTGACTGTCCAATGTCTGCCAGGCGGGCGGGCGTGTGGGCGTGCGTGCGTGCGTGCGTGTATATATGTATATATATGTGTGTATATGTATATATATATATGTGTGTGTGTGTGTGTGTGTGTGTGTATGTATATGTATATGTATATGTATATATATATATATATATATATATATATATATATCTATCTATCCAGAAGAGAAAATATTATAGGAAATACTGTGAAAAATTCCTGAATCTGTTAAACATGATTTGGGAAATATAAAAAAATAATAAAAAAATAATGGAGGGCTAATAATGGTGACTTTAACTGGATGCCGTCATATTGCACAGAAATACAGATGTTGCACATGCTATCATCACAATAACAAAATTTTTCAATATATTGTGCAACCCTAGACTGCTACTTTCTCCATTCAATTGTGAAAACCATCAGAGGAACTTCAAAGAAATCCCTAATTAATTCCCTTAATATTTTGCTGCCAACCAAGCAGTAAAATCCCACCGAATATAAAGCCATAATAATTGATGAAGCAGCCATGAGCGCCACAAACCGCCCCATGAAATTGCGTCTCTTTGTGTTGAAGACCTGATGCCTAATGAGATGTTAATGGAGCATGTTTTTACCTCAGAAACACCCATGAAGGGGGTTTTCTTGCGCTCAGAGTTGAGTTTTTCTCCCCGCGAGGGTTGCACTGCATCTCCGTGTGTGTTTGCTCAGTGGAGAGGCAATTAGCAGAGCCCTTTTCCATGTAAGAGCGACTCAGTTAAACTCTATGGAGGTGGATGGCATTGCGGGATAATTAGATTTAAAAGCCACTGGGGTTTTCATTGTGCTTTTTCTGCTTCTGTATGTTTTTGTCTGGCTGTCAGAAATTGCATTTGCATTTAGGTCTGTCACGGTAGTATATTTTTGATGTGCGATATATCGTTACAGTTGTGATATTATAGTCATTTTGAGATCATTTTATGCCATTGATTATAGAATGATTATACCACAGCATGATAATGCAAATAGCCATAAACACTTTTCATTCTTAATGTTATTTAGAGTCTGTAATTTGATGTAAAAAATGATGTCCTATTATATATCCTATTAAATAGTGGTGTTACAGACCACAAATCTCACGGTTCGGATCACGTTAGGGTTTTTTTTAGTCACGGATCAGACCATTTTTCGGATCAGCCAAAAAGGGGAGGAGACAAATGTCATTAGCTTTCCATTTATTACAAAAGCAGCACTGCAAGACACTTTTGGTTTTAACAAGCTGAACTTAAAACCTGTAACTTTATTAAAAATAACATGAAGAAATAATCTGCTGAATAAAAATAAACTGTAAAATGTTCAGTGCTGTGAAAAATCCTCTGTAACTACTACTGTTGCTGATAACACGATGTAGAAATCTAACATTATCATTTGTACAACCCATTTTTTTTGTCTCATTTTCAATAAATGATAACTAATAAATCAATAATTAATAAAGGATAATTTCAATAAACAACTTGGTTTCATAACTAGATGATAATTTTTGAAGAATTATTTAATGGGATATTTTTGATGGCTGGTTGTCGCCACCTATTGGTTAAATAAAGCAATTGCTGCTTTCATTTTTGAGCGTCGTTAAATGCATATGACGGTGATTTTAATCTTCACCATAAACATCAGTGGTTTTATCTAAACTATAAACTGTTCTCCCAGTACTTCTGTGTTATTTCACTGTTTTTAACTTCATAACTTACTCAAAAGACTGAAGACTGAATCTCTTTCTTGATTCGTGAGTTTCTCAAACACAGATTTGAATGCAGCGATTCGGAGGATTAATAAACATGCAAATCACCATCATTTATAATTGATGTTGCGTGGGTGTTGAGATCCTGATCTTTTAGTGATTAATCGTGCAACTTGCACTGAATGCATTAATGCAGGCTAAACAAGTAGTGACAGAAAACACCTTTATTAACCTAAGAAACCCTCCACATCCCCAATAACCCACCACAACTTTTTCCGTCATTATATTTTACAGGAAAGCCTAAATGCTTTCATGCATGTGATTTGAATGACGCGAGAGGCGATCTCTCTGCGATCGTTACACATTTAGGATTTATCTACAAGTAATTTTTAGTTTTTTTTTATTAATCTATGAGTTACATGTGTCTCGAACTGTGGGTTGTGATCCGTTACACCCCTACTATTAAATGTACTATTAAAAAAATGTCCAATTATTAACTTTGACATCAGTGAGGTAAAATGTTAATGTCCTTGTAAAATGGCTTTAATATTATTTGTGAATTTGTAAGTATATATTGCAACACTAAAAATGATTACGGTTATGTACAAATATTGCTCTAAGTCGGTATATTGTTTTTTTGACATGCCTATTTGCATTAGCATTTTATATCAGCAGTGTGGTGCATGGTATTTTAATGTTATTGATTTTCTCTTATAGTTTTTATTAATAAGTGTTTAGCACTGTTGCCTCACAGCAAGAAGGTTGTTGGTTTGAGTCCCAGCTGGGTCAGTTGGCATTTCTGTGTGGAGTTTGCATGTTCTCCCCGTGTTGGCGTGGGTTTCCCCTGGGTGCTCCAGTTTCCCTCACAGTTCAAAGACATGCGCTATAGGGCAATTGGATGAACTAAATTAACCGTAGTGTTTGAGTGTGTGTGTGAATGAGTCTGAATGTGTATTTCCCAGCAGCTTTTATTTATTTATTTGCAGCTGGAAGGGTATCCGCTGTGTAAAACATAGGCTGGAATAGTTGGCGGTTCATTCTGCTGTGGCGACCTCTGATAGATAAGGGACTAAGCCAAAGGAAAATGAAGTATTGGCTTTTTTAATATGATATTTTTAAAAAAAAAATTAAAATATATATATATATATATATATATATATATATATATATTGGTTTTAGTTTATCAAATTAATATGATTTTTAGATTTGTAATGATCTTCTCATATTTTATTTTACTTGATTAATTTTCAGTAAGTCATGTTAGTGCTTCAAATTGCCAAGAAAATGTATAATTTTTTAATAGTGAAATATTTGTAGACTTTTATTGTCATTTTGTAATGTTTGTAATTACATTTTGGGGTTTTTTTTTCTTCTGTTTTTTTCTGTTACTTTTTTGTATTTTATTTATATTTAATTTAGTTTTAACTTGGCTTTTATTTTTTGTATTGTCTAGCTTTTTAGGTTTCATTTGTTTTAAATTAGTTTTTAAGTTGGTATTTTGTTTCAACTTTTTTTGTTAGTTGCAAGAAAATGTGTCTAATTTTTGTTTCGTTTAGTACATTGGTAACACTTTACAATAAGGTCGTATTCGTTAGCTTCAGTTAATGCATTTACTAGCATGAAGAAATAATCAACAATACATTCATTACAGTGTTTGTTCATGTTAGTTAACATTAGTGAATGAATATACAGTTGTTCATTGTTAATTCGTGTTAACTCATAGTGCATGAACTAATGTTGACAAGCATGAATTGGGATGTTAATAATGCATTAGTAAATGTTGAATTATGCTCTACAAGTGTTGAACTCTCTTAAGGACATTTTTAACAAAGTGACACCAGGAAAAATATTAGAATTTTTATCATGTATTAACGCTAAAAATCTTATTTAATTTATGTATTCATTTGCAAGTTGTTTTTAATTGTATATTTATTATTGAAATGTTCTTGCCATGAAAATAGCCTTGGTTGCTGACATGGAATTAAATTAAAACAAACAACAACAACTCTACAAGTGTTGCTCATTCTTACTTCATGTTAGTAAATAGACTTACTAACATTAACTAATGAAACCTTATTGTAAACTGTGACCAGGACATTTTAGTACTTAGTAATTATCCTTGTCTTGTATGTTCTGTATTTAATATTAAGCTTCTTTTGTTTATTTGTACAGTAACATTTTAACTACATACACATTAACCAGCTGTTTTAATGGTCCAGTATGTTAACTATTGGCAGGGTGTTGGATTTCAGCAGCCTAATTGACATTGATTAACATTAACTAATACAAACGTCAGCATAAAGAGGAATGTCCTTTCTGGGATTGAGCAATTGACATTATTATTTAAGATATACAGTTGAAGTCAGAATTATTCCCCCTTTTTTTTCTGTTTTCATATATTTCCCAGATGTTTCCCAGTGATGGGTTGCGGCTGGAAGGGCATCCGCTGCGTAAAACATGTGCTGGATAAGTTGGCGGTTCATTCCGCTGTGGCGACCCCTGATTAATAAAGGGATTAAGCCGAAATGAAAATGAATGAATGAATATATTTCCCAAATGATGTTGAACAGATTCAGGAATTTCTCGCAGTATTTCCTATAATATTTGTTCTTCTGGAGAAAGTCTTATTTGTTTATTTAGGCTAGAATAAAAGCAGTTTTTAATTTTTTAAAGCCATTTTAAGGTCAATATTATTCACCCCCTTAAGCAATATTAGTGTTGGATTGTCTCCAGAACAAACCACTGTTATACAATGACTTGCCTAATTATCCTAACTTTACCCTAATTACCCTAGTGAAGCCTTTAAATGTCACTTTAAGCTGAATACTAGTATCTTGAAGAATATCTAGTCTAATATTATGTGCTGTCATCATGGCAAAGATAAAAGAAATCAGTTATTTGAAATGAGTTATTAAAACTATTATGATTATAAATGTGATGATTAATAATAATAATAATAATAATAATTATTATTATTATTATTATTA
>CAIGQW010002178.1:0-17601 GCA_903798125.1 Danio choprae
AAGAAAGCACATGACATAAACAAATGACACGTAGACGAACACTGACACATATTTTACATATTCTAGACAAAATAAATCAAATAAGAGTTTCTCCAGAAGAAGCAAATATTATAGGAAATACTGTGAAAAATGTCTTGCTCTGTTTGGTTTTATTATTTGAAAAAGAAAAAAAAATTCACAGAAGCAAATAATTTTCACTTCAACTGTATATATTTGTAATTATATAAACATATATTCAATTAAAACAAATTAAAAAAAAAACACTAAAATTAAAAAAGTAAAGATTACAATAATAATACTTTTATTTTTACAAATAAAGTCCATTTTGAGTTGCAATAATACTGAAAAGCATTACAGCTGTCAATACAGCTGCATTTATTTATTCAAAATGTTTTCTATTTTCATTTATTTTAAATGCAGTTTATTCCTGTGGTAAGCTCACTGTTGTTAATCAAGTTTTCAGTGTGACTAAAACCTTCAGAAATAATTTTAAAGTGCTAATTGCAACAAAAAGTGCAACAGTTGTGTTGCCTAATATTTTTTGTGAACACATTACAGGATTGTTTTGTCAGGATTATGTGATGATTGGAAAGTTCAATAGAACAAAACAATCATTTCAAATGAAACAACGTAAAATTAACTTTTGATTGTTTTAATAATATTAACAATAATCTCAAATTTGTTTATGGTAAGTGTATATCACACCAATACTATAAAGTCATAAATTATGAGTAATAAAGTCACAGTTGTGAGAATTGCAGAACTATGTATTTACTTATTTATTAGTATGTGTTGTAAATGAACATGTGCAGAATGTCCTGCTCATTTCAAAACACCAAATTACTTCTAGAAGTAATTTTAATGAACGCATTCTACCTTCCCGAAATCACTGCACAAGTGGCCTGCATTCTTTCCCGATGTGCTCGCTTGGACATTATATCACTGCAATTAAAACCAGCCTGTGCCCTTTGTACAAATATGGAGGAAATTATTTGTAAGAATTTTATCTGGGCTCGCTTATCGTTGTCGGCAAATATTATGACTCACTCAGGCTCTTTCGACGTGAGACAGAAATGCAAGTACAGTTGGGCTCCCCGGAGTGTTGGCTTGTCCTTGAGAGAAGATCTGAAGATACGGTTGAAATGACTGGGCTAATCGAACGCTGGATCTCCAGGAGAAAATCACTTCTTTGGGCAACACTTCCTCTCTCCGTATCTCCTTTGACCGAACCACTGCCTTCATGCCAGCTTACATGCAATGGGAGAATATATACCTTTGGTGATAAGACAGAGAGAGAGAGAGAGAGTCATAGATCAAGCTGTTGCCCTAAAACGTCCTTCCTTACACTCATTTACCATCTTTTGCTGAGGGGTTGATAACAGGGTTGGGGGTTTTAATGTATTTCTTTTGTGCGTGTAGATATGGTAGTCTGCATATGTTTAAGATGAATGTGTTAAACTTCAAGATAACAGCTGTGGTAAAAAATGCAGGGTTTGATGTGGATACCGCTTTACTGTTATCGCCACAAAATAAAAATAAAAAATAGATTTATTTAAAAAAAAGGTATTTACACAATCTTATAGTATATAAATCCCATAACTTATTAGCTCACTTTTACATAGTTTATATGATTTGAAAACTCATAACTGCATGCTTATATAAAATTTCTGGAAGAAAACAAGGTAAGGATTGTGAGATATAAAGTCAAAAATTGTTGAAGACGGAATTGTTGAAAATCATTTGAAATCTCAACTGAACAAAAAATAAGGGAGCAATTGAGAGGATAAATTGCAGGAAATAAACCCAGAATTGTTAAACAGCTTGTAAATTAGCACTAAATATAACCAGTTTGTTGTATAGTTCTAATAAAGTTTTGTTATTAAGTTGCAGGGCAACACCATGGGTAGCTCTGTCGCCTCACAGCAAGAAGGTCACTGGTTCGAGTCCGAGCTGGGTCAGTTGGCATTTTAGTGTGGAGTTTGCATGTTCTCCCCGTGTTGGAGTGGGTTTCCTCTGGGTGCTCTGGTTTTCCCCACAGTCCAAAGACATGTGCTATAGGTGAATTGAGTGAGCTTAATTGGCCGTAGGGTATGAGTGTGTGAAAGAGTGTGTATGGGTGTTACCCAGAGATGGGTTGCAGCTGGAAGGGCATCTGCTGCATAAAAAATATGCTGGATAAGTTGGCGGTTCCTTCCGCTGTGGCGACCCCAGATTAATAAAGGGACTAAGCCGAAAAAAAAATGAATGAATGTCAATTTGCAACTAAATTGCATGCCTTTTTTGGTCATTAAGACAGCAGCACATTATTTACATGTTGATTTATAACCCAGCCAGCACATGATCAATATTCAATGTTGAAATATGGGTTTCCTCTGGGTGCTCCAGTTTCCCCCATAGTCCAAAGACATGCGGTATAAGTGAATTGAATAAAGTAAGTTGGCCGTACTGTATGAGTGTGTGTGTGAATAAGTGTGTATGGGTGTTTCCCAGTACTGGGTTGTACCTGGAAGGGCATTCACAGCGTAAAACATAAGCTGGATTAGTTGGCGGTTCATTCTGCTGTGGCGACCTCTGAAATAGAGACTTATCCACAGGAAAATGAATGAATGAATCAGCCTGCAACATGATATTATTAGTAACAGCAACTTTTTAAAGTAGCCAAAGCACACATTATATTCATTATATTCATTGTCCATTGTATTCCTCCTGTCTCAATCTTCTTGTTTAGATATACACTCTGAATTAGCTTTACTTTTTTTCTCCTCATATTATGATGGAAGTTTTCATGTATGTTACATTTACAGCATCAGTGTTATATTCTCTGACAGCATATAAGTAACTAGTTGAAAGTCTTGCCATGCACCAATCACCAAAAATGCAACGTCACAGATCTATTCTGCAAAGACCAAACATCAACATTGCTGAATACATATTCATTACCATGCTAAATCTTTCTGAGAGTTGTCTGCAACTGACTGTATCCATACGATATCTCCGAGAGTCTTTCTGATGACAAATATCATTTATTCATCTTGATATACAAGTCTATAATTTGTCAGCGAAAGTAATTTTAGCTCCTGCATTAAATTTAGTAAGCGACAATCTTAACTATTTTTAAAATCTGGAACATCTTTCTATTTTTAAATGTCTTGTTTTGCGGAAATAATCATCTTCTCCTATAGAGATCCCCCATGAATGCACCAGCTGGTGAGTATTTTCTCCACATGAGCTTGACTACAAAATAACATTAATCCTTTGTCTTTTTTGAGGCTTCTGTACACTTTCATATACGCAGCCTTCACGTTGATCCTATATACCTAAAACAAATTGAATTACTTTTAAGCAATAATCAGATGTTTCAACATCAACCTCAAATAACTACAGGAAAAAATAGCATAGTATGCTTTTGTTTAAAACTTTGAGTATCTTGTGCAATGCTTTGGCCACATTAAAGTGCGCAAGGAATGGAAATAATTGTAACACAAACTTGCCTGCCACGCATCGCCTTGGCTTTATAGGTTTACTCAAAAGCTCAATCATTTTATGCCACTATAAATATTCTCATAAGTTCCGTGCAAGCCAATACAACGCTTCAAAAGCACTGGGTGGGATGTTCCGGTTCCAGCTTTAGTCTGTGTTATGTGCAATAACACCAAATCATACATATGTATCTAAGAGCTGAGGAGCGTGTGTGTGAGTGATGTAGATTATATTGTACCTATAACATCTGCTCAGTCTGCCCTGACTCTCTGATCTGCTTCCAATTTACATTCCTGCTTGGTGATTTCTATCGCTCTACTTTGATAAATCATACAGTGATTTACATAAAGGCAGCCTTGCGATCGGCCTCAAGGAGTCACGCAATGGTGACTGAGGTTAAGCTCAACTGCGAAAACAGTGTCCACAGATATCTGTTCCAAAAGCATTTTTAGTATCATATAACTTAGTGCGTTTAAGATCAATCATATCTATATGTATTTTCTGGAAAGTCAAACACACAATGTTGCGCTCGATTATATAAATCAATTTATTACTCAAATGACTTTTATTGATTATATTCCATGCACCTGCCTTGAGACCATTTCGATGCTTTATTAAATTTTTGTTTGTCTTACATGGGCCATGTGTCCATATAGCTTTGTGTGTGTGAGTGTGTGTTCTATATCTTAATAAAATTGTAAGATCAAACTTAAAGTTGGCAGAATTAAAGGCATTTGATGGTTGTGTATGTGTTAAATGTATTTATTATCTGGACTACTTTATTGTGATTGGCAAGTTGTGCAGTTTAGCAGGCAGAAATAGCATCTTTAAGTCTGCTGATATGGTGGTTCACAACTTTCTAAAACAATTTTCAGAAACGTCTATATTAAAGGCATTTTATGTCTACCTATAGGAATACAATGCCAATCAGAACATTCTTTTATAATGTCCTCCTAGCTTATTATTCAGCAGAATATTGCTTCACTCAGGAGCTATTTGACTGCTTTCAACTTGGCATTGAATATTATTTGTTGAGTCAGACCATTGAAGCACCGTACGATTGTTGAGTCAGTTATTAGTGTATTGATATCTACAACGTTAATCATTAATGTTGGTTCTTTCAGTTTCAGTACCCCAAAGTTGGGGGTAATTCACACTCTTATTGCTCCTGTCCATGCTAGGTTACATGAATGTACATTGTACAGTGGTTGACCAGAACAGAACCGTAGCCCCTAACCTAAAATGCATGCTAATGAGTTTACTTTAACAATAATGGTCCTAACAAAATGTAACTTTTGTCACGTTATTTTCACTGACATTTTTTTAGGGTACTTCTATCAAGTTGGTGTCATTAATTGAGTTATTGAAGTAACTATTTATTTTGAGGAGATACATTATTCTCTGCATATACAGAGGTAGGATGGTGGTTTTGTTGCCATTTGAATCCAGAATGACTCCAGTGGAGCTTCTTGAGTCCGTTCAGTAAGGAGAGTTCCCCAGCGGGAGGGGAACTTCAATGCTATGTGGAAACTTCCACTATGGGGGATTTTGTCAGAAGCCAATCATCTGAAGAGTAATAAAACGGGCCAATGAAATGCCAATGAATTGGCGGCGTCAGCGGGCACAGCCGGCAGCAATCACAATCAATTGTGTATAAAGATGCCACCTGTGCACAGCAAGACACCTTTTTTCGCTTCAGAGCCGAACAAGCTACTGAGAGTCTTCGGGTTCTTCCAAACCTCCTTCAGTGAGAGAGAAAGAACGAGAAAGCTGCCGGTGTTTAAACAGGCTGTTTCTCCCGGTGCCAGAGTGTGTGACACGCAGTGGCAGACGGTCGAGCTGGGCTATTCTCCCTTGCCTGGCGTTCTCTGGTCCGGTCCTTCTAGAGCGGTGAGTATAATACATTTCCTAAAAGAGCAACACGGTCGTGAAGCGCGTCTTTTTAAAGACGTCGTTCCGACTGTGTGTTTCTGGATGCGGTGGTTCCCTGTCCACGGATGATGGGCACGAGTATTGTGTTGCATGTCTGGGGGTTCAGCATGTTAATGCGGTGCTCGCGGGCAGCGCATGCCATCACTGCGATGGCATGTCTGTTGCGCAGCTAAGATCGCGGCTCGCTCTTGCAAAAGGGCGAACCACCCCTGTTGTCCCCCGCAAGTAGCGGTTGGCACTCGGGCAGATCTGAGGGTTACAGTGGGGGTCAATCCGCCGCCCTCGGGCTTGCGGACCTCCCATTCCTCAGCGCGCTCCATCCAAGCTTCGAGTGAGAGAAGCGCTTCATCCTCCGGGATGATTGCCCTCTCACTCGATGACACCGAGGACCAGATGTCCATCGCTGCATCGGAGGGTGGGCTATCATTTTTCGATGACAATCCGGACCCGCTTCCTCTCTTAAGGGTGGTAAGCGAGGCTCCGGATATAGAATCGGAGATGATGGCCGTGCTAACCCGGGCTGCTTCGGCGGCGAGGCTGGAGATGGCTTGTCCCCCAGCTCCGTCGCCGGACCGATTAGGGGTGTGATGTGGAGGATAAGAAGGATAAGAAGGGTTTCTCTAAAGCCTCCCGTCCCTTCTTCCCGGAGGTGCACAGTAAGTTCACGCAGCGCTGAGGGCACCTTTTTCTGCCCGGTCTGCGTGCGCTCCGCCCTCACTTTCCTCGATAACGGAACAGCCAGGAGGTACGAGGCGAATCCCCAGGTCGAGCATGCTAGCGCGGTCAATCTTGCCCGCGTGGTGCCCCTTCCTGGCGTGGTTCGCCTCGGCTCCCGTCCAAAGCGTGTAGGTTATCTGCGTCCCTCGGGACCAGAGCCTACACTGCTGCGGGCCAGGCTGCTTCCGTTTTGCTTGCTATGGCTGGCGCAGGCAATGGCCAGCGGCACGAGGAAGGTTCCGACCCAGGCTTAACTTATGCACTGCAACCGACTTTGCTCTGGAAACACCAGGTCGACTGCGAGTGCCCTGGGAAGGACGATGACCACACTAGTGGTCCAGGAACGCCACTTCTGGCTAAAACCTGATAGATATGCGTGGCGTTGACAAAGTTCGCTTTCTTAACACACCCATATCCCAGGCTGGCCTGTTCGGCGACACCGAGGCGGAGTTCACCCAGGAATTCACCACGGTGAAAGAGCAGTCAAGTGCGATCGGCGGGCTTTTAAAACCGCTCTCCCCGTTGAACCATCCACTTTGGCTGCTCCTCGCCGAGGGCGCTCGTCTGTGGCTCCAAAATCAGCTCCGCCGCCCTGTCCATTCCCTGGTTAAGCGGCAGCGTCGAGCACCCCACAGACGATCACCGCCCCCATACCCCCAACCCCCAAACCCCCGCCCCCCTTTTCAGGGCGCCGCTAAGTCCGGAACGGACCGCGAAGCGTCTCTGAGACGGGCCATTCGGAGAAAAGGAGGTTTGCTCTTTCCCTGGCGGAGGGCCAGAGACACATAATTAAATACGGTCGTATGGTATCAAAAACTATAAAGAGCAATTCTCCTCTATCCGGATGTGACAGCCCGAACACTGCCAGTATGGGACGCTATGCCTTCCAGCTCGCAGGATCGGTGCTCTTCGCCACAGGCTCCTAGAGTGCCAGAGGACGGGCTCCTTTCTCTCGCACTCCCAGCCGCCTTGCGGGCTCTTGGGACGAAGTTAAGATTAACCTCTTATCTTTCGCTCTTCCTCGGGACGCGCGCCTCCCGGGGTGAGCTCTCCCATCCCGTGCTGCCCCACCGCTGGTGCGTCAGTGATTGTATCGATGATGCCACTCGCGCGGGCTCTGCCAGCCTGGTTAGCGCTGCCCAGCCCATCGCGATGGCTCGTTCGGACAATCAGACTCGGCTATGCGATTCAGTTCGCTAAACGGTCCCCCAAGTTCACGGGCGCGTATTACACCAAGGTCAGCCCTGTATCCGCCCCTGTCTTGCGCGAGGAGATTGCTGTCCTCCTGGTGAAGGACGCAATCGAGCCGGTCCCTCCAGCCGAGATGAAGTATGAGCTTTTTAGTCTGTACTTCATCGTACCCTAAAAGAGCGGTGGGTTATGACCAATCCTAAATTCTGCGCATTTTTTGATCCGCTGCCTTACAAGCAGCCGCTCAGAATGCTCATGCAGAAACGCATGCCCCAGTGCGTTCGTCCTCAGAATTGGTCTGCAGCGATAGACCTGAAGGACACGTATGTTTATGCCTCCATTTTCTCACGCCACCGGCAGTTTTTGCGGTTTGCGTGCGAGGGTCGAGCATGGTAGTACAAAGTCCTCCCTTACGGGCTCTCCCTGTCTACGCGAGTTTTTCACCAAGCTCGCGGAGGATGCCCTAACGCCCCTTCGGCTCGCGGGCATCTGCATACTCAATTATCTCTATGACTGGCTTTTTTTTAGCTCACGCAGGATCAATTGGTTATGCACAGGGACTGGGTGCTTAGGCACCTCGACCTGTTAGGGTTTCGGGTCAACCGAGAAAAGAGCGGGCTCGCCCCCGTGCAGAGCATCTCTTTTCTTGGGTTGGAGCTGGACTCGATCACTATGACAGCGCGCCTCCCCCGAGAGCGCGCCGATCTGATGCTGACCTGTCTGAGAGAGTCGACAGGAAAAATGTGGTCCCACTGAGATTATTCAGAGGCTCCTGGACATATGGCATCCGCAGCCGCTGTCACGCCGCTCGGGATGCTCCATATGAGACCGCTTCGGCATTGGCTTCACGATCGGGTCCCCAGACGCGCATGGCATGCGGGCACGCACCGGATGACTGTCTCCACTGTGTCGCCGCGCCCTCAGCCTCTGGACGGACCGCCCTGTGTGCCTCTAGAACAAGTGTCCAGGCATATCGTTGTTTCGACGGATGCTTCCAGTACGCGCTGGGGGGTCATGTGTTGCGAGCATGCAGCCGCGGCTCCGTGGAAGGAACTCGGTTGCATTGGCATATTAATCGCCTGAAGCTGTTGGCAATGTATCTCGCGCTGCGCCGTTTTTTTTTCCGGTGCTAGAGGGGAAACACGTGCTGGTCAGGACGGACAGCACGGCGGCGATGGCGTATATCAACCGTTCGGGGGGTATCCGCTCTCACCGCATGTCTCAGCTCGCTCGCCGTCTGCTCCTCTGGAGTCATACGCGGCGGAAATCGCTGTGTGCCATTCTTTCCCCGGCGAACTCAACCGTGCAGCCGATGCGCTCTCACGGCAGTTCCATGCCCGGGTGAATGGAGGCTCCACCCCCGGCTGTCCAGCTGTTATGGGTGCGTTCTGGAATGCACGGGTTACACAGCTGGCCCCGGGGCATGCGTATACGCATTTTTTCCAGTGAGCCTACTCGCACAGATACTGTGTAAAGTCAGGGAGGATGAGGAGCAGGTCTGTTATTGCGCCTCTCTGGCTCAACCGGACCTGTATTTCAGCTCTCTCCTCGTGATGGCCCCTCCCTGGCATATCCCTTTGAAGAAGCACCTTCTTCTTTGGGACAGGCACCATCTGGCACCCGCGGCCAGATCTCTGGAACCTCCGTGTGGTCCATAGATGGAGCGCGGAGGACTTAGGTGACCTACCAGTTCGGTGGTTAACACCGTCACTCAGGCTAGAGCACCCTCTACGAGGCATGCCTACGTCCCGAAGTGAAGTCTATTCGCTGTGTGGTGTACTTCTCTCCGAGAAGGACCCCGGACATGCCAGATCAGTGTGATGCTATCCTCCTTTAGCTGGCTGGAGCTAAGGCTATCACCTCCGCTCTGAGGGGTTGGCGTTACGATCATCCCCCGCTCTGAGGATGCGGGGATGACGGCGCGCTGGGAAAGCATCGCCTCATCACCAGTTCCCAGAGGCGCGAGACACTGG
This sequence comes from Danio choprae, assembly GCA_903798125.1. Taxonomy (NCBI): domain Eukaryota; kingdom Metazoa; phylum Chordata; class Actinopteri; order Cypriniformes; family Danionidae; genus Danio; species Danio choprae. The sequence goes on from CAIGQW010002178.1 coordinate 9,294, forward strand.
ATAATTAATTCAATTCTGTCCCCCTCTCTTACCCACTTGGAGATTCTCTAAGGAGAGCTCTGCTCGATCCACTCGACTCAGTATCTTTAAGATTTCTGTCCAGGTAGACAGCTCTGCTGGTCGCGTTGGCATCAATCAAGAGGGTCGGGTATCTGGAGCCATTTTCGGTCAGCGAAGTGTGCCAGCATTCGGGCCGGCCCACTCTCACGTTTTCCTGAGACCCCGGCCCACATAGGTGCCCGAGGTTCCTACAACGCTTCTTTTATACTACGTAGTGAACCTGCAAGCGCTGCCCACGGAGGAGGCAGACCCAGCCCTTTTTCTTGCTGTGTTCCGGTTGCGCTCTGCGCGATGTGACCGCAGTAGAGCTTACGACTCTAAGTAGCTCCTTTTTCTGTTATGATCGGCAGACGGGAAGTGCCGTATCCATTCTGAGGTTGGCCCACTGGATAGTGGATGCCATCTCCCTCGCTTCGGTGCCAGGGTGAGCCACGTCCCCCGGGAGTGAGAGCGCACTCGACTAGAGTATCACCTCCTCTTGGGCGTAAGCACGCGGCACCTCTCTAACAGACATCTGTAGAGCTGCGGGCTGGGTGACACCGAATACATTCGTAAGAGTCTATTCTTTGAGTGGAGCTGAATTTCTTCATGTGTGCTTTATAAAGCCAGTGAATGAGGAAATTCGGTACGGTGTTGAAACATGCTTGCTGCGCCTTTCTCTCTAACACAGAGATACGTGCGCTTTTTTCACTCTGTTCAGTTGAGTTCCCCATTTGGCGAACCCTACAGAGTTCCTCCGAGGCCCCCAGCATCTGACTTAGCGGAGAAGTCAGGTGCCTGGCCCATTACGTTGTTGGCATGCCCACTTGGTCAGCCCGCGTTCTGGGTATAGGTGCCTGCTATGTGCGATCCCCACTGGCGATCCCATATGCTTCATTCAGCCACGGCATAGCTCCTCCTCTTAGGCGGGCCCGTGTCTTCCTTCCCCGCTAACCATCCTTCATATGTGTACTCCCCCTTTTCAGGGTTAGTTCATATGTTTTCATGCCACCAAGTCTCCCCATTGGGCAGCAGGTGGCCTCCGCAGCGTCCTCCCTATCGGGACTGCACGCTTTCCCAACGTACTGTCGTACTTTAAAATTCCTAGAACTTAATTAGGTGTATTTTTACGACTCCCCGAAAAATATACATAAGCCTTTAAGTGCTCCACAGGTAAGTAAGGTAAGTTAGGGCCAGGGGGCACGTTGGAGGGCTGCGTCTCTGGTGATGATGGTGCGCTCACGCCGAAGCCTGGCAAACCTCTCACCAGTGACGTGGTAAGGTTCAATCGCTGTGGCGTTTTCCATATATTTCCCCATAGTGGAAGTTTCCACATAGCATTAAAGTTCCCCTCCCGCTGGGGAACGAAACGGTTACTACGTAACCCTCGTTCCCCGAGGGGGGGAACGGAAATGCTATGTTCCTTCGCCACAGCGGTTGTGCCTTAGCTGACAGCTGTATTTCGGCTCTTCAGCTAGAAAAGGTGTCTTGCTGTGCACAGGTGGTATCTTTATACACAATTGATTGTGATTGCTGCCGGCTGTGCCCGCTGACGCCGCCAATTCATTGGCATTTCATTGGCCCGTTTTATTACTCTTCAGATGATTGGCTTCTGACGAAATCCCCCATAGTGGAAGTTTCCACATAGCATTTCCGTTCCCCCCCTCGGGGAACGAGGGTTACGTAGTAACCGTTTCGTTTTGCTTGGTGGATTTAAAGCTCACTGTGATTGGCTAATCAGAATATCATCTCAAAAGAAAAAAAGTAAATCCTGCCAGGAAGGTGTCAAAATTACTGCACACAAATTCAAAGCATTTCATGCATGTGATGATTTTCAAATGCAGATATAATGGTTCATAAATGCATAGCATCATAAATGCGTAAAGGAAATTAATTAAAGAGCTTTATATATACATATTTGTGTAAATGTTATAAATACATTTAGGTAAGTGTGTAAGCATTTGGGGAAATATTTATGCTTTTTACTTCATGAATTCATGAATTGTGTTCAGAATTTTCAAATTGGATTTGTGCAATTAAGAATTGTGTTTTGAATTTATGAATTGGATTTTGTAAATGTGAATTTTGCTGTGTGCGTATACATTTCTATTTCATAAATGTATTACTTTTGAGACTGATCTGGGTCCATAGATTTGTTTATAAACACTGATTTATTCAGGAGCAAAACAAGTGAATAGCTGTTGTTATTATTGTAATATTCGAGTTTCGATTTGTTTCTTTTTTTTTTCTTGTGAATGTGTGAATGTAATGTAGTTTTGCAGAAACTTTAATATTGGCTACAAGTTTAATGATTACATCTCAAATCAATTTTTTATTTCTGCATATAGATCAACTTGATCAGGGTCTGTATTTTACTGTAATGACAAGTGATTTAATGAGAAATAAATTATAATCTACTGTATACAACAATTAATGCACGCAAGTTAACCAATCAGAATGGATGGCCTCCTTCTTTGATGAAAACCAGCTCTATTTTACCCCGTCCTGTCAACACAGCTGTAAGGCTGTCAGATGGAGGCAGGTTTTGACCTCTGTGCCCTTATTTATGAAGCCCAGCTGAGCCCTTATACAGAGACAAGCTCAGTTCCAGTGAAGCAGCGAGGAGAAAGGGAAGACAGAGGTCTAAGGTTATGATAACCCAGTTCTCCTCTGCTCCTTCCTGAGCTCTTGTTGTCATGGAGGACTCTGTGTTTCTCATTAGGGTTACCAGATTCCCTATCTAAATCTCAAATTGAGAAAACTGATGAGACGAATTTGACATTTTTGACAAGGAGACATGATTCAATTGACAAGCTATAGGGTACAGGAATGGCCATACTAAGGCGGATATACTTTGATTGTATTTGATGATATATCCTGGGAAAAAGTTGACTTTTACTACACAGTTAAAAACATGAATTGAGAGTTATAATTACTTTATCCATAACTTGATTCATGGGTGTTTTCCATTATTAATGCTATTAATGCTTTTTAGTTTTTTTTAGTTCTATTAGTTTTAGTAGTTTAGTAGTTCTAGTACTAAAAGATTAAGATTTCATATAAGATTTTCTTATATTACAGTGCTTTTACATATTTGTATATTATATTTTTTACAGTATTTTACAGATTAAGTCATTAGATTGTGATTTAAACAAATGCATGCAAACATAAGTTAATTCTAAACCTTTACCTTTAGTTTATGTTGAGCAACTATGAACAAATTTTAAAAAAAGTTCAAATGGCAATGGTCAGAGCAGATGGTTTATAGATTTTCTCCTTGCAAGTCAAATATTTGAGGCATATGGAAAAATCTGTCAAGCAGAAATTTATTCAGTCATTTCCCTCAAATCAGCTTCCATCTATTATAGAAAAAGAATAATAATTCTGTGTGTTGTGGGAATGGGATGTAGGGCTGCACAATATTGGAAAAATGTAAGATTGCGATATTTTTTTATTCCGCAAATATATAGTACACTGCGATATGAATACAGTTTCACCAGATTATTGATTTAGGATGGTTCTATAGGGGAGTGCATCTGCATAAAACGTAATAAATAATCTACAAGCATAGATAAATACAATAAAGAAAAAGATACAAATAAAATAAGCAGTGTTTTATTGTTTTATGCAGAGTATAACAGTATTCAGAAATTGAATGATCAAATGTAAGCTAATACCGCATAGTCTTCATTGTAAAACTAATTCAATAAACTCATCAAAAAATACTCTTCAATAAAATCATTATTAAAGTTTCAAGTGCACTTGCTTATGCCTGAATGCTTTTAAAATCCTCATACAGTAACAGGCCTCAGAAACACATGCAAATGATAAACTACAGTCCAGACTGAACACTGCAGACCCTGTGATGTGAGTATTGCGAACGATCACATTGCAATATTGATGCTCAAACGATATATTGTGCAGCCCTAATGGGAGGCATAACTTTTCAGGCAAAGAAAACATTTTATTACAATATATATACAATATTTAATTTAGCAATTCACGAAAAACCCTTCACCTCAAACAGTGTCAGTTACACAAAGTTCTTTGTAGTGGAAAGAGTTCTGCAGATTATTAAAAGTGTTCTTCCCATTAAGAATGTCAGATCCTGCCCTCTAATCTAAGAGCCCATAATAAATCTCTCTCACCCCCAGTGGCTCAGGGTGGAACTTTAGCAAAGTTCCTGCTCCTCCAGAGGGAATCACCGACTGCCAAGATCATCTACTAATGAAGTCTGGAGGAAACTCAAAGCAAAAGATGAAAGAAAATGCTTTGAGGGCTCTCAGCACTTCTTTCACTTGTATCCACAAACAAAACTAAATAAAATCAAAACTTCATATCAAGTGCATCCTAATTGCTAAAAAAAATACACAATAGAGAAATCTCCAAGTCTCCATGGTGATGCCGCATTAATAATTACATAATGCATCAAGTCTCTGTTGTTTTCTGTATTGTATCATATTTTTATTAATTCTGTAATTGATGTTTTTTTTTTATTCATTCATTCATTCATTTTCATTTCGGCTTAGTCCCTTTATTAATCTGGGGTCGCCACAGCGGAATGAACCGCCAACTTATCCAGCATATGTTTTACGCAGCGGATGTCCTTCCAGCTGCAACCCATCTCTGGGAAACATCCATACACACTCATTCACACACATACACTACGGACAATTTAATCTACCCAATTCACCTATACCGCATGTCTTTGGACTTGTGGGGGAAACCGGAGCACCCGGAGGAAACCCACGCCAACACAGGGAGAACATGCAAACTCCACACAGAAACGCCAACTGACCCAGCCGAGGCTCGAACCAGCGACCTTCTTGCTGTGAGGCAAACGTGCTACCCACTGCGCCACTGTGAGGCCCTGTTTTTTTTTTATTTCTCATTAAATATTCACAGTTAATAATGTTCATTTACCTCTGTGGTAAATTGTTTCAATTTTTCACATGCTTTTACCTGTAGTTTGTGAGCAAAATGGTTGCATATATTGACAAGTGGTTTAGAAATGACGTTGTCTGTGTTCATAAGCTTTCGTCAGCTATAAATTCTACACCAAACATGAACATTATATCATATTAACGGCATACTCCATTACAAATATGTGTGCGGGACTTTCACCGTTGACCGCTGTAATTCATGGATCAGTATAATTACCTTTGCAGGATGAAGTGTAATAAAAACTCTTCAGCATAATCTAGTGACTGATCATTATGGTGGAATTGAAGAAGGAAAAAGAGTTTAATCACATAATTTAATTTATTATTTTATTGGAGATGCCAGGAGAATGTTTTGTGTCAGCTTTCTTTTCAATTATTTGTTTTAAATTCAATCATTGTAATATTTAACATTACAAAATGTGTATATTTGTGTATGTAAATTATTTTTTGGCTCTAAATGCAATATGTAAATTAAAAAGCCTTTAGTTTCATGATCTGAAACATACAAATCAAAAATATACAATTAAATATCAAATTAAATAGTCATGTTGTTAAAGACTATTAAGCAAGTGTGGTATTACGGCGGATGTTAAATATGTTTGTAAGTAACTGTTGCTGTTAAAGTCTTGATTTTGCTCTGAAGACATTGTTTGCCTTTTCCTTTTAAACCATGTTTTAAAACCCATCATATTTTATTGCAGCTGGCAAAACTGTATTGCATCAATAGAATTTTCTCAATTAACTTTTTTTTCCTTTGTGTGTGCCTTGATGTTTTATTATTTTTTTTAAACATAGGTGGCAGTGAAGGGAAACTTGGGCTTTACCCACTCTTACATGCTATTGCACTTTAAAGTTTCAATGTAAAGTAGAGCAGCACTGTGCAGAAAGTGGGTCTTTTTTATAGCTGATCATATTTTATAGGCATGATTAAAGACATTCTATCTCCGTGTTACAAGGTATTTCATAATGTGCAGCCACAAGTTGTGAAGTAGCGAGAAGCTGATTGTCTCTGGAACGTTTCCAAACATTCAGATATGTTTGTAATCTGCAAGTACAAATAATTTAATAATAAATGTCTTTAAGTAATAAATAAATGTACATATCTGTTATTGTAGATTAAAGAGAAAAATAGTGTTTGTGAGCAAACATTCATACTGTTGGCACTGTTAGACAGAGTGTAAAAAACTAAGGACATTTTTAAATGCTTTGCTGTTCCAGCTTGCTACCTTATTAAATAAGGTATTGATTTCAGGTACTATATATATATATACAAGCACTATATTTATTCATTCATTCATTTTCTTTTTGGCTTAGTCCATTTATTTATCTGGGGTCGCCACAGTGGAGTGAACCGCCAACTTATCCAGCATGTGTGTTATGCAGCGGATGCCCTTCCAGCTGCAACCCATAACTGGGAAACACCCATACACTCTCAAACTCCCAAGGCACTATATATTTATATATATATATATAGGTTATTATTTATTTTTTTAAATATTGCTCAATTATATTTTAACTTGTGCTTTGAAACTATGCTTTAATCTAATAGCCTCAAATAACCTCTGGCCATCTGTCATCTACAAAAAGAAGGATTTTTTTTCATATATGAAATTTGGACAGCACTTTTTTGACAGGAAATAAAGAATATTATTATTGAACTTATTTCAAATACAAGTGAAAGATTTTATAGTCGTCAGAAGTTAACATTAACTCATAAACCTTTATTAAATATTTTTTAAAAGAATATTTTAACAAAATCTGTTTTATAATTTGTGCTTTTCAAAGACCTGTCAGAAATTGTGAGATTCAACTAAAAATACTTCTGTTGTGGTTTATGTTTAATCATGCTCAAATATTGAGAAGAATAAACTAACTAAATATTTTTTTACTGACTTCTTTTATGATTTGCCACTTTTGGACAATTAGCCTACATTTCCATTATTTAGCTTTGAGAAACAATGCTCCTTTCATAGCATCCTTACAAAAAACCTCTTTCTCTCACACACTGCATAAATGACTTTCAAACATTAAGACTTGCAGCTACCTTTATTTTAGGAGGAAGTTCTTCTCGTCACAAAGTTTGAAACCCCGTGCACTGGTTCTTCTCAGCCCATATAAATGTCGTTTTCTTTCTGTTCCTCGACAAAAAAAACCCCCGTCCTAATACAATAAACATGCCCGAATCATATAGTGTGTTTGGTCCAATCCCAAACTCTTCCTAGTTTTATTGGTGTGGTGTAAACAATACGGTTCCAGCTGTTTCACCAGGCATGTTAGTGCAGCGGTGACTGACGTTTCTTTACTGCAATCAAAAGAAAGTCTGAGTTATTGTCGGCTCTGATTGGTGGACGCGCCTTTAGGAGGCGGGTATTGGAAGTTGAATCCGAATCCAGCTGTGAATTGGTTCGCATGAGCGGATTCGTGCTATAGACCGTTTTGCCGACTGGAAGAATCGTTGGAGACTTGAGTCTTTTCAAAATAATGGACAAGACTTCATCACAGAGAGCTCTCTTTTACGCATCGTTTTAGAACAAGCTTAAGGTTTTTTTTTAGGTCTTTTCATGTGCAGACAGAAAGCTTTGCCTGCATCTTCAGACAAGATTCTGAAGGATTTTACTAATTATCTAAGGATCTTTGAGTATCATCGTTGATAATAGGTTTGAAAATTAGATATTGCGGTGATTCACAGAAAAAAAGAAAAACGTAGAATTCTAACCATTATTACTTTTAAGTGCGCGCACACGGAGAAAACGAGCGGAGCGCACAATTGGGAATTGGGAAGCAGTTTTTGCAGGACTTGCCTTGGTTTTATCATGTTGTTGGTCATCGAAATACAATGTTGAAATCTTAACATGATGTCCAAGTCACTGAGATGCCCATAAACCTGCTTGCGCTGTAAGTGCCACCTGGAAACGAGCTCCATCAGATCCTATTCAAAACCATCATTTGGACTGCTTTCGCAACAGAAATGATCATGCGATGAGTGAGCTCGATCTGGGCTTATTGTCAAAAGCAATTACAGGTAAGAAATCAACATTTTATAATGTTTGACTTGGTTATTGTTCAAGCGTAATGACGCTCATTTGCCTGTTCGTTATGTGGGTTGTAATAATATTAGCCACGTTTTAAAGTCACAATTAATATTAATTTAATTAAATTCATGCATAAATATTTTGTGTCGATTTTTTGTTTGTTTTGGTTTATTAATGACAGAATAGTGAAGTAACATAGACTATAGGTGGCATATTGTTGTTGTTTTTTTCAATCAGTTTCATCAACTTGTCACTAAATACCAGCGTATAAAATGTAGTCGTGTCTATTTTATA
>CAIGQW010002187.1:32504-45632 GCA_903798125.1 Danio choprae
GGGTGGCTGGTATTTAAATGTTTCTTTAATGTCGCGTCACTTTTGGTGCAGACAGACAAATGCTGGAATCTTATCGCGTGTTGTTAGGACACAGTGTGAGGGATTTATCAACCAGCAAAACACACACAAAACAGCATCCCTTCAGTACACTGGCTGCGTCCGAAATCGCCTACTACTCAGTAAGTACTGCATTTAAATTTAAATGTACTACTCAACCGTTAGAAAAGTGCAGTCTATACAGTATGAATGGGAGTAGTATGAATTGAACTTGAACGTACTACATCTGCCATTTTGTCATGATCACGTGACCTACCCGCTTCAGTTGCGTCGCTTCACTCCCATTCATGAATTCTCTCGCAGTGCGTCATGGGATAGAGTAGCGTGCATCGGATGCGCACTTCAGAATCTCGCCGGAAGTAGTAGGTCATCCGTGAACTTCTCGCATACTGATTTTCCAATACTATGAATTCAGACTTACTACTCGGATCGCATTCTGCTTTTAGCGTACTATATAGTATGAAAGTATGCAATTTCGGACACAGCAACTCTGTGCTCCGATTCACTTACTCAATTAAGTGGGCTATATTATTAGGCTAGGAGGCGATTTCAGATACAGCTTATGTACTTTTGAAGTCTGGTGAGGATACAATCACTAATACTGAAATACAATGACATGTAAAACAATTACCCTCTGAATAGACCTTTATGTGTGTGTGTGTGTGTGTGTGTGTGTGTGTGTGTGTGTGTGTCATTGTTAATTCTGTTTAGTTTCTGTCTGATTAAACCCCGAATACACAACTTTTAAGGGATATTCAGGGATATTTTTCTTCAAAGCCTCTATCTTAAAGGGACAGTTCACCCAAAACCTAAATTTCTGCCATCATTTACTCACCCTCCGCTTGTTCATAGTTTCTTTCTTCTGTTGAACACAAAAGAAGATATTTAGAAAAGTGCTGTAAAGCTCTAACCATTGACTTCCATAGCATTTGTTTTCCCCACTATTGAAGTCAATGATTAATATTACAGATTATCAGCTTTCTTCAAAATATCTGCTTTTGTGTTTAACAGAAGCAAGAAACTCTTAAAGGTTTAAAACGAGTAAAGGCTGAGTCAATTTTCATTTTTGCGTGAACTATCCCTTCACGTCTACTTGGGTGTACATTTTGAGGTCCATTTCCTGCAAGTAAAATGATGCAGATTTCTTTTTTCATTAGTTAAAGACACAAGGAAATGAAGTGTCATGTGTCCTGTTTAGTTTTTGAAGGCAGTGAGACAGATCTAATAGTGTAATAATAATCATGAAAGCAGACACCGCTGTGTGTGTGTGTGCGTGTGTGTGTGTGTAGGCAGTACACTGTGTGCATGTGAAGGCTTTTTGCTGGTTTCAAGTTGCACAATGAAGGAACCAGACTTGAAAACAATGATGATGAAAAAAAAGTCATTTACAGACACCCAAGTGAACACAGAAGCAGGCTTCGGTTTAAAGCTCTCTGAATGTCCCTTTAAGGATTGTGCATGTTGAGAAGTCAAGTCAAGTGTGAAGAAAATATCGAAATAAATCAACATTCAGTCTGATATATTGTAATAAACTGCCAGGATAGAATAGATGATCAAGGGACATTGTAATTATTGTAGTTGTATTTTAATTTCTTGTGTTATTATTATTATTATTATTATTATGTATTTATTACTGCAATTGTATGTCACAGGCTTTTATTTACAGCAGAGAATATGAAATAACTTAAAGTTACAGCGTTTTGGCCATTGAATATTTCTAGACTATTTAGTTTTGCAATTTGAAATGCAGTCTGTATTTCTTTATTATTATTTTTATATGCAGAAAACATTTTATTTGATTATTTATTCATTTTGTTTTATTGCAATTATTAACTTTTATTTTTTATAGTTTTAATTAGGCTGTTGTGCACAAGACAATACACTGTTTTATTTCTCTAGTTGATTTTATTTCTTTTTAAAAATGTCCTTTTTTGTATGTGGCGACAGTATATTTATAGCTAAGAATATAATTTTTAAATGTAAATGATATTGAATATTTCATCTTATTTGATTTGATTTGATTGCAATTTTATACATTTTAGTTGTTGTATGTTTAATCAGGCTGTTATGCACAACACAATACACTGTTTTGTTTCTTTAGCTGTTGTTTTTTTCTTTTTAAAAATGCCTTTTTTGCATGTGACGACAGTATATTTATAGCAAAATATACATTTTTAAAATGTAATTTTTGTGTATTTAATTTTATTTTATTGCAGTTATTAAATGTTAGTTGTTAAAAGTTTAATCAGGCTGTTATGCACAAGACAATAAATTGTTTTATTTATATTATTAGTTTCCTTTTCTTTTTAAAAATGTATTTATTTTGCATGTGACGACAGTATTTTTATAGCAAAAAATAAAAATGTAAATGTAATTTATATTGTATATTTTATCTTATTTTCTTATATATTTTATCTTATGTTATACACAAGACAATAAACTGTTTTATTTCTTTAATTGCTTTTTAATGTATTTATTTATTTATTGATTGATTTTTGCATGTGACGACAATATATTTATAACAGAGAATATATATTTAAGTGTAAATTATATTGTATATTTGATCTAATTTGTTGCAATTATTGCATTTGAGTTTTTAATAAATAAAACTTATAAACCTTTCTTTTTTGCACGTGACGACAGTATATTTATATTAAATGTGATTTATATTGTATATTTTATTTTATTTTATTGCAATTATTAAATTTTAGTTGTTATAAGTTTAATCAGGCTGTTGCGCACAACACAATAAACCATTTTATTTTCTTTAGTTTCCTTTTCTTTTTAAAAATGTATTTATTTTGCATGTGACGACAGTATATTTATAGCAAAAAATACATGTATTAAATTTAAATGTAATTTATGTTGTATATTTGATCTTATTTTCTTATATATTTTATCTTATGTTATACACAAGACAATAAACTGTTTTATTCCTTTAATTGCTTTTTAATGTGTTTATTTATTTATTGATTGATTTTTGCATGTGACGACAACATATTTATAACAGAGAATATATATTTAAGTATAAATTATATTGTATATTTGATCTAATTTGTTTTATTGCAATCATTAAATTTGAGCTTTTATAGTTTTAATCAGGGTGTTGTGCATAAAACTTATAAACCTTTCTTTTAAAAATGTATTTATTTAGCATGTTATGACAGTATATTTATATTAAATGTAATTTTAATTGTATATTTTATCTTATTTTATTGCAGTTATTAAATTGTAGTTGTTATAAGTTTAATCAGGCTGTTGTGCACAAGACAATAAACCATTTTATTTTCTTTAATTGCTTTTTTCTTTAAAAAAATGTATTTATTTATTACTTTTTTTTGCATGTGACGACAATATATAACAGAGAATATAACTTTTACATGTAAATTACATTGTATATTTGATCATATTGATATTTCCTGGCTAACAGAGGCAGATCAGTGCAATTTATAAGTATCATTCGACATACTTGGCCTAATTATTTCAAATTTGTCCTTATTTTAAAGCAGTGTTTTGCTTATAAAATGCAATTATGTACAATTAAAGATCACTTTATATGAACATTAGTGTTTCTGTGTTGCAAACTAAAGTCTAATAAAGCATAATTGATCTGTCTTCATTGATAAATCTGATCATGTTCTCTTCTCTGTCTTTTTTTCAGAGTTTAAAGGAGGGCTTGACCGTCCAGGAGAGGATGAAGCTCTTCGAAACCAAAGACTCCAGGAAGATTTAATAACAATCCTTCACCGTTTCTTTCTCTCGTTTACTCTCTAGATCCTTCCTCTCTGGTTATTCTCTTCTTCATATGGTAGATGACGCAGGGTAAAGAACCGTATCTGTCTGATTGTCCTTTAAATATTATTTGTGCAACTTAAGGGAATGACGTTCCACACCGTGTTTTGCCAACCTTCAGCTCTGAATAACCTCATATTTCGGATGTTTTCTGCTCTTTACGCGTCCTGAAGCTGTTCCTCTGACAGTATACACACATATATATATGTGAACACACTCAGTATTGAACTAGTACACTAGATAAGTGTGTGTGTTTTTCTTCTGAATGGAGAAGCGGCTGCTGTTGTGTCTTCTAGAGGTGCTTTTTGAGATCATTCTGAGATGTTATTTTGCCAATGGTATTGTAAATACGAGTGGAGTCATGCGTACGTGGTAACACTTTCCCAGACTTTCTAGTACTGTAAAACCTTGAGATGAAATGACGTGGTTTGTATAAGCTGGTAAACGTGAGTGTGTGTCTGTTTTTGGGGTGATTATATGCTTCAGTCATTTACTTGAGGAGAATCTAAGTGCTGTTTTTAATTGCTTTATGGCTTATGCAGAATATAGAGCAACCGTAATATCTGCATTCGTCCGGCTACTGATAGTGAGCTTAATTTTGTCGTCCGGTAATTAAATCCAATCGTGGGACGTTTTCTTATTAAATATTTTTGGTTTGTGTTATTCCAGATGTTTAATACACCGGCCTTTGCATGAATACGAAGCACTTTTTGAGTCGAAAAACATGTGATTCCTTGTTAATTCTGCTTAACGTATTGAAGACGCAGCGATTGGGGGGGAAAAAACTCACTGTATAATAATAATATTCAATATTTGCTTTGTAAATATTCGGTTTTAGAGAAGATTGGTCTCTCGGCCTGCATAGAGTTAAAACAAAACTTTATATCTGTCTATACATGGTATGTCTACACCTAATTGCCTGTATGAATATTTTTATTTGGGTTGATATATGTGATACTATAATGTAATAATAAAAAAAAAGCTGTTTTTTTGAATGGGAAATCTTGTGCTGATTGTTTGTGTTCCAGGAAGTAGATTTGGTTCTCAGAAAGCAGCTCTTTAGTTTCAGCGCTGTGTTTTTTTGGAGAGATGTGAGCCCAACACATGATATCTGATGAGCGGCAGACGGCTGATACTGTATGATGAAGTAATCTGAAGGTAATCCAGTAATCTGATGCTTCTTCATTAACTCAATGCATCTGTTCACCTGGAGCTCTGCCAGCGCTTAGATTCACGCTGCAGTACGTTCAAGTACGTTTACTATCATCTTGAGTATTATTTTGTTACAGTTATTATAAAGTGTAGCCAGTGTCCGAATTACAGGGGGGTTTGGGGGGGATTGACCCTCCTATTTAACGCTTGATCCCTCTGAAGGACATTAAACAAGTTGTACGCGGCGGTCAGCCCTTTAATAGGAAGAAATACCTTTTTCTGTTTTCTGATCTATATCTTATTCATTCATTCATTCTCTTTTCGGCTTAGTCCCTTTATTAATCTGGGGTCGCCACAGTGGAATGAACCGCCAACTTATCCAGCATATGTTTTCACGCAGCGGATGCCCTTCCAGCTGCAACCCATACACACTCATTCACACTCGTACACTACGGACAATTTAGCTTACCCAATTCACCTATAGCGCATGTGTTTGGACTTGTGAGGAAACCGGAGCACCCGGAGGAAACCCACACCAACACGGGGAGAACATGCAAACTCCACACAGAAACGCCAACTGACCCAGTCGAGGCTCGAACCAGCAACCTTCTTGCTGTGAGGCGATTGTGCTACCCACTGCGCCACCGCGTCGCCATCTATATCTTAAATATGAATAATTAAAAATGTTTAATATAAATAAACATTTGACCCACCCTATAACGGTTTATACCTTTGTGAATGCATAATCGCGCCAATCAATGCTAGGAAAAATATCACTCAACAGTCTGAAACTGTCCGTTCTAGAGCACCGATAGACATCTCAAGTATTCACAAAACACGTTTCTCATAAAATAAGTGTTTATATCTGCATGTAGCCTAAAATAAGAATAATTAGACACATCATTTGTATAGTTTGACCTACTGTAACCTTTAAAATAGTCACTAAATGTCCCTCACAACACTGCAAATGTATACATTATACTAATAAATTAGATGTAATTTAATTACGTTCATGAATTTGTTTCACTAAAGCATCTATTACCAATCTACCACCCAAAGTTATGGTAATACATACCAAACTACTACCGAAACTACTCTTTAATAAAACTAATATCTTTGGTTGTGTTGGATGTGGTGTGTGTTTTGTCCTGTAATGTTTGTAGTGGCCTGCAGGGGGAAGTCACGGCTCAGGTTTAGTTTTAGGATTGATGCGTCTGATTGAATTATGGCAAAAGTCATTTTGAATGCCTGTAGTGTTCTTTAAATGTCATTTCATGTACTGTTTTTACTGTTTAAGACTAAATTATTAGCCCTTTTGTGAAATTAGGTATTTTTCCTAAGTGCTGTTTAACAGATATTTTTCAACACATTTTTATAAAATAATAGATTTAGTAACTAATTTTTAATAACATGTTTTGTCTTTGCCATGATGACTGTACACAATATTTTACTGGCCATTTTGCAAGATACTATTATTCAACTTAGTGCAATTTAAAGGCTGAACTACACTCCCCAAAATATGAAGGCCTAACAAATAAGATGTATATATATATATATTCATTCAGTCATTCATTTTCCTTCGGCTTAGTCCCTTTATTAATCTGGGGTCGCCACAGCGGAATGAACCGCCAACTTATCCAGCATATGTTTTACGCAGCAGATGCCCTTCCAACCACAACCCAGCACTGGGGAACACCCATACACTCTCACATACACACACACACACTCATACACTATGGCCAGTTCACCTATAGCGCATGTGTTTGGGCTGTGAGGGAAACTGGAGCACCGGGATTAAACCCACGCCAACACAGGGAGAACAAACTCCACACAGAAATGCCAACTGACCCAGCTGGGACTCGAACCAGCGACCTTCTTGCTCTGAGGCCACAGTACTTACGACTGAGCCACCGTGCCGCCAGATGTATGTATTCTGATTACATATAAACATTCCCATTCATTTGGATTACATACTTTTAACATGACTGAACTAATAAACTAAACAGAAACTAATACGATTTATGTAATAATGTCAATACATCCAATGTGTTTTAAATGCTTGTTATTAATTCATCTGTTGTGTGGCGTATGGAGCTGCCTCAATTTTGCCCAGGAATATTAAGTAAACCAAACTCATAGAATTGAACTAATTGGGTCTGGCTTTTTCTACAGCTATATGTATTTATACCATATTTATATCTTGTAGCTGATTAAATATAACAGTATTGAGTTTTAACAGAGTTTACACAAACATTCACTCATTTTCATTTCGGCTTAGTCCCTTTATTAATCTGGGGTCGCCACAGCGGAATGAACCGCCAACTTATCCAGCATATGTTTTACGCAGCGGATGCCCTTCCAGCTGCAACCCATCTCTGGGAAATATCCATACACACCCATTCACACTCATACACTACGGACAATTTAGCTTACCTATTCACCTATAGCGCATGTCTTTGGACTTGTGGGGGAAACCGGAGCACCCGGAGGAAACCCACGCCAACACGGGGAGAACATGCAAACTCCACACAGAAATGCCAACTGACCCAGCCGAGGCTCGAACCAGCGACCTTCTTGCTGTGAGGCGAACGTGCTACCCACTGCGCCACTGTGAGGCCCCACAAACATACAATTAAGCAAAACTGACGGATTAAATCAAATCAAAAGGTTAAAAACGGTTAATGATAAACGTCATCGTGATGTAAGTCATTAGACGACAGTGGTTCGTTCTGTTGCCAATTAAAAAACAATATTTCTTAATTGGGGCTAATAATATTTACCCAGAAATATATTTATTTAACTATTTACCTAAAAATATAAGAGGAAATGCTGTGAATATGTCCTTGCTATGATAAATATCACAAATTATCATAAATAAAAGAATTAATTTATTAATAATTTGGCTAATATTTTGGTCTTCAACATTTATATTCATTTTTTTTTCATCTATCGAGCAATTGTTTGGACTGTGGGGGAAACCCACGCCAACATGGGGAGAACATGCAAACTCCACACAGAAATACCAACTGACCCAGCCGAGACCCAAACCAGCGACCTTCTTGCTGTAAGGTGACAGTGCTTACCACTGAGCCACCGTGCCGCCATTCTTCAACAGTTCATTTATTTTATCCTTTAATTTAGGCCTGCACAATATATCGTTTCAGCATCGATATTGTAATGCGCAATAGTCACATCGCAGGACGTGCAACGTTGAGTCGGGATTATATTTAACTAAAAATCTCAGCTCGGTACACATGATTAGTCGAGTCATTTTGATTTGCAACCATGATCTATTTCTTTACTCAGAGATGTTTGTTTAAGGCCCGTGACTGTACGATTTAAAGCACATTTAAACCATTTGGGAACAAGAAATGATAAAGTTTGTGACTTTAGCAAAGATGAGTTGAGCTCAACTATCAAATGAAGACCATCCAGAGTTATTTTAGATTTGATAAATGAATTTCTTTACCTCAATATTTTAATATTCCAGCAAAAACCATAAAGCACTGTTTATTTCCTTTTTATCTGTGCTTAAATTTGATGTTTTGCTTATTATTGGAGGTTTTTGCACCTGAAATCGTCTTTATTTTCAGTATTTTTATTTGTTTTTTAAATTAGATGAAACAACAACTGCATAATAAATCCAGATTGTTTTCCTTGGGCTTTTTGAGGCTTTTGCAGCTGAACTTGTTGTTTATTTTCAGTATTTTAGTTTTAAATGTCAGGGGGAAACATGATCATTTCCACTATAAATGCTGATTATTTCCTGAGGCTTTTGCAGCTGAACTCATTTATTTTCAGTATTTTATTTTTATTTAAATCAGGAAAAAACACTATTTCTCCCGCTTTAAATCCTGAAAAATCTGGACAAAAATATCATATTTTTCTGCTATAAATCCTATTTTCTTTAGGCTTTTGCATTTGATCTCTTTATTTATTTTCAATATTTCAGGTTTAAAAATCAGAAAAAACCCATATTTTTTTCCAGCTATAAATCCTGATTAAGTCATTATTTTTGGAGGCTTTTGCAGTTGATGTCTTTATTTATTTTCAGTATTTCAGTTTAAAAAATCGGGGAAAAGGTATTTTTCCACTATAAATCCTTATTATTTCCTCAACTCTTCATATATTTTCAGTATTTCAGGTAATATATATATATATAAATAATTTGTCCACTATAAATCCTGATTATTTCCTTAGGCATTTGGACACTGTTGCATCTGAACTCTTCATTTATTTTCAATATTTCAGGGGGAAAATGTAATTTTCCACTATAAATCCTGATTATTTTCTCAACTCTTCATTTATTTTCAGTATTTCAGGTAATATATATATATATATTAATAATTTCCACTATAAATCCTGATTATTTCTTTAGGCATTTGGACACTGTTGCATCTGAACTCTTCATTTATTTTTCAATATTATTACCTGGAAAACAACCATTATTATTTTCCACTATAAATCCTTATTATTATTATTATTATTATTATTATTGGATTATTATTATGATTATTTCTTTAACTTTCCATTTGTGATTATTGCGTAACAAAAGCGATCACCTGCTCCAGAAAGACCTACCGTTGATCAAAGTCTTTCAGCGCTAGTGAATACCTCAGAATAATAGCAGAAGACAGCATGTTCAGTCTGATGTGTTTGTGCAGTGAATAATGAGCGCAGCAGCTGAGCATTCAAACCCAAACACAAACCTGCGCTCGACCATCGCAGTTATGTAAGTGCATATGTGGGTTTAGCGTGTGAAATTACCATCATACATGACTGTCACACTTCATCCCAACACACGCCGTCACTCAAACCACACACAAAACTAATATATTTTTGATGATTTAAGGCAGACGACAAGGACTCGAGCAGAGCGTTTATAAATATGTATATGGGTTAGACTGCATTGTTAATAAAAGAACGCCTCATGACATGGATGCTGCTAATAGTCGTCTTTAATTCAATAATGCAGCAGAGTTGTGCATCATTCATTAACGTTAAACGTGTGTGTGTGTGTGTGTGTGTGTGTGTGTGTGTGTGAGATCTGTCCTCCTCAGAGCCTGTGAACTTCTGAAGACACTGAGTCTAAACTTTACTAGCTCAGCATACTGAAGAGGAGGTTCAATGCTTTCGCTCAATTATTCAAAGAAAAAAACATGTATATTAAACCACATGAAAAAAACAGGTAACACTTTACTTGAAGGGGTGTTCATAACACCTTTATAATCATGACATGACAAATTGTGATTGAGATTTTATGCATGCTTATGACAATTGTCGTTAAGTGTCGTTCGTTCAGTTATGACATTTGAAATGCAAAGATGACACTCTTTATGACAACTTGATGTAAATAAATGCACCACAGCCTGTTTTTGTCTTCGTCGTGACAATATGACATTATTAAGTCAACAAGACTTGTCATAAATCTGTCATAAACATTGTGCCGGCAGCTAGCTCTCTGCAACTCTCAAATGGTTGCCCACTGAAGCTAAACAGGGCTGAGGCTGGTCAGTACCTGGATGGGAGACCACATGGGAAAGCTAGGTTCCTGCCGGAAATGGTGTTAGTGAGGCAGCAGCGGGTGCTCAACCTGTGGTTTGTGTGGGCCCTAACACCCCAGTATATTGATGGGGACTCTATACTGCTCAGTGAGCGCCGTCTTTCGGATGAGACGTTAAACCGAGGTCCGACTCTCTGTGGTCGTTAAAAATCCCAGGATGTCCTTCGAAAAGAGTAGGGGTTTAACCCTGGCATCCTGGCCAAATTTGCCCAACGGCCTCTGTCCATCATGGCCTCCTAACCATCCCCATATCATAATTGGCTTCATCAGTCTGTCTCCTCTCCACCAATCAGCTGGTGTGTGGTGTGCGGTCTGGCGCAATATGGCTGCCATCACGTCATCCAGGTGGATGTTGCACAGTGGTGGTGGATGAGGAGATTCCCCCAATGTGTACAGCGCTATATAAATGTAAGCAATTATTATTATGATTGTCATGAAGCCATTATAAATGTCAAAAATGTTATAACTGCGTCATTAATATTTTTTTGACCTCAACTACAGTGACACAAGCTGAATTTGTCATTAAATGTCATTACATGTTATAGACACTCTTATAAAATGATTTGACAGAGTAATGACACGTTTAATGAGACATTTTATGACAATTGAGGAGTTTAGATGCAAAAACGGTAAATACTGTCTGAAATTTTCCTCTAAAATGTGCATTTTTATCAGGCTCCTGTGTGTATGTTGAGTACGATCACTTTTATGGCGTAGAATAAGTCCTTTTCCTGGTTTTTAAAGTGATATAACTCAACATAAACAAAGAAGGCTGAGAAAAATATTCATTTTCAGTTCCACTGAAAAAGTTCATGACACAATTATAATGGCCTCATGACAATCATGTTTATGACAGACTTATGACAAGTTTTGTTGTCTTGGTAATGTCAAGTTGTCATGACAAAGATGAAGACTAGTGTGATGTATTTATGTCAAGTCATAACAAACAATGTCATCTTTGCATTTAAAATGTAATTATTGAGCAAATGACACTTAATAATAATTGTTCTGAGCATGCATAAAATCCCATTCACGTTCATGATGTGTCATGTCATGATTATAAAGGTTTCATGACAGTCTTATGAACACCCCTTCAAGTAAAGTGCTACCAAAAAATACTTTAGTCATTTATAGGAAGCACTACAGTGTTTCTATAACCATACTATAGTAACATACTCGAATTAATCAATTGTAGTAACTGTAGTAATATAAACAAACTACCCAGTAGTGTAGTTTTCTACAACTATATGCTATATTATACTACAATATACTAGTTTATTGTAGTAAAAACAGTATTTATTACAGTTTATCAGTTCACTATAGTAAATACAGCATACAATAAAGAAAGTGTTGTAAATATAATATACGGTATAATACCCTTTATAGTATGATTCAATTATATTATTCATTCATTCATTTGCTTTTCGGCTTAGTCCCTTTAATAAATGCCAACGGACCCAGCCAAGGCTCGAACCAGCGACCTTTTTGCTGTGAGGCGATCGTGCTACCCACTGTGCCAACGTGCAGCCCTCATTTATATTATATTATATTATATTATATTATATTATATTATATTATATTATATTATTTCCCAGTACTGGGTTGTGGCTGGAAGGGCATAAAACATATGCCGGAATAGTTGGCGGTTCATTCCGCTGTTGCGACCCCTGATACATTAGGGACTTAGGCGAATTAATGAATTATATTATATTATATTATATTATATTATATTATATTATATTATATTATATTATATTATATTATATTATATTATATTTGGGTGAACTATCCCTTTAAGTACTATCCTAACTTTTGTGCAGACTTTTATGCAGTTTACTAAAATTACATTTTATTATAATAATAAAATATTAATAAAGAAAATGTTTGATAATAAAGAACATAAGTCAGCTAAATATATACTCTTCAATATGTAGTTGTTATTGGATATTTTAATAAAAAAAAAACCTAACATATTGTACCTTCAAGTCTTTGCTGCTTGGATTGAAATGAGAGCAGTCAAGCTTTTTGTAGCTTATGTAAAAGTTATAAGCAGTGTTAAAGACAACAAAAAGGTGACTAACGTTTAAGACTAGTGAAAGTGGTTTATTTATGCAAACAAGCGACCGCAGCTTTACACCTGTCAGAGGATGCGGCACACCTGGAGCACATGCAGGATGGAGGATGCTCTGTTTCACTGTTTCAGATTTCCTTGGAAACTGAAACCACAGAGACGGAGTTGAACTGCAGTGTGAAGCGTCCTGCTGGAAAACGCCATTACCTGTATCTCTGGATTACCTGTATCTCTGGATTACCTGTATCTCTGGATTACCTGTATCTCTGTTTCCTTGAACAGGTTGATATTGAAGATTCGCTGCTGGAGGGATTAGAGGGATTGGAAACATTCTACAACCATTAGCGTGACATTTTTCTGTAAAAAGCAATTAGTTGGCTTTACTTTAATAAAGTGAGTAAACCTGCTGCTTTTAAAGCGATTAGTTGACTTTACTTTAATAAAGGGAGTAAACCTGCTGCTTTTAAAGCCATTAGTTGACTTTACTTTAATA
>CAIGQW010002187.1:59205-70334 GCA_903798125.1 Danio choprae
TAAAACCCTTCAGTTTTATACAACATACAGATTATATACTATATACAGTAATATGTATAATGGTATATATACAATTCTCTACTATAGTTCAGTGTATATATATATAAGATGTCACAGAAAATCTTTAGAAATGGAAAGATAATACATTGAAATTCATGAAAATTGCAGAGCTTTGCGTTTAATTGAAAAATTATGTTTAATTGAAGAAACTATTATGGCTCAGAACAATATTTTGTGTATAATATTTATGTTTGTGGCATGTATCTGAGTAATAAGTGGAATAAAGTACATCCAGGATAGTTGTTTTCACAGAATAAAACCCTTCAGTTTTATACAACATACAGTATTATCATGCCGATAAGCCTGTTAGGCTTTATTCTGCGAAAACAACCTCCTGGATGTACTTTATCCCTAACTTGTCAACTCGTAGGAAACCTCGCCGGAGTACATGAATACAGCACACACATGCAGTGATGTGTGGTGGTGTGTTGGCTGGTTTTTGGGCTACGGTGCCCCCTCAGGAGGTTGTAAGGGAACGGTGAGTTCTAGTTTTAGCTGCAGTTTTGACCGGAGAATGTCATGATGTCTGTCCGTGAACCCAAGCGGAGCTGAATGTGACTCATGGAAATAACAGAGATGAGGGTTTTTTTGCTTCACTATATTTTGGCCAGGAACTGTTACAAATTTGACAGAAAATAAATGACCTGATGTAGAAAGGTAATTTAAGATAAGTTTGTATTGTTATACCGTAGTATTAAATGCAGTAATGCTCATAAGTATTTCAATATTTCAATTTGGACTGACATTTTGTCAATGCATTGCTTAAATTATATATTAGCCCAGATATTTTCAGATATTTTCCAATTGCTGTTTACCGGAGAGAAGATTTTTTTCAACACATTTTTAAACCGGTTTCCAACAGCTCATTTCTTTAGTCTTCTCCATGATAACAGTACATAATATTTTACTAGTTATTTTGCGAGATTAAAGGGCAATTAAAGGCTTATATGGGGATAAGTAGGTTAATTAGGCAAGTTTGTTCTGTAGACAATCTGGGGAAAATAAACGTAAGTGAACTGTCTTTTTCTTCCCAAAAAGACAGTCAGACAGTTGCAGCTCATCCAGAACGCTGCGGCCAGGATTCTGACCAGAACCAGAAAATCAGAGCACATCACACCTGTCCTCAGGTCTTTACACTGGCTCCCAGTTACATTCAGGATAGATTTTAAAATATTACTACTTGTCTATAAATCACTAAATGGCCTAGGACCTCAATACACTACAGATATGCTCACTGAATACAAACCTAACCGATCACTCAGATCTTTAGGATCATATAAACTAGAATTTCCAAGAGTTCAGTCAAAGCAGGGTGAATCTGCCTTCAGCTACTAACAGCGCCCCCTGCTGCTGGAATCAGCTTCCAGAAATGATCAGATGTGCTCCAACATTAGGCACATTCACATCCAGACTGAAAACAGATCTGTGTAGCTGTGCCTTTACTGAATGAGCACTGCGCTACGTCCCACAGATCACACTATTATGTCTTTCTTTTCTTTTTCATTCTTTTATAACCTGTTTTAACACATTTTAATCTGTTTTTATCTGTTTTCATGTTATTTGTTTTTATTTTTTATACTTCTCTGTTTTATTCCTGTTTATGTAAAGCACTTTGCCACTGTGTATGAAATGTGCTATAGAAATAAACTGGCCTTGCCTTGCCTTGCCTTGCCTAAGTGTGCTAATATAATTGGCCTTAGCAGTTTTTACATTAAAATAAAATAAAAATAATAATAATCCAGCCAAACTAAAAGAAATCAATCGCTCTCCAGAAGAAAACTATAACAGCAAATACTGTGAAAAATGAGTCTGGCTGATTAGCTAGTATCATCTGTAATTGTTTGTATTGTAACTAAGGACTAACGAAAGCCCAAATAATTGTAATATAAACTCATGATTGTTAGTGCACTTAAAAGTATGATGAAAAACAAGTTAACACATTTCAGCCTGATTGCTTGATTGGACAATTTATCAGAAATAAATGGCAGGTAACACACTGAATTAGACCAGAAAACATGTTATTGACAACACTCCAAATGTTGTATTATGCCATGCGTGTGTTTAAAATCACAACACATTTAAATGTCCCACGCGACTGAACATTAAACTCTATAAACATATGAAACACATTTCAACAACTGTGCAGGTTAAAATTTTAATTCCACTAAAAACTCTAGCAATTACTAACAAATATAGTTCACCCTAAAATGAAATCATTTAATCAGACTCAAGTGGTTCTGAACGTTCGTCTTCGGTTGAACACAAAACAACTGAACTGAACTGAAGAATGTTGGATAAAAGCATCCATTGACATCCATAGTAAAAACTAAAATTACTATGAAAGTCATTGTTTTTCCACATTCATTCATTTTCTTTTCGGCTTAGTCCCTTTATTAATCTGGGGTCGCCACAGCGGAATGAACCGCCAACTTATCCAGCATATGTTTTACGCAGCGGATGCCCTTCCAGCTGGAACCCATCACTGGGAAACATCCACACACACTCATTCACACACATACACTACGGACAATTTAGCTTACCCAATTCACCTATACCACATGTCTTTGGACTTGTGGGGGAAACCGGAGCACCCGGAGGAAACCCACGTCAACACGGGGAGAACATGCAAACTCCACACAGAAACGCCAACTGATCCAGCCGAGGCTCGAACCAGCGACCTTCTTGCTGTGAGGCGATCGTGCAACCCACTGCAACACCGTGAGGCCCTGTTTGATGTTATATTTGTAAAAATAAAAAAAAGTTAACTTAATTAATTTGTGTGTAACCCAGCATATTTACAGTGTAATTTAAGATTTTTTTTCAATACAAATTAATGCGGTGTCAAAAATAAATGTCACATGACTGAAAGAAGAGGAGCACATAAAGGTTGCAGCAAGCAAAGCAGTGCGGGGGACACGTTTCCAGTCGCGATACTGTAGATAAACTGCTGGATTGTCACTCTCCAGTTTTCTCTGTCAGCTCTTAATCAGGTTACACTGTAGTCAATGAATTATTGAATCATTTGTAGCATTGAATTGCGCTTTTATCATCATCTAAACCTGGAGAGACAGGTGAGATTCTGTCCACCGAGTGTAAATTACGGTCACGTGTTTTCCTGCCGTGAACTCTGACCTTGCATGTGTATTTGACAATGAACTGACCTGAACTTCACTGCCTGCTTTGGCCTCCAGAGATCTGAGTATTTGTGCTTAATAAAATGCGACAGTATTCTTTAAACTTTTTTATTAAAAGCTACTGTGGTGAAATTGAGCATATGGTGATTAATGACCCGCTAGCAGCCTAGTTTTCTGCTAATCTGCCGTTACCTGCTGTTTTCTTCCTGCAAACAGTTTCTTCTGTTAATTGGGTGAAAAAGCACCATTACGCACTGCTTGACTGATAGTCAGTGAACATTCAGATGTCATCAAAAGCTGAATTAATTTGCAAGTATCTTAAGTTATATATTAATTTTTAAAACGTTTGTTATATACAGTGTTCAGCATATATATGAGTACACTCCATTTTCATTCATTCATTTTCTTTTCGGCTTAGTCTCTTTATTAATCTGGGGTCGCCACAGCAGAATGAACCGCCAACTTATCCAGCATATGTTTTACGCAGCGAATGCCCTTCCATCCGCAACCCATCACTGGGAAACATCCATACACACATTCACTACGGATAATTTAGCTTACCCAATTCACCTATAGCGCATGTGTTTGGACTGTGGGGGAAACCGGAGCTCCCGGAGGAAACCCATGCGAACACAGGGAGAACATGCAAACTGCACACAGAAATGCCAACTGACCCAGCCGAGGCTCGAACCAGCGACCTTCTTGCTGTGAGGCGATTGTGCTACCCACTGTGCCACCGCGTCGCCCTACACTCCATTTTGTAAATGAATATGTTTCTCCATTTCTCAGTGAATATAGGCGATGTATTTTGGTGCGTTTAAAGAAAGCAGATTTATTAAACAGATATATTTATTAAAATAATATTTTAGCCACCAAACATCTTCAGAAATTGAAAGATAATACAATTAAATTCAACAAAATATTGGGAAAAAAATTACAACCTACAAAATTGTAACTAAATGTGTCAATTTTTCTGCTTCTCTTGATTTTTCCTCTTTTTAAAATCTGTATTTAATATTTTTCTATAACATATACATGTGACTACTACTATTCTAGACCGTTATCGTAAGTTATTTTGTTAGATTAGCTCCAGATTTGGCTTCAGTACTGACTAATCTAATGTATATGCACAAATATAATATTGTATAGCTTCTTATTAAAAATATGAATTCATATTACTGTACTCATATATGCTGAGCACTGTAGTTATTAAATAAATGTTTTTTAATGTATTAATTTAATTATGTGTTAAGTATTTTTGTTAAGATGCACACTGCAAAAAAGATGCTCGAAACATTAATATCAATTAACGATTACTAACGCATACTAGACAGTTACAGCTGACAACAATATTATTACGAACTTGTACAAATTCTCAAGTGCTGTTTAAAAATGGTTAAAAATATAATAGTCTTAATAACTCATTTATAATAACTCATTTTTTCTCTTTACCATGATGACAGCACATAATATTTTACTGGTATTACTGGTAAGATACTAGTATTCAGCTTAGTTAGGTTAACTATAGGCAGGTTATGGTTATTAGTCAATCTTTTAAGAACAGTGGTTTGTTGTGAAGACAATCAAGAAAATAATAATTCTAATAATATTGAATATCTAATAATAATAGTGGTTTTATAATAATACTATATATATATATTCTTGTCAAATAAGAATAATATAATAGGAAATATTGTGAAAAATATCCTTGCTAAAGTAAATAAATGAATAAATAAATATTGACCTTAGTGTTTTTTTAATAATAAAACAAAATGTTTTATATTCCGGCCAAACAAAACAAGAATAAGAAATATAATATAGGAAATACTGTGAAAAATATCATTATCATTTGGAAAATATTTTAGACAAATGTCACAGGAGGCCGAATAATTTTGTGATGATTAACTGTACATGCTTAGCTATGCCTATAACAAAATAAATAAATAAATATTGACCTTAGCGGATCTTAATAATAATAAAAAAATTATATTCCAGCCAAAAAAGAAAAATACAATAAGAAATACTGCGAAAGATACCCTTATGAAAAATATCCTTGCTAAAATAAATAAATAAATAAATAAATAAATAAATAAATAAATATTGACCTTAGCAGTTTTTTAACAAGAATAAAAAAATTATAATTAATATTCCAGCCAAACAGAAAAAGCATAAGAAAAATATAATAGGAAATACTGTGAAAAATATCCTTGCTCTATTAAACATCATGGAAAATATAAAAACAATAATTAAAACGTCACAGGAGCGCGAATCATTTTGTAATATTTAACTGTACGTGCTTAGCTATGCATATATCTAAATAAATAAATAAATAAAGTCTGTCTGTATGTATACAGCAGATCATGTAGTCTATTGTTTGCGTCCATGTGAAAGTGGTCAGCGATGCATTTCTTCACGTCTGCTTAAATTATTCATAAGCGTGTGGCTTCAGTTGTGTGTTTGTAGATGTTGTTTTGTCCAACAGTGGAGATTCTTTAGCATCTAAACCTGTCAAAGTCATTAGGAAAGAGCAGCTGAATTTGAGTATTTTGGAGCCAGCAGGGGTCAGAGGAGCTTTGACCTCTTCAGCAGGGCAACAGATGACTGCAACATGACTATCACACACACATACATTTAAAGCTTTAGTTGCTAAATGACCACAGTATATATCTCATTTGTTGGAGTACTGTTCAAATACTTACAATACCAACAGATATACTCTTACCTAAGATGTCATTGTTTCACACAGAGTTAGGTCGATCTGCATTCTCCAAGTATGCTCCATATGTATGGAATGAGCTTCTCATATACTACATATGAAATCCATACCATCTATCGCTATATTCAAAAATATTTTTAAGACATTTTAGAACAGTGCTCATGTTTTAACAATTGATTATGGTTTATACTATTTTTGTGTGTGTCTATGTGTCGTGACATGTATTTTTATTACATTTTTTGTAACCTATGCTGCCTGTGTTGACCAGGACTCCCTGATAGAAGAGATATTGTATCTCAATGGGACGTTCCTGGTTAAATAATTAAATAAATAAATACAAACTTGAATTTATGGTTTATGAGGACTCGCCATAAGTGTAATGTATTGTTTACTGTAAAAAAACAGTTATTATATGACCTTACTCCAACAATATAGTTCAAAAACTGCTTTTCATTCATTGATTTTCATTTCGGCTTAGTCCCTTTATTAATCTGTGGTTGCCACAGGGGAATGAACCACCAACTTATCCAGCATATGTTTTACGCAGCGGATGCCCTTCCAGGTGCAACCCATCACTGGGAAACATCCATACACACTCATTCACACACATACACTACGGACAATTTAGCTTACCCAATTCACCTATAGTGCATGTGTTTGGACTTGTGGGGGAAACCGGAGCACCCGGAGGAAACCCACGCCAACACGGGGAGAACATGCAAACTCCACACAGAAATGCCAACTGACCCAGCCGAGGCTCGAACCAGCGACCTTCTTGCTGTGAGGCGATTGTGCTACCCACTGCGCCACCGCGTCGCCTGTTTCTAGTTTAAATATCCAAAAAGTCTTAAATCAAGAAGCTTTTTCTAGACAAGCAAAAATGATTGTCTTGTAAGAAATGATGAGTAAAAATGAAGTGAGTTTTCCTTAAAATAAGCTAAATAGTCTTATGTCAAATTGAAAAACAAAAGTATTTTGCTTACCCTGGCAAATTATGACTGAAAAATCCCATTAATTATGATGTCAATTATATAAAAATATATTTGTATTTATTAACTTTTGTTTTCAGAAAGAGAATACACATAGGACCAACATAACATCTCTGACAGAAAGAGACTTAAATCTTAAATATGCTTTGTACTTTCCTCCCTTTAACAGCAATAAAATTGTATTTAAATTACTTTTCTAATGGCCTGTTTCCATTGAGTGATACTGTATGGTATGGTACGGTTCGGTACAGGTCACCTTTATCAGGCTTGCGTTTCCACTGCCAAAAGGGTACCAATGGTACTCTTTCAGTGGGCATGAAAAGTTTCAGTCGACGTCATTCTCACTCAAGGAAATGTCAAAGTAAAGCTGTACTGGTCGTCCACATATGAGAAGCACTTCTCACAAAACAGAGGCTTTATACTCATAAACACTTGTGTATAAAAGTTCATTACTAACCTTTCTATGAGCACAATTTGATTATAACTGCAGATCAGTGCAAAATAGTCTACTGTAACGTCTGCGATTATATAAAATAAATGTAACATAAATGAACACATACAGACCCTTACAGTCTCCGATATGTTACCAATTACAGAAAAACTACACACAGCATACATTTAGGCCTTATCTGGCTTCAAAAACAACACGCAACATATAGCCCACAGTCATTGCAAACCTCTCATCTGTGTCTGTAATCTTCAGCAGCACATGTAACCTCTGTTAGAGAGTAATTCTGTCATTCCCGAGTTCATAATAGTCCAGAAGGGGATGATAATAGTGAAACATGGCAGTTTGTTCATGTTTTAGGTGCTGAAAGAATCATTTGCTCCTTTGTTTTTTCCGGCTTCTCCTGTTTTTTCGCCCTTCATTCTCTCGCTTTTGTCCGTTTCTGAAAGGATCGGATGTCAGAAGCACTTCTATAATCATGAGCACATTATTATCATCAGCTCAAGAAGTTCATTATTTCAAATATAGACGCGGGACGAACGCACGTGAGAAAGCGAAACCGCTCACGCATTAGACGGCCTTGTAAACAACAACAAGGCACAGGGTAGAATCTGCTCTACTTCTTGGCTTTGTGGCTGTTCATCAACATGGCGACAAGGTTTGTTTGAGCTCATTATTATATGTACATGTTATTACGCTGTAATTTCTTTGCTGTGTTTTTTAAAAATGGCACTTCCTTTGTTTTCAGGAGCGAGTGATGTATCTCTTTAAACCATTAGCGTTCAGTTGCACGTCTTGCTCCGCCTTTTGGTACCCTTTTGTCGTGCTAGGTACCCTTCCGAAAGGGTACTCAAAAAGTGGTACGGTACGGTCCGCTATTAGTTAACTTTTGACAGTAGAAACGGCCATAAAAGCGTACTGTACCGTACCGTACCGTACCACACCACTCAGTGGAAGCGGCCCATAATTACTAGTCTGAAAAGTAATTGAACTACTCAATAAGTACTCCATAAGTCTTTATTAATCTCAACTCAATAGAAACTCTTTAATCCTTTAAATTTGAGTTAAAACAGGAGCTTTTAGATTTATTAAAAAATGAAATACTTGAGAAAAGGTAAACATTGTGTATCTGAAACGTTACAAAGTCATGACGCAATATTTTATATGTGCCATATATTGGCGTCAATTTAATACTGGATTTATTGTTTGAATGCATCTTCTTGATAAATGTCTTATAATTGTCTTTGTTTAAAACATTGTGCATTTCTGAGTGTGCCTCACACAGGTGAGTGGGCTTGACAAACCACCTGTAGAAACACACTCCTTCATCTCTAAGACTCTTTAACCTCTCTGACTCACACTTGCACCGGTTTTGAACAAGACAATTTATTAAAAGCACTCCATATCTCTATAAAAACAACAACATTGTGCATTTATGTAGTGGGCCTTACACAGGTGAGTGGGCTTGACAAACCACCTGTAAAAACGTCTCTCTCTAATGCTGTGTTCACACCAGATGCGGAACGGGCGAATAAATTGCATTATTCAGGCGTAAATCTCAACATTTTAAGATTACTCCCTTCATTCGTGTCAAATTCACTTCACAATAGAGGCGGAATTGCGTGATGGGCGGGTCTTCTGTCTGCCCTGCGACTCTAGCTTCGAAGCTAAATGGCTAACATGGATTTTATTGAGAGAGTAGCTGTGCTTTATGAAGGCTGATGAGGCCAGTTTGATGAGCTGTTGTCCGGTGTCGGCAAGAGGATTTCCCCTCGGGACACCAGCAACGGGACTACGTCATAATCACTTCCCTACAGGAGAAAGCTCCTGATTAGTTAACGCGGCGCCAATGTCTGCTGAAGTTCAGATTTTCCAACTCGAGCTATTCGCGCGTTAAGTGCATCAAACAGGCAAAACGCACAACTCGCACCGCTTGTTTTCTCTAAATCTGAATTGTTGAGTTTATGTGAAGTATAAGGCAAGTGCATTATAAGTAACTGTAATTAGATGACCTAAAAACCAGTTCTAATCCCTTACTTTATTTTTTTTGGGGAAAAGTAATTTAACTACAGTAATTGGCTACTGGGTGGCACGGTGGCTCAGTGGTTAGCGCTGTCGCCTCACAGCAAGAAGGTCGCTGGTTCGAGCCTCGGCTGGGTCAGTTGGCATTTCTGTGTGGAGTTTGCATGTTCTCCCCATGTTGGCGTGGTGAAGGGCATCCGCTGCGTAAAACATATGCTGGATAAATTGGCGGTTCATTCCGCTGTGGCGACGCCTCATTAATAAAGGGACTAAGCCAAAAAGAAAATGAATGAATGAAAATAATACTCTCACGCTATTTCTTTATTATCACAAGTTGATTTTTTGTTTTGTTTTTATTTTTGCTGTCACAGCACTGGACATTTTTACAGTACAGTTCAGTAAAAATAAAAGTTAATGACCACTTATATTTTCTCAAACATCAGATTTCAAATGACATAAACATAAATATTTGTTATTCAAAATGTGTTAAGCAAAAAAACTGCCTATTTGTCGTCTATACCCATTGTTTTGAGCAAAATTCTGTTTTACACTGTAAAAATTTTGATTTGTGTTGAGAAAACATGAAGGAATTAAGTTAACTTGTTTGTTTTTTACAAATTTAAGTGGATTGAACATAAAACAATTAAGTTGTACCTAAAAGAACCCTCAAGAATTGTGTTATTTTAGCTCATTTTAAATATGTAGTTTGAACAAACAGCAAATGTCGTTTTTTTGAGAGTAAATGTGTGTGTTTGGGTGGCGCAGTGGGTAGCGCTGTCGCCTCACAGCAAGAAGGTCGCTAGTTTGAGCCTAGGCTGGGTCAGTTGGCGTTTCTGTGTGGAGTTTGCATGTTCTCCCCGTGTTGGCGTGGGTTTCCTCCGGTGCTCCGGTTTCCCCCACAGTCCAAACACATGCGCTATAGGGGAATTGGGTAAGCTAAATTGGCTGTATTGTATTAGTGTGAATGAGTGTGTATGGGTGTTTCCCAGTACTGGGTTGCAGCTGGAAGGGCATCCACTGTGTAAAACATATGCTGGATAAGTTGGCGGTTCATTCCCCCAGATTATTAAATGGGCTAAGTCGAAAAGAAAATGAATGAATGAATGAATATGTGTGTTTTTGAGTTGTTGTGATGCTTCACTATTGGTGAATTTGAATGTCATAAATAGTAAGAGTGGACGTTTACAAGCTCATTCTGTCCATTCTTAATTATACTATTAAACTGAAGTGTAAAGTAATGTTTGCAGATTGCAGTAGAAAGTCTCTGCGATGTTCTTACAGCACACAGACACACACACACACACACACACACACACACACACACACACACACACACACACACACACACACACTTAGTATGCATAACTTTCTGCTCAATATCAGGTCATTATAATCAGGTCAGTAAACGATGTTCTAGTGAAGTTCAGTGACTGATTATTCCAGACACACATTCAAACATTTACGCATTGGGAGAGAAATTCAGTCTTAATGAATTCATTTCAATTATTTAGTGTTTATATTACATGACATAATGTTAGCTTTTACATCTATATAATTTATTATGTTAACCTGGACCACAAAAGCAGTAATAAGAGTCAATTAGTTTGAAATCAAGAAGTGAGAAAAGATGATTAATTAAGATTAAAACTGAGATAAATCTATTTGAAAATCTGCAAAACAAAAATCTAAATACTGAGCAAATCAGCTAATATACCTTAAAAGTTGTCCAAATCACCTAATATATAATATATCTAATATAA
>CAIGQW010002187.1:120782-140444 GCA_903798125.1 Danio choprae
TTTTTTCCTAACCATAATGAGCTGCCTGTCCCTCATGTATATAAATGTAAAATGTGTGTTTATTTCAGGCCATCAATAAAGAAGAGGGTTTGCTGGACAAAGAACAGAGTCAGTTTCCCGTCTTACAGACAATTATAGCCAAGAAGCAGCCATACGATCAGCTTTGGATCACAGCTCTAGATTTTCAGACCAAATCTGAAATGTGGATGAATGGTAAAACATATGCTGTCATGTTTCATGTTTGCACTGTAGATTTACATTATTGCATTTGAGTAGACAGGCATTTATTTAATTAAGAAAGATATAATTGGTCCTTTTGAGGATGGTGTTCAATCTCAACAATTGTTGCTTGACATTAGAGACATAAATTAAGCATCTAAATCAGTGACACTGAGCATTAGTTTAAGGTATGGTTGTATGTTGGTTTGTTTATTATGTCTTGTCCATGCACTCTCAAGGTCCATTTCAGCAACTGAATGCAGAGACCGTGTCAGAAGATTTAGGAAACATGTGGCGCACTATGTACAAACTTGCAAAGTCATTTCCAGAGCGGACGGCTCCCGGACGCGTCACAGAGAGCTTTAAGAAAAAGATTGACAAATTCAAACAACACCTACCCATTCTGACAACTATCTGTAATCCAGGCCTGAAGGACAGACACTGGGAGATGGTACAACATTAATTTTCATAATGATTTATTGACACTGGATCATTTGATTCCTTTGATCAAAAGTGAATCACTGATTTAAGTTCTTTCAGTTTATAGTTGAATTGATGAGTTTGAGTATGTATTGTTTTTTTTGTTGTTGTTGCCTCATATTAGATTAGTAGTACTGTGGGATTTGATGTAAAACCAGATGAGAACACTCCACTTATCAAAATGGTGGAACTCGGATTGTCAAAA
Source organism: Danio choprae (assembly GCA_903798125.1). Taxonomy (NCBI): domain Eukaryota; kingdom Metazoa; phylum Chordata; class Actinopteri; order Cypriniformes; family Danionidae; genus Danio; species Danio choprae. The sequence continues at coordinate 121,687 of CAIGQW010002187.1, forward strand.
TATTCTGACCAGTAAGACTTGAAAATGAATTTTGTATGTAAAATACAGTGTAACACTTGCTTATTGTTAACATGCCAGAATTACTCTAATATGAAACCATCTGTCTTTGTCTGCAGACTGGAGGAAATCGGTGCTTCTGCCAGTAAGGAATATTCTCTGGAAAAATCTCTGGAGAAAATGACACGGGAGTGGGCAGAGCTCCACTTTGGGTTTGCACCCTATAAGGACACGGTAAACACACTTAATATGAAACACAAAAATATAACACAATTATTATTATTAAAACTGATTGACCTTCTTAAATATAACCAGTTTACGCCAGTGCATTTGTATATGCATGTTTGTATGTGAAGGGTACAAGCGTTTTATCAGCGGTAGATGATATTCAGCTGCTATTGGATGATCACATCATCAAGACTCAGACGATGAGAGGTTCTCCATTCATTAAACCTATCGAGGCCGAAGCAAAGGTGCACTGCTTATATTCTCATATTCCTCACTGCAGTCTTTTTGTTTTCACTGGGGTTACCTAAAAGTTTATCAAGGTTACACACTAGTTTCCATGACTATACTGTGCTACTGTATCTTTAAGAAGCTAGTGTGTAATCAACCAGTTATGAATGAAGCTATTGTTGTTATTAAAATTAATTGCAAGTACAGCTTGTGTGGTATGAATAATACAATTTTAGGTGAACATTGGAATCAGTTTACACTATATGGTTGTGTACATAATAAATAAATAAATAAATAAATAAATATATATATATATATATATATATATATATATATATATATAAATAAATGATGTACAGCAAGAAAATGTGACTATAAAATAATGATCATAATAATGTCTGTCTCTGTTCTTCTCTTCAGGCCTGGGAAGAGAAGTTGCAGTGCATGCAGGATATATTGGATGGGATGTTGCAGTGTCAAAGCATGTGGATGTATCTAGAGCCGATTTTCAGCTCAGAGGACATCATCGCACAGATGCCAGAAAACGGACGCAAGTTTGCCATCGTAGATGGTTACTGGAAAAACATTGTCGCTGAATCGGTGTGTGATTTAAATTTATAGACTTTTTAATAGTTGTATGGTAGCTAGTCAGGATTAGCAAGAAATTAAGACTATTAAAATCTGTAGTTCTAATGTTATAAATACAGTCATCATAGCAAAATCTTGAGTGTTGATGAGATATAAGCCATACATTATCGAGTGTAACCTGTGTTTCTAATAGTTAAAGGACGCACACGTGCTGGTGGCCACAGAGCAGCCTAACATGCTGGGTCGCCTACATGAGTCCAACACTTTCCTGGAGGAAATACAGCAGGGTCTGAACTCATACCTGGAAACAAAGAGACTCTTCTTCCCTCGGTAAGATTAAACTTACTGGTCTACCTCTTTAAGACGGTCAACCACCTTCTGGTGTCACATTTGAATGTTCAGAATCAATGCTGGTCTGTTTTTCACTGTCTAGGTTTTTCTTCCTGTCTAATGATGAGATGTTGGAGATCTTGTCTGAGACGAAGGATCCGCTGCGTGTTCAGCCTCATCTTAAAAAGTGTTTTGAGGGCATCGCTAAGCTAGAATTCACCCCTGACCTGGAGATCACAGGAATGATCAGCTCAGAGAAAGAGATTGTTCCCTTAATAGAGACCATCTACCCAGTTAAAGCTAAGGTACAGGCAAAGAGGAGTATAAAATATATCAAACAAAATTAAATATTCCCTCACATAGTAATACATACATTTTTATTGATAGCTACACTATACAGTTTGGACATTCTCTGGCTCCTGTAGTATCTGCATAAAAAAACAGGACTTTTACATGACAAATTTTGTGCGATTTAGCCACATGTACAGCTTTGTAACGTGTATTTTAGGGAATGGTCGAGAAGTGGCTTCTGCAGGTTGAAAACACAATGCTGATGAGTATCAGAGCTGTCATAAAACAAGGAATGGAGCAGTACTCGGAGGTACAGTATAAACAAACACTAACGCTCATTAAAACATGGAATGGGATCAGCACACTGTGTTTGATTTTGCATGTTTCAGATGCCAAGGAAGAAATGGGTGCTGCTGTGGCCTGGTCAGGTTGTAATCTGTGCGTCCTGTATCTTCTGGACAAGTGAAGTATCTGATGCAATACAGAACAACACTCTTCCTGTGAGCATGTGTACTCACAAACACTTGCACAGCAGATTTGATTTAGTACAGATAGTCAGAATGTATTCATGTGTTTATGTAAAGTTTCTGTTATCTATGTGTTTTAGTCTTATGTTGAGCAAAGTAACGCTCAGATCACTGAGATAGTTGAGCTGGTGAGAGGGAAGTTGCCAGGTGGAGCCAGAATGACTCTGGGAGCTCTTATTGTCATTGATGTTCATGGTAAATGTCATTTCCAGAGCATTTCATAGTAAGCACTTGAATATAAGCAATATAATCATGTGAAACTGAATGATGATGATAAATATTCCGCTTTGCCTTGATTTCCCATGCAGCACGTGATGTTGTGTGCAAGCTGGTCCAGGACGGAGTTTCATCTCTGAATGATTTCCAGTGGATTTCTCAGCTGCGCTATTTCTGGGAGGATGGAGAGGTCATGTTGAGGATGATCACCACTGCTATCAGATACGGATACGAATATCTTGGCAACTCACCACGTCTGGTCATAACACCACTTACTGACCGCTGCTACAGGTGCTTTCAAGTGATGCATTTGCAACATTCATTCGTTCATTTTCTTTTCGGCTTAGTCCCTTTATTAATGAGGGGTCGCCACAGCGGAATGAACAACCAATTTATCCAGCATATGTTTTACGCAGCGAATGCCCTTCCAGCTGCAACCCATCACTGGGAAACACCCATACACTCTCATTCACACACACACACACACACACACTACGGACAATTTAGCTTACCCAATTCACCTATAGCTCATGTGTTTGGACTGTGGGGGAAACCGGAGCACCCGGAGGAAACCCACGCCAACATGGGGAGAAAATGCAAACTCCACACAGGAATGCCAACTGACCCAGCCGAGGCTCGAACCAGCAACCTTCTTGCTGTGAGGCGACAGCGCTACCCACTGAGCCACCGCGCCACCCCATTTGCAACATCATAGTATTAATTTCAGCTGTATTTTCCTATCCAAGGGGCAATAGAAAAAAAAATGCACTTCATTTTGAGTACAGTTATTCTGCTATTTTGTTTCATATCATTGTATGAATTGTAACAGTTTTTTCCCATCCAATTAATTTTGCGTACAGTCATTCCCCTAATTTGTTAGTTGAGCTCTATAGTAATTGTGTAGTTTTAAGTGGTGATGCTGAATGCTGATTGGTCGACAGGACTTTGATGGGTGCTCTGAAACTAAATCTGGGCGGAGCTCCAGAGGGTCCTGCAGGAACTGGAAAAACAGAAACAACTAAAGATCTGGCTAAAGCACTCGCTAAACAGGTGCTCAGTCATTTCATATACATACAGTTGAAGTCAGAAATATTAGCCTTCCTGAATTATTAGCCCCCCTGTATATATCCCCCCCCCCCACATTTATGTTTAATGGAAGGAAGATTTTTTCAACACATTTCTAAACATAATAGTTTTAATAACTCATTTCTAATAACTGATTTCTTTTCTCTTCGCCATGATGACAGCACATAATATTTGACTAGATATTTTTTTCTAGATACTAGTATTCAGCTTAAAGTGACATTTAAAGGCTTATTAGGTTAATTACGCAAGTCGGTGAGTACGTTTACATGGACACCAATAATCAGATTTTTAATAAGATTAGGACAATACTCTGATTAAGAGTCTACCATGTAAACAGCGATTTTTGATTAATCTGATTAAGGTCATAATCGAACTAAACAGAAATCGGATTAAGACATGTGGAGTATGCCGATTTTAGTGGCATTATTGAAGTGCAGTACAGACATGTGAACACACTCAGTTCATACACTCATCCAATATCCCGTTCGTCACGGGGGGCATACATTAAATGTTCCCAAATGAAAGTGAAACTGCCGAACTGCAGTTAAAGACGACAAATTAAAATTTAAACATCCGCAATTACATGAAACTCCAGAGGAAACGTGGATATCACGTTAATCGAATTATGTGCTATGACATGTGAAACGGGATCATGAAAGGAACATTCAAAAAGCAACTCATATAAACACCTTAATCATATTATTGTCTTATTCAGATTAAGGCAAATAATTTGATTACTGATGTCCATGTAAACGTAGTCATTGTATAACAGTGGTTTGTTCTGTAGAACAAATATTGCTTAAAGGGGCTAATAATATGGACCTTAAAATGGTTTAAAAAAAATAGAAAACTGCTTTTATTCTAGCCAAAATAAAACAAATAAGACTTTCTCCAGAAGAAAAAATATTATAGGAAATACTGTGAGAAATTCCTTGCTCTGTTCATTTGAGAAATATTTGAAAAAGAAAAAAAGTCTAATAATTTTGACTTCAACTGTATGTAAAGCTTCAATGAGCACTGATTATTGTAATTTCATGTTAATTTTATTGTGTCTAAATGATAAACATACTATTGTGTGTTGTTTAGTGTGTGGTGTTTAACTGTTCTGATGGTCTGGACTACAAAGCGATGAGTAAATTCTTTAAAGGCCTGGCACAGTCTGGAGCGTGGGCATGTTTTGATGAGTTCAACCGGATAGAGGTCAGTAATGGATGATAAACACCTCAAAGAGTGGAAATGCACCATATAATCATCTAATGAATCAAATAATGCATTGTAATTGATGACTGTGTTTGCTAATATGTTAGTGTTTGTCATTTTCTGCCAGGTGGAGGTGTTGTCTGTGGTCGCTCAGCAGATTTTGAGTATTCAACAGGCTGTAATGCGAAACATGAAGACATTTATGTTTGAGGGAACTGAGCTCTCCCTCAACCCAACATGCTGTGTGTTTATCACCATGAACCCAGGATACGCAGGCAGAGCAGAACTACCCGATAACCTGAAAGTAACCAAAAACACGTTTTTTGAAGTTTTTGTAGAATTGCTTGTATTTCTCAATGTGTGTGACTTAAAGGTGCTGTATGTAAGTTTTTGACTCTTCTAAAGCATAAAAATAGCATAATATGTTTGCAGATATTTAAGAAACATGCTAAGTGAACATTCTTGTTTACCTGAAAAACAATGCTGAAGTCAGATATTCTGCTTTGAACATGTGAGTTACGTGCCGGAAACTTCTGTCTTTGTTTTGGTTCTTTTAACCCACCCACTGCCAGTTTAGCCAATTTTATTTCAGCACCCCAGGTTGCCTTCATAAAAAACAGCGTATTTGATTCATTCAGTCAGGAACAGGAAGGCTCTCAAAGCATGTGCCCGCGACCAAAAATCCGACCTCCGGTGGACAGTAGCTGCCTCGAAATTACACGCAGATTCCACAGTTCCACATGAGGTGGTTATTTATTAGCAAATATATAAATATTACAAATGTAAACATTAGGTGAGCAGGTTACATTGTAACCCCGTGTCCTAACAACACACTACCTGAAAAGATTTGCAGTGATGAGTAGTTTGGCTTCTTGCACCAAACGAAACACGACAGAAATTTAAATGTAGCCATACAGAAGCACAGAATAGTGCACTTACTGCACTCCAATGAAATGGTAAGGTTTACAACCTAATAACGCATATTAAACCTCTTTAACATTATTAAATGTACATGCTCAATCACTGATATGTGTTGGTTTGCACTGGAATCACAGTTCTGAAATTCTATTTCAAAGGATTTATTTTATTTTCAGGTGAACTATCTGCTGCTGCTTTTAGTAGTGTGGCAATAAATGTCATGTAAAATGGCATTCAAAATCACATTATTAGCATTTAACACTGAATAAAACATATGAGGTGTACCTGAGGTGATCATACTTTATCCTGTGAGAAATAGAAGCCGTTTCTAAAACAGAAATTTCAGGTGTTGGTTAGAACAAAAATTAAAAAATTCTCGATAGTCAGGCAAACTCACGTCAATCTGGCAACCTGCACTCGGACTGGTCAGAGGAGGAGAAAAGTGAAATGCGTTTTAATTCAGGAGTGCAATACCTAGTTTAACCACTGGGTGTAAAACTTACATTCTGCACCTTTAATGTTTTTTTGAGAATGAATCCTATCCTACTTTATGAGATTTTGTAAGATTTTGTCTAAATATTCAACAAGTGGTTCCTTTAAAGTTTGTATATTCATTATCATTCATGTTTTGTCTCTATATTTGCATGCTTGTAGGCTTTGTTCCGCACAGTTGCTATGATGGTTCCAGATTATGGACTGATTGGAGAAATATCACTTTATTCAATGGGATTCACAGCATCCCGGAGGTAAAATCAGCTTGAGTCGAACTAATCTGTTCTCAACTTTTATTTAAAGCTTCATTTGTTTCACCATTTGGTTTTGTGGTTTTCAGTCTGGCTCAGAAGATTGTGGCAACGTATCGTCTGTGTTCAGAGCAGCTCTCGTCTCAACCGCACTACGATTATGGGATGCGTGCGGTGAAATCAGTCCTGACTGCCGCAGGAAACTTGAAACTCAAATACCCAGAGGAGGACGAGAGCGTTTTGCTCCTCAGAGCTCTTATGGATGTCAACATGGCTAAGTTTCTTGCACAAGATTTACCACTGTTTCAGGTAGTTGAATGAAATCGCATATTGATTTTATTTGAATTTGCACATGGTTTATAATGCTGCGTTTGTGTGTGTTTTAGGGAATCATCACAGATCTTTTTCCAGGAGTGGTGCTGCCCAAACCAGATTATGAGTTACTGTTAAAGGCTCTGCATGACAACATCAACAAGATGAAACTGCAGCCTGTGCTGTGGTTCATCAGCAAAATAATACAAGTACAAGTCAGCTTATTCTAGTTGAGATGTAGATGCAAAGTCAACTAAGTTTCTTAAAGCAACAGAATTTCTAAAGGGGATCAAAAATAAATCAGTTGACAATACACATATACACTTATACACTATATACTATTCAACTCCAGGTTATTCAGCTATGTTTATATAGTGTCCACCCTATACACATCTCCTTAACCTTACTGATTTCGACTGTAATGTAATAATGTAAATTTTTAGTAAAGCTGCTTTAGAATGATAATTATTGTGAAAAGCACTATACAAATAAAGTTGAATTTGATTGAATTGAATTGTGTTATTGTGTGTGCAGGTGTATGAGATGATGCTGGTCAGACATGGCTTCATGATTGTCGGTGAACCAATGGGTGGAAAAACCTCCGCTTATAAAGTTCTGGCCGGAGCTTTGGGAGACCTTTATAAAGGTAATCAATCTTTTTTTTTTAATCTATTTTATTATTTTTTTGTATTTTATTTATATTCATTCATTCATTTTCTTTTCGGCTTAGTCCCTTTATTAATCTGGGGTCGCCACAGCGGAATGAACCGCCAACTTATTCAGCATAGGTTTTATGCAACGGATGCCCTTCCAGCTGCAACCCATCATTGGGAAACACCCATACACTCTCATTCACACACATACACTATGGGCAATTTAGCTTATTCAATTCACCTATAGCACATGTGTTTGGAATTGTGGGGGAAACCGGAGCACCCGGAGGAAACCCACGCCAACACGGGGAGAACATGCAAACTTCACACAGAAATGCCACTGACCCAGCCGATGCTCGAACCAGCGACCTTTTTGCTGTGAGGCGACAGCGCTACCCACCGTGCCACCCTATTTTATTTATATATTATACACTATTGATTACTGAAGGACCATGTGACACTGAAGACCAGAGTAATGCCTGCTAAAAATTTTGCTTTGCCATTACAAAAAAATAACATTTTATCTAAGTATTTTATATTTAAGTTCCTTATACATTATTTAAATTTGTACAAATCTGTCAGAAAATCACTGTTTTACTGTATTTTCCATCTAATAAAAGCATCTTTATTGAACTTAAGAGACGTGAGTTTAGAATCTAGTATGTTGTGTGTTTGTTATTTGTCTGTATAGAAGGACTGATAGAAGAGTTTGCAGTAGATTTCCGCATCATGAACCCAAAGGCGGTCACTATGGGGCAGCTGTACGGCTGTTTTGATCCAGTGAGTCACGAGTGGTCAGACGGTGTTTTGGCCACTTCATTCAGACAGCAGGCCCAGTGCACCACAGACGACCGCCAGTGGATCATCTTCGACGGGCCCATTGACGCAGTCTGGATTGAGAACATGAACACCGTTTTAGATGATAACAAAAAGGTACGTTTACATTTTCATGCTGCAGTGCACACTTCTAAAGGGCTTACAGTTTACTGCTTTACTGTTAAACAGCTGTGTCTGATGAGTGGTGAGATCATTCAGATGAGTCCAAAGATGAGTCTGATCTTTGAGCCTGCTGATCTGGAGCAGGCCTCACCAGCTACTGTGAGCAGGTAAACAACTAACACTAGCTTGCTTCAAAGTGTTCAACTAATACAATACATTATAGATGGAAATACAGCCCATCAATTCAAAAGTGACAGACATTTATCAAAGTATCCTGAAACAAATGTATTAATATTTACACAAAGAAAGAAATACCTCTGAGTAATCATTTGACACAGAGGAATGCTGAAAATTCAGCTTTGCATGACAGGAATATATTTCATTAACATCAAAGATGTAATATTGTAATAATATTTGACTGTATCGCTCTTATTTTCTGCAAATAAACGCAGCCTTGCTGAGCAGTGAGCGTCAGAGATTATTTTGAGCAGCATCATACTCACCCCAGGCTTTAGAATGAGAGTGTATGTTGTGTTTAGATGTGGTATGATCTACATGGAGCCACATCAGTTGGGCTGGACACCTTTGAGAGACTCCTACATGAGCACATTACCTGAGAGCCTGGCAGATGAACACAGAACACTGGTGAGAAAGACATGACACATGACATAAGGCCAATTTATACTTCTGTGCCAAGGGTGCACGGTAGATCCGGCATAGCCTTTGCACAGTCACATACCCTTCATTATACCCTAATATATCATTAGACGCATACCTCTCAAAAATCTACACATTGTGGTGACAGAGAGCAAGAGCTGTGTTTGGTCAGTTTGGTAGGGGTTCAGAGAGTGGGCAGAGCTGAGGGAGCGCGAGTATTTAACAAATCCCATGAAGGGCTCCAGATGGATACATGGCAAAAAATTGTTTTCTTACTTTAATTTTTTTTGTCTCATTTCTACTCCAAATCTCTACATATTTTTTAATCTAGAAGCATTTTCTAGACAATTCTAACATATTGTTTTGAGAAATGATATATTTAAGAAATAATAATTTTCCCTTAAGGGGCTGCACGGTGGCGCAGTGGTTAGCACCGTCTCCTCACAGCAAGAAGGTGGGTGGTTCGAGTCCCGGCTGGGCCAGTTGGCATTTCTGTGTGGAGTTTGCAAGTTCTCCCTGTGTTGGCGTGGGTTTCCTCTGGATGGTGGGGGGAAACCGGAGCACCCGCAGACATTCGCTATAGGTGAACTGAATAAACTAAATTGGCAGTAGTGTATGAGTGTGTGTGAATGTAAGAGTGTATGGGTGTTTCCCAGAACTGGTTTGCGGCTGGAAGGGCATCCGCTTAGTAAAACATATGCTGGATAAGTTGCCGGTTCATTCCGCTGTGGCGACCCCTCATAAATCAGGGACTAAGCTGATAGAAAATGAATAAGTTTTTCCTTAAATCAAGCAAAATAATCTGCCAATGGGGTAAGCAAATAATCTTATGTCAAAAGAAAAACAAGATTATTTTGCTCACCCCATGGGCAGATTATTTTGCTTGTTTTAAGGAAAAACTCACTTCATTTTGGCATATTATTAATATTATTTCTTAAAACAAGACAATATGTTTTGCTTGTCTAGAAAATGCTTCTGATTAAATTTGCCAGTTCCCACCTTTTGTCCCTTGAATGAATGTGTTTGAGCTACATCTACAGTAGCATCACCCATATTTCAGGTGTAAACTCACAACAAGAAACTCGGCACAGTAGAACATAAAAACCCCACTGCCTATTAGTATTTCAGAAGTGTTATTACAGAGCAACTCAGACAGAATGCAAAAGTATTAATGTTCACAATGGTGTCGGCTATGTGCACGGTATGCACTTTGGGTTACGCCGATCACTCAACGCAGAATTATAAATCAGGCTTTAATGTATGCTAATAAAATTATAAATAATGACCTGTGTGTTTTGTCAAAGATTGCTGATCTCTTCAACTGGCTGGTTCAACCTTGTTTGGACTTTATTTACCACGAGTGCGGATTCTTAGTTCAGACGTCACCCATTCACCTGGCTTACAGTCTGATGCGCCTGTATACCTGTCTACTGGGTATATGCACGCAGTTGCACACATCTTTCAATCATGGGGATCTTTTTAAAACTGTCTTACATGATTTGTGTTCATGTGTGCAGATGAGATTTTTCAGGAAGGAGCAGAATCGATGACCAGTCAGCAGATGACCATGTGGCTTCAGTCCCTGTTTCTCTTCGCTGTAGTGTGGAGTTTGGGAGGAACCATCAATGGCAACAGCAGGAACAAATTTGACACCTTCTACCGAAACCTTCTCACAGGCACAATCACTGATCACCCGCGACCCATGAGTGTGAAACTCACCAAAAACAATGGGTTCCCCGAGAGAGGTCTGCATTATATTTCTGGTTGACTATTTAATGACTGGGATCCAATGTTATTTCCAGGCTCAATAAAGTCATGCAATAATTCTCAGTTCTTGCAAATCCATAACTTCTTAGTGGATTCAAAGCAAAAATCTTGTCATTTATAAAGGACATGACAAATGTAGACCATAAAACTAGTCATTTATACTTCAACAATATTTGGCTGAAATATAAACAATTTAAAAATCTAAATATTGAGGAAAAGGTTGTCTAAATAAAGTGCTTAACAATACATATTACTTACTGCCAGGGCCATTTATATCGAAATTGATATTTAGCCGCACCATATTGGTGTTTCGTAACATCTAGTATTTATGAGGCGAGTTGTTAGTCCAACGCTCAACCCCCAATCTGGAGGACCAGGACATACACATACACTACGGACAATTTAGCTTACCTAATTAACCTACAGCACATGTGTTTGGACTGTGGGGGAAACCGGAGCACCCCGAGGAAACCCACGCCAACACGGGGAGAACATGCAAACTCCACACAGAAATGCCAACTGACCCAGCTGGGGATCAAACCAGCAAACTTCTTGCTGTGAGGCGACAGTGCTAATCACTGCACCACCGTATCGCCCACAATACATATTACTAATCCAAAATAATGTTTTGATATATTTACAGTAGGAAATTTGCTAAATGTCTTCATGAACTGATATCTTTACTTCATTCATTCATTTTCCTTTGGCTTAGTCCCTTTATTCATCAGGGCTCTCCATGTATGTTTTACACAGCGGATGACCTTCCAGCTGCGACCCAGTACGAGGAAACACCCATACACACTCACGTTCAGACTCATACACTACGGCCAATTATTTTTACCCAATTCACCTATAGCACATGTCTTTGGACTGTGGGGGAAACCGGAGCACCCGGAGGAAACCCACGCCATCACGGGGAGAACATGCAAACTCCACACAGAAATGCCATCTGGCCCAGCTGGGACTCGAACCAGCAACCTTCTTGCTGTTAGCTGACAGTGCTAACCACTGAGCCACTGTGCCACAGGATATCTTTACTTATGGCATAAAATAAAAACCTACAATTTGACTGGTTTTGTGTTCCAGGGTCACAAATACAAAATTCAAGATGTGAGCTGAGAAATTAATGCGATTGACATTATTAAAAAGCTGATGACACAAGTCAAGAGTCATGAACAGTAACTTTCTGAATCTTGTCTGTTTGTATTCTCTCTGTATTCTGTTCTCCACACAGGAACCGTCTATGATTACTATTTCCACAAGCAGGGTCCTGGTCAGTGGAACAACTGGACAGAATCTATTGCTAAAGAGGACAGAGTCATACCTGCTGGTGCAAAAGTTAGTTAACAAACATGAAAAATCAACAAAATAGTTACTTGAAATTAAATATAAAATAATAATGTGTTTTATTTTAGCTGCATTTTGAAAATAACTACAGCAGAGAGACAGCTAAAAATATAAAATGTAGTGAAATGTAAAAATAAAACACTCAAAATATTGTTGTGAATATATTAGTATTTTGATGAGACTAAATAACACTGAACTTAATTGTGTTCATTAATTTAGTGGCTAATTTGTTCAGATAAAAATTAATTGACAAATTATTTGTTTTGGATGCTTTTCAGTTGTCATTTTTCTACATTTGCCTGTATTTAAAAAAAATAACATCAAATATAAGTCTAAATATGTTTCCCAGAGATGGGTTGCAGCTGGAAGGGCATCCGCTGCGTAAAACATATGCTGGATAAGTTGGCGGTTCATTCTGCTGTGGCGACCCCAGATTAATAAAGGGACTAAGCCGAAATGAAAATGAATGAATGAATAAGTCTAAATATAACAATGTCAAATCTAATAGTAAATATGTCATCTAAATGTAACAGTTAAATTGAAACCTATAGCTAAAAACATAATACATCTGAATGCTAACTGAGAGTTACAGTACAGTGCCTATAGAAAATCATCATGCACTGTGAAAATCTATATCTTTACTCACATTACAGCCTGCTTTTAAAAGACCTTTGGGATGAAGGTGTAGAAAAGCACAGGTTAGGAGAAAACATTTCAAAGGCTGGAAAGGTTATTAGGAATGTGATTTGATTTGAGGCTAAATAAAGAAATTATTTCAAAGGCGTATGATGAGTTTCTATAAGCGCTATTATTCAAATTAACATGTGGAGGACATTAGTCACATTAGCCTACCAGTGGTAACTGAACCTATGGGGGAAAAGTACACATTTATAGGGTTAAGTCTTTCTGTTTCTCTCTCAGGTGTCTGATCTGATCATACCCACGGCAGAAACCTCACGGCAGCTCTTCTTCCTCAGAACATACCTGTCACATGAAGTGCCCGTTCTGATAGTGGGACCCACAGGAACCGGCAAATCTGCAATCAACAACAACTTTTTGATGTCGCTGCCCAAAGAGCGCTACACTCCCATCTGCATCAACTTTTCTGCTCGGACCTCTGCCAACCAGACCCAGGACATCATCATGTCCAAACTGGACCGCCGCCGCAAGGGTGTGTTTGGTCCACCGGTTGGCAAGAAGTGCATTATCTATGTTGGTAAGAACTAGATTTGTTAGTAATATACAGTTGAAGTAAAGATTATTAGCCCTCCCAGCAAGGACGTTTTCACAGTTTTTCCTATAATATTTTTTCTTCTGGAGAAAGTCTGATTTGTTTTATTTCGGCTAGAACAGAAGCCGTTTTGAATATTATTATAGTCAATATTATTAGCACCCTTAAGCAATATTTTTTTCGATCGTCTCAGAGGAAAAAAATATACAGGAGGGCTAATAATTCTGACTTCATCTGTATACTTATTGTATAGCTAAACCCCTGCAATCTACTTTTCTTTTATAAAGTTATGAAAAATGTACCCTGAAAATTTTATAGTATTTCCACTGTATTATTTGAACTCTAAGCAGTTATTTAAATACACAGATAAAAAGATACAAAATCAGACATTACATTAATAAAGATTTATTTTTTATTTTATGTTGATGTAGCAGGATGAACAGCTCCTCTCAAACTCTGGGTACAGAGTTTTCCTTAATAAAAATACATCTTAAATAAATCTTATATTAAACATAATAAAAATACAAAATTAAATACATTTTAATAAAAATACTAATAGCAAGATTCATTTTCTTTAATGGTTGGGGGAGGTTAGATATAATAAAACGTCATATTAAACCATGTTAAATGCTTGAGACTGCAGAAGTTTGTTCGTTTCTTCTGTAAAAAGGATGTGCAAAGGAGATTACAATATTTTCACACTATATTTTCCATTCATAAGGGAAGAGGCATTTGTTTTATACCTCCACAAAAAACGTTTTATAAACTAATTTCGAGAGGATCATGTACTATGATTGACCACGGCTGGTCTCGCATCAACAATCAAACTATAGACCAATCAGACGAATTTAAGCCTACGTAAATAGCCTGTTTTCCTTACCTCCCTTATCTTTGTTTTTGAAGAATCCCCCCATCCACCCCATCTCCCCTCTCTTTCCTCCCTATACTAGGGGAGCTCTTGAGACCCACCTGATCTCGGACCCCCTTCTATACTGACTAACCAGGAGGGAGCCCAGGCTCAAGGATCTCTGAGCTCAGGGCTCTCTCCCGGGACAGCATCCCAAACCTGCAATCAGTATCAAGCATTAGCTAACTCTTGAATGGGTATTCAATCCATTTGGACTAAACAGTTTCATTGGGGTTTTTTTATAGAAATATTCAGAATTATAAATATGTTTTGACATGTTTATAGACATAGAAAAAAATGTAACTAAATAAAAATTGTGCTATTTTGTTTTCTTTTAAATGTGTGACCTAGAAAAGATAAAAAAACTGCATTGTAAAACTTCCTGTAGATGATCTGAACATGCCTGCGAAGGAGATATACGGTGCTCAGCCGCCTATTGAACTGCTGCGGCAGTGGATCGATCATCATCACTGGTATGATAAGAAAGACACATCCAGATTGGACATTGAAGACGTGCTATATATGTCTGCTATGGGGCCCCCTGGTGGAGGGAGAAATGACATCACAGGTAACACACATCTCAGATCATGAATGCTGATCTCAAAATCTTAGTCAGTTTCTTCTATGTAACTGGGTTTTATGTTTCTTTTCTCTCTCGCAGGACGATTTACACGTCACCTAAACATCTTATCTATTGACACATTTGATGATGAGACTCTGAGTAACATCTTCACATCCATCACCGACTGGCACTTCAGCAATGGGTTTGATGCCTCTTTCTACAGGTGTGTTGATCTTAATCTGATTCAAAAAGGCCTGAATGTGATTGCAAATGTTTGATGGCATAAGCACAAACTTTTTTTCTGTGTGTTTTTTGTAGCCTTCTTGTGATCATTTGGATTATTTACAAGCTAAAAATTGATCATTAAATATTTCTGGATTAATGCATCTGTTGTAGGTTGGGTAAAACCATGGTTCAAGCTACTATGGCAGTGTATAAGGACGCAATTGAAAGTTTTCTCCCAACACCATCCAAATCTCATTATATTTTCAATCTGCGTGATTTTGCAAGGGTAATTAGAGGTGTAATGCTCTGTCCATCAACACACATGCAGGTAAACACACACACACACACACACACACACACACACACACATATGTATATTTTAATATAAAGGTGAATTAATGCAGTAATCCATTTTGGATATTCTGAGTTTTGTGCTTGTTTTGTTATCAGGAAGGTGATAAAGTAATTCGGTTATGGATCCATGAGGTGTATCGTGTGTTTTATGATCGACTGATTGATAATGATGACAGAGATAAATTTTTTAACATCGTTAAAGAGAGGACATCAGCGTATTTCAAGCTAAGCCTTGACAAGGTAATTGCATTTATTAGTAATTTGGCCTTACCAAATATCAAATGTCAATAATAATTTATAAAAATATATAATTTAAGTCATGCCTAAAATTAGTTGTTGTTTTTTTTAATACACTTTATTTTAAGGTGGCATAGTTACCGTGCAACTATTAATTTAATTACTGAGTAATATTAATTTATAATATGTACTTACTATATTGCCAGGGTTAGAATGTGGGTTAGATTCAGGGTTTGTGACATCTAATTATTCATAATTGTCAAAAATCATTGTAGTTACTATAGTAAGTGCATGAAACATGTGTAACTATGTCACCTTAAATGAAAGTATTACCTCGTTTCATTCATTCATTCATTTATTTTCCTTCGGCTTAGTCCCTTTATTGATCATGGGTCGCCACAGCGGAATGAACCGCCAACTTGTCCAGCATATGTTTTACACAGCGGATACCCTTCCAGCTGCAACCCAATACTGGGAAACATCCATACACACTCATTCCCACACATACACTACGGCCAATTTATTTTTTTCAATTCAACTATAGCACATGTGTTTAGACTGTGGGGGAAACCGGAGCACCCGGAGGAAACCCACGCGAACACGGGGAGAACATGCAAACTCCACACAGAAATGCCAACTGGCCCAGCCCGGACTCGAACCAGTGACCTTTTTTGTGTGAGGCGACAGTGCTAACCACTGAGCTACCTTTTGTTTTATTAATTTAATTTGACATGCACTTTTTTCATTCATTCATTTTCATTTCGGCTTAGTCCCTTTATTAATTTGGGGTCGCCACAGCGGAATGAACTGCCAACTTATCCAGCATATGTTTTACACCGCGGATGCCCTTCCAGCTGCAACCCATCACTGGGAAACATCCACACACACCCATTTACACTCATACACTACGGACAATTTAGCTTATCCCATTCACCTGTACCGCATGTCTTTGGACTTGTGGAGGAAACCCACGCCAACACGGGGAGAACATGCAAACTCCACACAGAAATGCCAACTAGACCCAGTCGAGACTCGAACCAGCAACCTTCTTGCTGTAAGGCGATCATGCTACCCACTGCGCCACCGCTTTTTAATTTAATTTTTTATGGAGTCCAATTGCTTTATTATTAGTTGATTTTATTACGGTGTTTTCACTCTTCTCTTTTCCTCTATCCAGCTCCTCGGTCATCTCACTCTGTCTGGTAAAGTTGAAGATGACAGCATTCGCAGCCTGTTTTTTGGTGACTACTCCAAACCAGACTCGGCCAACAAACAATACGACGAGATCACAGATCTGAGCACATTAACAGAGGTGATGGATTTCTACCTCAGGGAATTCAATAACGTCAGCAAAGCACCCATGAACCTCGTCATGTTTCAGTTTGCCATCGAACACATCTCACGGATCTGCCGCGTGCTAAAGCAAGACAATGGACACCTGCTGCTGGTCGGCATTGGGGGATCAGGGAGACAAAGTGCCACCAAACTTGCCACCTTCATCAACGACTATGAGCTGTTCCAGATCGAACTGACCAAGAACTACAGCATGTCAGACTGGCGGGACAATCTGAAGCATCTGATGCTAAAATCAGGGATAGAGGGCAAGAAAACAACCTTCCTCTTTAGCGACAGCCAGATCAAGGATGAAGCCTTCGTTGAAGACATCAACATGCTTCTGAACACAGGAGATGTACCAAACATCTTTCCACTGGATGAGCGGGCGGACATCATTGAAAAAATGCAGGGAATTGCCCAAATGGAAGGGAAAAAGATTGATGTCACACCACTCTCAATGTACAACTTCTTTATCGACAGGATTAAAACCAATCTTCATATAGTTCTTGGTACTGTATATAATTTTTTATACTGTATATACAGTTGAAGGCAAAATTATTATCCCTCTTTTGACATTTTCATTGCTTTTCAATTATTTCCCAAGGGCTTTTTAAACATTATAGTTTAAGAACTAGTTTCTAATAACTAACTAAACTTTGTCATTGCTATGATAAAAGTACATAATATTTTATTAGTCATGCAGGGCAGCACGGCGGCGCAGTGGGTAGCACAATCGCCTCACAGCAAGAAGGTCGCTGGTTCGAGCCCCGGCTGGGTCAGTTGGCATTTCTGTGTGGAGTTTGCATGTTCTCCTCGTGTTGGCGTGGGTTTCCTCCGGGTGCTCCGGTTTCCCCCACAAGTCCAAAGACATGCAGTATAGGTGAATTGGGTAAGCTAAATTGTCCATACTGTATGAGTGTGAATGGGTATGTATGGTTGTTTCCCAGTGATGGGTTGCAGCTGGAAGGGCATCCGCTGCGTAAAACATATGCGGGATAAGTTGGTGGTTCATTCCGCTGTGGCGATCCCAGATTAATAAAGGGACTAAGCCGAAAAGAAAATGAATGAATGAATGAATATTGGTCATGCATGATACTAGTAATATAAAGGCTAGGCTAATTAGGGTTAATACAACTAATAAAACTAACAAAACTAGGTTAATTAGGTTAACTAGGCAACCCTCAAAGTAATTTGTCAGGGGGCTAGTAATATTGACCCCATAATTATTAAAAACTATGTAAAAGCTGCTTTTATCCCTGTATTTTATAATAGGATTGTATTCTGAAAATGTCTTTTCTAGCACTTGAGGAATATTTAAAATTAATTTAAATATCACAGGACTAATATTTGTTCCCTCTACTGTATATTTTAGGGCCGCACAATATTGTTTCAACATCGATATCACAATGTTTGCATCCACAATAGTCACATCGCAAAGATATGCAATGTTGAGTTGACTTTGCAGTGTATTTTTCACATTTACATATACAAAACCATAATGCATGCACCGTTTATTTCACTTTTATCTTTGTTTTGTTGCATTTATCCATGCTTGTAGTTTATTTATTAAATGTTATGCATGATTCACTCCCCTACAGAATCATCCCAGTCAATCAAAATTAATACATTCGGTTATGCTTTAGGGACCAATTCTCACTATTAACTAGTTGCTTATTATTAGTATTATTATTATTAGTTGCTTATTAGCTTATTATCCTACCTTATTATCCTACCCAATACCTAAACTACCTTAATAACTATTAATAAGGAGCGAATTAGGAGTTTATTGAAGCAAAAGTGAAAATGGTTTGCTAAGAGCGAGAACTGATCCTTAAAATAAAGCGTGACCAAATATTATTTCCACATATAACAAAGTATAT
>CAIGQW010002212.1:0-18844 GCA_903798125.1 Danio choprae
ATACTGTGACTTGTGTTTTATGAATCATTTTGTAGACTGATTTTAATAATTTAGTTATTCAAGTCTGCGTGAATCAAAATTTAAATTTTTATTGTGCTGGCACACAGTGTTATTCTTAAGGTGAACAATTCATCTGTGTAAATTAATCCACATGTTTGTTTGTTAATCTTAAAGTCTGACCGTTTGCTTCCTCATTTATAATGGCGGTTTTTGTGTTGACGTCAACCTGAGGGCTTTCATAGCAACTGTATAGTAAAATTCTTAACCACACCCCTTTTGCTGTTAGTTTGCTGAGGCAGTGCTATAAGGCAATTATGCACAAAATAACCCCCTCCCCCTATTTAATATTCTGTATAGTTGAAAGTACATCAACATACGAAAGCAAAAGTCTCAGCAACTTTCAATTCACGCAGACTTTAATACTATTTTCGGTAACTTTTTAGCTTCAGTTCCAATTCTGGCTTATTATCTGCCTACACTACCTTGTCTTGTCGTCGATCCCAGTTGTAAGAACAACACATAATAACTTGACTTCTTAAGTAGATCATTTGGAAAAGTGGCATAAGGTAGATTTGTTTGATGAATCATCTGTTGAACTGCATCCCAATCATCACAAATACTGCAGAAGACCTATTGGAACCCGCATGGACCCAAGATTCTCACAGAAATCAGTCAAGTTTGGTGAAGGAAAAATCATGGTTTGGGGGTACATTCAGTATGGGGGCATGCGAGAGATCTGCAGAGTGGAGTGGATCTCCAGCAGGATAGCGCTCCTTCTCATACTTCAGCCTTCACATTAAAGTTCCTAAAAGTAAAGGTCAAGGTGCTCCAGGATTGGCCAGCCAAGTCACCAGACATGAACATTATTGAGTGGTCTGGGGTAAGATGAAGGAGGAGGCATTGAAGATGAATCCAAAGAATCTTGATGAACTCTGGGAGTCCTGCAAGAACGCTTTCTTTGCCATTCCAGATGACTTTATTAATAAGTTATTTGAGTCATTGCAGAGATGTATGGATCCAGTCCTCCAAGCTCATGGCAGTCATACACAATATTCAGACATTACTGTCCTAATTAAATAATTAAAAATTAAGGCATGATCACATTTTACTTTGGTAAAATAAGCATAATCTAGAGGCCTTTGCCTTTCATATAAGCCACTTCTGATACCAAATGATCAACTAGAAGTCAAGTTATTATTTGTTGTTCCAAAACTTGGATAGGCGACAAGACTTTTGTCAGGTAGTGTATAATTAAGATATTGACTGTTCATTAATACTTATAAATTATGATCTTATTCTACATCCATAAACTACAACCTTACTAACTATTAATAAGCAGCTAATTGATAGTTTATTGAGCTAAAAGTCTTAGTTAGTGGTTTGTAAATACTGAGAATAGCACCTTAAAATAAAGTGTAATTTAGATGTTATAAGTTCCCAGCATAACATAAAAATAGAGAATGTGGAAGCAGAATTGATGTGAATCTAAATCATATCTGAATCTAATTTAGTTAAATCAAGAGCCTGTGAATCAAAAAATATATAAGTTAATACCTAGTCCTATCAAATGGTATTATTAGTGACCTTGAAATGAATTTAAATTTTTAGTCTTTACAAAGTTTCACCCTTCAAAAATGTCCAGGTTTAAATCACATTTTGGATCATCTAGCTTTTATGTAGACTCAGGCGTTTGGATTCCCCATTTGTAATGCTCACACTCTAAAATTCATACTGAGAAATAGTTAAAAAAGTCAGCAGAACAGTGGGGTATAAAGTATATACTTTTTTTAAAGTTATCGTTTAAGAAGTCGAGGCCAAGAGAGAGAAATAGCCCCACGGGGATTAAATATCATTCTCCAAGATCCTGATTTCTGATGCAACAACTGAGCAATACAGAAGCTTTAATGTGAGATGGGAACCGGTGAGTCAAGCATATGTTTTGGTGGAGTCATATGCAGGATTCAGATGCGTTTCATATGTGAGCCTATTGATTTTTTGGAATGAAGGAAGTGTCACATGGTATGCATGTACAAAAACAATACAACACTACTAAAACAATAGAAAAAAACATTAACATGACGTCAGTATTTTGCACTTTTTTTTTTTTTTTTTGGACAGGATGAGAATCTTCCTCAGTAATTATACATCATTTGTAGTGTGCTTTTGTAGTATTTGGATAAACAATGCTGTTAAGCAGCAAATCACAGATATATAATTCTGATCTTTAAAGGAATAGTTCACCCAAAACTAAAACTGTGCTTTTAAATTTTATTTGAGAGTCTAAAAAACATATACAGGCAACATTAAATTAACATCTCTGCCTCCAGATACATTGATATTTCATGAGGCGAAATGATCCATTTGTGCATTTAATTTTTTATCCATTTTATATATGATTTTTTCACTCTCACTGATGTTAGCCATTCACATGCATATTATGATATACCAAGGGTTTAAACTTAACTATATAAAAAAAGTAGATTACATCTAGGATGACCCAAGGGTGAGTAAATAAACAGTTTTACATAAATTAGTTGCTTACTTGTGGGTGAACATTCATCCATTCATTTTCCTTCGGCTTAGTCCCTTATGCCTCATTCACACTAGCAGCGACTTTGCAGCTGCCTGTCGCTCTGGGTGGCGATCTGCTTCAAAAACAGGTCTTTGTAGGTCTACAACATGGAGAATTTAACCGGCCTCTGCAGGAGCTGAGAGAGGATCACGGGAGCTCTCCTGGTGCTCCTATTGGCCGTCGCTCAAGAAAGTCGCTGTTCATTTGCATAAAGTTGAAAGATTCTCAACTTTGTCACATCGCTCGACACCTGGTTGCCCACAGTCACTGTCACTTGGGTAGATGGAGGTCGCTGGAAGTCCCTCACTCTCCGTTGAAATGAAATTACTTTGCTGCTATGAGTCGCTCGAAGTGTGAATGAGGCTTTGTATATCAGCAGAATGAACCACCAACAATTCTGACATATGTTTTATGCAGCGGATGCCCTTCCAGCCGGGAAACACTCATTCTCACACGCACTTATACACTACGGCCAATTTAGTTCATCCAATTCAACTATAGCACATGTCTTTTGTCTGGGGGAAACTGGAGCACCCAATGGAAACCCACGCCAACTTGAGGAGAACATGCAAACTCCATGCAGAAATGCCAACTGGTCCAGCCGGATCTCAAGCCAGCGACCTTCTTGCTGTGAGGGGACAGTGCTAACCACTGAGCCACATTTACATTGACTACAAAGTACTTCAATGCATCTCTAATGAAGCATATCATTTTTAAAGATATTTATTTCATTATTCTTCAGATGAACCACTTAGTATTTGTTTTTAAAGCCCGTTCCATCAGGAAAAAAAGAGGAAAATGCTCTTAATGTCACAGTAGCCTTGTTATGCCACTGCCTAAAAATGGCCAACCATTCAAACCTTGAGAGTTCACTTTGACAGAGATGCGTGTTCGCGATTGAAATTCAGAGAGGACACCAGCAGCCATGAAGGCAAATGCCAGGGGTTTTAGATCATGTTTTACTGATATAAATGCATAGCAGTTCTGATACAGAAACTCCAGACTGAGTCTAAAATAAAAAAAAAGTCTGCACATTGTTTCAGAGGCTCTCGCAATGGAATTTGCCCATAATTAGGTACTCGATTTACCTTGAATTTGTGACAGAAAATTGTCTAGGAAAAAAAATATATGGCAGCTGTCCATATCCTTGCAAGCGTTCAGATACACTTGTGACAGAAATGGGGAGAGAGAGAGAGAGAGAGAGAGAAATGACTGGGGAGGAACAGTGATGGAGTAGTGTCTCGCTGACACACATACATACACTCTGCTTTTTCTGCAAGAATGCCTGCAAATCTGTTTATTTCTGCCGCCCGGGTTTATTTCAACCTTTTCTTCCCCGCCCTTTTTAAAATACCAAGTCAAATACACAGCTATTTTTTGCTATCTCACCACCATAATCAATCTTTTTGACACTTTAGACAAGTAAAAGAAAGAAACCATCTACGATTGACACTAAGATATGCAGTTACTAGCACTATGGAATGCACTAAGAAATGCATGTTAATACGCACACAAGCACACACTATATATATTATATTTTTAAGTAAAGATTTTTATATAAAGCTTTTGCAAACTCATTAATAAAAGTACAAATTTACATTAAAGGTGCCCTATAAAGAAAATCTGGGTATACCTCGACATAGTCGAATAATAAGAGATCAGTATATGGAAATGGGCATACTGTGAGCCTCAAACACCTCATTCTTCGTTCAAGTGTAAAACCTCGGTGGACAACAGGTCAATCAGAACACAAAGCAGACTGTTGCGTGACTCACAAGGCATGCCTTCATCATTTGCATGTCGTTTAGGCTGTTCATCCAGACCTGACGAGCAGTCGTGCCTTCAGGAGAACACATATATGTGTTGTACTGGGATCATTAATATGCACGCTTTAGGCTGCGTTTAATAAACCACAACATTTTCTAGTAAGACAACAATAATTTTCCTTTATTCTGAAAACTGGACACGCAGATTGGTTACATGCGTTTGTCACGATCACCAGTGATCTAGCCCTTACCGCTGGAGGATATTTACGATCACCCGAACTACAATTCTGCCACTGAACTGCACTACATTTTCCATCAGGCACCTCAAACACACACCAGTTCCGGATCACCCATGATTGCACACACAGCTGAAACTTGTAAGGACTAATGACCAGGACTATATATACAGCTCTCATTCTCACACACATGGCTGAGTCTTGTTGTTTGCTGTAATGCTGTGCTCACACCAGACTCGGCATGCACGAATTTGCACGTAGGTAGACACGTGAACATTTTGAGTTTACTCACTTCTTTTGCTCGTCAAATTCACTTCACAATAGACACAGATTCGTGTCATGGGCAGGGCATCTGTCTGCCTGGTGACTCTAGCTTCATTGCTAAATGGCTAACATGGATTTTATTGAGATAGTAGTTATGCTTTATGTGCTTTAGGAAGGCTGAAAAACAGGGTAGGTTTGTTTGGTGCCGTGTCTGATCCACTAGATCCTTTCTGAGGTGCACCTAGCTCTGTGAGTTTGTAAACTCCTCCAGAAACTATACCTGGATGATGGAAGCTTTCAGCTGTGCCTCCGACTGAGCCGAGCCCAGTTTGATGAGCTGTTGCCCGGTGTTGGCTGGAGGATTTCCCCTCGGGACACCAACTGCAGGCGTCATAATCACACCCCTACAAGAGCAAGCTCCTGATTGGTTAATACAGTGCGAATATCCGCTAAAGTTCAGATTTTCCAACTATTCACGTCTTTGCATTGACTTAGCATGTAAATTACTCCCGCTTGACGCTTTATCCGCGTCTGGTGTGAACGCACCATGACGAAGCGTACACTACGAAGCGTTCTCCTAGTCTAGTCTTTGTGTTTAATCCTTGCCTTGTTTCCTTGTTTATGTTGTTTTGTCACCTGTATTGACCTCTTTGCCTGTGACTTTGACTACACTTCTGGATTACCCTTATTTAATTCAATTAATCTTTATTTCTATAGTGCTTTTACAATGTAGATTGTGTCAAAGCAGCTTAACATAGAAGATTATATTAAATTGAAACTGTGTCAGTCCAGTTTTCAGAGTTTAAGTTCAGTTTAGTTCAGTTCAGTGTGGTTATTATATCAGTTATTATACAATTTGTTCCGGTTGAATCATTCCCTCCCTGACGATTCTTAATAAAACTGCATGTTGGATTGTCAACTCCATTGTTACCCTGACTCCCATTGCTTACAGCGTTACTGAGCAATGAGTGCATGAGACATGTTCAAACTCATGTAAGGACACGATTTACAGATAATACATTTATTCAGCTACACACTGGAGATGCATGATGTATGTTTCATTGTGTTTTTGGTTAATTTATCGTGCTTATTGTAAAATTTGACAAACACATGTAGAATCGAATCAGCTGAATCATCTGTTCATGCAGAGGTTGATGTTAATTCCTGGCTGTGTGTTCTTAGACATTATATCTTACAAATACAACAAAATACACCTCTATTGTTCTCCTTTGTCAAGAATTTTAATTTAATTAAATCTTTAATATGTATGACATTATGCTTTGTATATTAAATGGTTTAACAGATGTTTTTAAATTGGAAAAAAAATACATCATTTTGAATGATTTTTGCATTGTTAAACATACCAGATGGTAAGATCTTAAAAACTCAAGTGTCCAGCTGTGCAGCATCACGATATGGCCATATCACTTTTTTATTGTCGTGCAGAAGTCCATTTGTTCAAATCCTGCCCTGAAGCTTTTTCCTGGGCAGTAGGTTTGCCAAGAAGAAAAAAAAAATCTAATGGATTTCTTTTCCACGCCAGCTCAAGATTGTTTATCTGAGGAGTGAAGGGCACTCATGAAGACAGCATGTCAATTTTCAGATCAATTGTTGGCTCTTACCCTCCAGTCCTGGCATTGCATTTACATAGTAATGGCATTTGGAGCTTCATCTAAAAAACCTCAGGTCTCTACACTAATGCTTCAATTGGGACAGAGAGATAGGATCCTCTCGGCAGTGATTTCCAAAACTGAAATAGTAGCAAGTAACATTTTGAGCTACTCAAATAGTGTTTTTTCCACTTTTTTTTGGCCTACTTTACAGAGAGAAAGGTTATGCACTATAAGATGACTTTTATATATGTGTGCTTTTAACAAAAAGCTCTTTATACATGCATTAGCTGTTCATTTACACAACATCATTTGAAAACAGGTTTCAATACGAGTTCTCATTTGTGAATTTGTTGAATCTCTGTGTAAAAGACAAAATCCAATTTTGTGGAGGCCAATTTAGTGGGTTCAAATGTCATGTACAGATCACAGTAGGGCTGCACGATATTGAAAAAAAAGACATTGCAATATTTTATTTTTCTCCAATACACGCTGCCATATTGAGTATATTTTCACTAGATGACTTGAATGGCTTTATTTGAAAAATAAAAATAAAACATGTATTTAGAGTAATTGGGATCAATTTGTAGAAAGTATAATAAACCAATATCAAGCATTGATAAATAGAGTACTGTATAGCAAAGATACAAATAAAATAAACAGTGCTTCATAGTTTTCTGGGAGTCTCAGCGGTATTCAGGTAAACAAACTGAATAATCAAATGTAAAATAACACTGTGTAGTCTTCATCGTATATACAAAAATACAATTATTCTTTCTTAAATGTTTCAAACATTATAATGTATTGTGCCCGAATGCTTGACCTGCTTGAACTGGCTTAAAATGCTCACATGGGCCTTAAGAAACATTTTTGGTAACATTGTGTAGTCACTGCAAAGAGTAACCATAAATAACGTGTTTTTCAACTGTGGCTACTAGTCAACGATTACCCTGACCCTGCATAGCAAATCTTGCCATGTGACTATTGCAAATGCACACATTGTGATATCGATGCTGAAACGATATATTGTGCAGCCCTAGATCACAGTATATGTTTTTTAACAAAGTTATTAGACCACCCAATATGTACGTTTCATTTTTCTGTAATGGTTAATTGGTATGTTTATTCTTACCGCATTAGTCATAGTAGAATTTCTGAAGCTAAAATATCATTTGTTTTGCTATCCATACATTTTAAATGTACTGTTTTAGAAGCACTTTATTAGTACACTTAAAAAAAAAAAGATTTTGCTGCTTGTTTAAACTACTTATTTAAAATGAGTTAAAACAACACAATTCTTATGTTTTTTTTGCGGGGGACAACTTAATTATTTTATGTTCAATCCACTTAAATTTGTAAAAGCTTGTGTTTGATTTGTGTTGGGACAACATGATGGAATTGTTTAATTGAGAATTTTTTTTTAAAGTGTAGTGATATTAGTTTATTCAGATGCTCAATTACAGGTATTTACTGCAGTGGTCCCCAACCTATTTATCACAGCGAACCAGTCAATGCTTGACAATTTTACCGTGGACTGGGGGGTTGGGGGATGTTTTGTAGGTTGCAAGGCGACCATCAACTGTTTTCTCAGAGGATGACAAGCTGACAAAACATTGCTGTGACTCTGATACAAGTTTTATTTATGGAGAAAACTACAAAGCACTGCAGTGTTCGTCTGAGATAATTAGTCTACCGAAAAGTGTATATGCATACAAGCTGAAGCTGATCGGTAAGTTCTTGTCACTTGATCTGCGGTGCACTCCCGGCATTCATTCAACTGTGTGCGTCTGGAAGGCATGAGCGCATCACGCCACTTGCTCGCTCAAGCCGCACACCTCCACTGCAAATAACTTGCGTGAACTTTAGAAAAGACACAATATGCGAATGGCCCCTAGAAGGCCACCGCCATTTGCGATCTCAGGCAGTTGATGTTCTTGCACAGACATGGTGGATTCATTCCTTGGCAGTTCGCGGCTCCTTCACTGGGCCTTTTCCCCAAAGCAAAGAAACGTTCTAAAGACGTCTGTTTCTTACTCATTTTGCTAGCTTGTTGGTTAATTTTGGGCACTCAAGTAATCAAGATGTAAGTGAGAGAATATGGTAATTTCTCTAAATAAAAGATTGTTCAGAATCAGATAATAAATAAAACGGAAATAATTAATGATTTCTTGTGCAGCCTGGTACCAATTGATCCATGGACAGGTACTGGAGGACCACTGATTTACTGTACTTGCAGTCTGTAATAGAAAAGAAAAGAAAAAAAAATCAATAATTGAAATAACAGCTTCATTTCTGAGTTAAATGTAACTCAAATTTGTACGTAAAAGTGTAATTTGAGTTATTTTAAAGTTTTGTATTTGCCTAATAAATGACAATTTCCTGACAAAAATGGCAATGACCAAAAAAACAAACATTTTCATAAGGATTCCTAATATATGTGTGTTTTCTCTTTATAATGACAGATGCTCTAACAAATTTGTTTAGGACTGTATTTTTGACTTGGGCTGGAAACCACATTACAGCATGCTAAAAATCATCCTAGCAACTACATTACTCTAGCAACCAGAAAGCAGCTAGTGTATTTTTACTTGTTATGATCATTGGAAGGACACAGCATGAAAGCAAGCTCCTCTTGATGCTTTACTCTAGGGAAAAGATGTCTTCCTGTTGGTTTGACTACTGTAAAACTACATGATCATGTCTGTGTGTGCATTTACAAAAAGTACATGCCTGTAAAGCTTGACTACACATGTAAAAAAAAAGACACTCTTGGGCTCTTGCCTGCAGCAAGCTTTGACAGTCTCAGAAAATCATATACAGGGTTGTATGCTCCAATCGTGTTGCCATTTCCTCGTTCGACCTGCCAAAAGGACCACACAGTTGAAAATGAACACATAAGGCTTGCACGCAGGCTTGACTGGGCCATCTGTTTGCTTCTCCCAGCGCAAAACCCCAGAACCGCCTCTAAGTGCTAATTCTGAGCTAGAATTAAACTCGGGGTGGATCGGCGACAGCGAGGAGGAAGGAAGCCAATGACTGAAAAACAATTAATTACTAAAACAAGAAGACGACAGAAAAAAATAAATCACTAAGTCTTCAATCACAGATGGTTGAGGAGTCTGTCAGTCAAGTTTTCATGCAAATCCAACGACTGTCCCGCAGGACCTGAAGTCATCTGCCCAATCAGCCCATAAAAGCTGGCACCTTAGATGGTACGGCAAGCCTCATTTACCCTCCTTCCATCAGCACCACATGGCCACCATGGCCAGGATGACTGTCGCAAGCTGGCAGACCTCAGGTGATCAGCTGAATTTGCCGGAATAATTCCCAGCAGACATAATGAGAGACATATATTGGGTTGCAATGAGAATTGAATGAGAGGAGAGAAGGAATGAATAGATGGAGAGTAAAAAAAGCAAGATTGGCTAATTATATGAATTTTCCCCTTGGCTGAACACTCTTTTAATAAGAGAAAATGATGCAATAAAGTCTGATATGCAATGCCAATGAAAAAAACTAAAGTATTTTACTTGTTAACTAGTTCACACATTCACTAAAGTTGCATAGAGAAATTACAGGGAAGGTAGTTTTTAAACCCTTTATAGCTTACCCAATTCACCTATAGCGCATGTCTTTGGACTTGTAAGGGAAACCGGAGCACCCGGAGGAAACCCACACCAACACGGGGAGAACATGCAAACTCTACATAGAAATGCCAACCGACCCAGCCAAGGCTTGAACCAGCGACCTTCTTGCTGTAAGGCGATCATGCTACCCACTGCGCCACCGTGAGGCTGAAAATTACCCACGGAAAATTTAAAATATACAGTTTGGTATATATATTTGGCCCACAGTCCAACAGGTCAATCAGTGCTTTTTAAAACACTATTGGTTGGGTTTGGGGAGGGTGGGGGTATCGGTCGGTTGGTCAGTCAGTCAGTCAATCAGTCGACAGCAGACTCTGGTGGATTTACGTGAGAACAGCAGAAGTGAATGGCAGTCACGAGAGAATTTTGAGATCTGAAAAAGAGTACACATCGGCCTCTGGTGGATTCGCAAAAACAAAAACTGCAAAAAATCGTAGCTCATAGGATGTATTTGACAACAACCTATAAGAGTCAGAATATCTGCCCAGGTTTTCATTCATTCATAGTGTCTAAATGTTTGCACCCTATCAGTTTTTTTTTTTTGGATCAGATTTAGATTTATTATATCAGAAAAAAATGTCCATTATTACCTGTTTATTTTAGTATGATTATTACATGAATTATTAATAATAAACGAACAAAAATAGGTTTTCTCTAGGGAAATGTTATGACTCAAGAAATATCGCTATTGCCATACTCAACAGCAATATTGCATATATTCCCAGTATCATACGGCCCTATTGGTTAGGATAAAATGTCATGACAGAGGCAGTACTTGTGTTTCTCTTGTGTTGGGATTCCCTTCTGGAGCATTGCTGAAAGGGGGGTTTCCTACTGTAGATCCGCTAAGTTTCAGGCAGTCTGTTCACATCTGCACTTGCATCTTAGCAGCCTTTCATAATGGCCTTTGGCTGGGTGAGGAATGAACAGGCACTAGAGACACTGCAAAACTTTGAGACTTGCAATGTATATGAATGGAAAGTATGTTCATGATGGCAGAATAGCAGTAGGCCAGGAGCAGAGCAGCAGTAGGATCCATGTAATGTGGATTTATTTCTCACGTTCCCATGTCATTCTGCTAGTGTACTGTATGCATATTCACACTCTTGAAAATTGGCGCTGTCACCCTTTACAACAAGGTTTAATTAATGTCAGTTAATGTATTTACTAACATTAACTAATAATGAACACCACTTGAACAGAATGTATTTCCCATGGTTTAACATTTGCTAATGCATTAGTAAAATCTAAATTCACGTTTGTTAACATTAGTTAATGCACTGTGAGTTAACATGAACTAACAATGAACAACTTTATTAACTACATTAACAAATATGAATAGATACTATAATAAATGTTTTGTTCATTGTTTGTTCATGTTAGTAAATACATTATAATGCAACCTTGTTGTAAAGTGTTTCCAAGAGTGTTTCAAATGCGTATGAAATGGGTATGCGATGAAATGGGTATCTATTTTGAAATCAATACGAAAAGATATTGATTGTACTGCAGGTTAGCCTGCTGTTTGAGTCTGTAAATCTTATTGAAGGGATAGTTCACTTAAAAATGAAAATTACATCACCATTTACTCTCCATCATGCAGTTTTAAACCTTTAAGGTTTTTTTCTTCAGTCACAAAATAATAATAATAAAAGAGAATAAAAGAATAAAAATAAAATGTACCCATTGACTTCCATAGGGGCAACACGGTGGCGCAGTGGGTAGCACAATTGCCTCACAGCAAGAAGGTCGCTGGTTCGAGCTCCGGCTGGGTCAGTTGGCATTTCTGTGTGGAGTTTGCATGGGTTTGCATTCTCCCCGTGTTTGCGTGGGTTTCCTCCGGGAGCTCCGGTCTCCCCCACAATTGCAAAGACATGCAGTACAGGTGAATTGAGTAAGCTAAATTGTCCGTAGTGTATGTGTGTGAATGAGTGTGTATGGATGTTTCCCAGTGATGGGTCGCAGCTGGAAGGGCATCCGCTGCGTAAAACATATGCTGGATAGGTTGGCGGTTCATTCCGCTGTGGCGACCCCAGATTAATAAAGGGACTAAGCCGAAAAGAAAATGAATGAATGAATGAATGAATGACTTCCATAGTTGGGTACTATCAACCAGCATTCTTCAAAAAAATTTCCTTCATGTTCAACAGAAAAAACAAACACAAGCAGGTTTTGAACAAGTGAAGGGTGATTTTTTTTTTTTTGTGAACTATCCCTTTAAGAAGAAATGCTACTAACCCAGGTCAAAGGCTGTAGTTTCAAACACAGAAGTTTACAAAGCTGTTTGCAAATGTTTGATGGATCTAAGCTGCCATCACCAAAAAAGCCTTTTATATGAATTATTAAATACATTGCAGTAGTTCAGTACTTTCTCCTTGTGTCATTTCATTCTTATTACAGATAACTATTTTTTCAGATTTGTTTTGGTTTTGTTTTATTTTTATGTTTGTATTGTTTGGGTTTTTCCATGTCAACAGCTAAAAAAATAAAAAAATATATAAAAGCATCATCACTAATGGTTCCATAGTTTCATGTTAAAAATGAATTCTTTCATTAAATACGCAATGTTTGCGAGAAATCTGAAACATATCGATTTGCGAGGACAAATGTTTCTTTCCAAGAGCACTTTTATAGAAGTTGACATTTTGTTTTCTTTTTTTCAGCTAGATATAATGCGTTTGGTGTACTCCGAGAAGACTGTTGTTGAATTTTCTGAGCCGCGTGAGGTGTCACCTTGGATCACCTTCAAATGAGATGACTGGCCTAATCGATCTCTTTTCACGCTCTCTGACCAATCGATAGTTTTCTCTCTAGACTACTAAGACACACAGTTCAGGGTAGCGGGAAAGATTAAGTGTTGCCTTTTCTTTTTTTGTCTGTTTGTTTTGACTGCTGCTCGGGAAGAAATAGTTGAGGTGGCAGGGAATTCAGATGCTCTCAGATAATGCCTTGTGTTCCATCAAAGAGCGGCAGAGGGAAAGACACACGGCTTGAAAAGAAACAAATCACTTTGCTGATAAGGTACAACTCACTTCTTTTATTTCTCATATGTAGAGAAGCCATTGTGGCAGGCAGACAATGACAAAATAATTGCTTCAAAATCTCGAACTGTTTAAACTCGGGGCCCTTTTGTGAACCACACTACAAGTATGAGTGCAGGCAAAGTGTTTGAGTTTGGTCCGCTGTGTTTTGGAGTACATCTGAACTCCACTTGCGCTGTAATTTGAGGTGTTATTTCTGTAAAATGATACAGAAGAGACCGGTATAAGGAAAGTCTGTTCACTTGGTGATAGGGATGCACAATTCTGGGAAAATACAGTTGAAGCCAGAATTATTAGTCCTTCTATTATTAGCCCCCCTGTATGTTTTTCCCCCCAATTTCTGTTTAACGGAAAGAAGATTTTATTCAACACATTCATTCATTCATTTTCTTTTCAGCTTAGTCCCTTTATTAATCTGGGGTCGCCACAGTGGAATGAGCCGCCAACTTATCCAGCATATGTTTTACGCAGCGGATGCCCTTCCAGCTGCAACCCATCACTGGGAAACATCCATACACACTCATTCACACACATACACTATGGAATATTTAGCTTACCCAATTCACCTGTACCGCATGGCTTTGGATTGTGGGGGAAACCGTAGCACCCGGAGGAAACCCACGCGATCACGGGGAGAACATGCAAACTCCACACAGAAATGCCAATTGACCCAGCCGAGGCTCGAACCAGCGACCTTCTTGCTGTGAGGCGATTGTGCTCCCCACTGCGCCACCGTGATGCCTATTCAACACGTTTCTAAACATAATAGTTTTAATAACTCATTTCTAATAACTGATTTCTTTTATCTTTGCCATGATGACAGTACATAATATTTTACGAGATATTTTTCAAGATACTTGTATTCAGCTTAAGGTGCGATTTAGAGGCTTAATTAGGTTAATTAGGCAAGTTAGGGTAATTAGGCAAATCATTGTATAACGATGGTTTGTTTTGTAGACAATAATTGCTTAAGGAGGCTAATAATATTGACCTTAAAATGGTTTAAAAAAATTTATAATTAATCTTTTGTTTAACCGAAATAAAACAAATAACATTTTCTCCAGAAGAAAAAATATTATGGGAAATACTGTGAAAAAATTCTTGCTCTGTTAAGCCTCATTTGGGATATATTTGAACAAGTAAAGAAAAAAAAGTAACAGGAGGGCTAATAATTTTGACTTCAACTCTATGTGGTATGCGATATTGTTGTTGAGTATTGTGAAAACGATATTTGTTACAATACAATACAATATAATTTCCCTAAAATAAGGCTATTTTTTAATAGCTCTGTTTTTAAATTCTTAATTTATGTAATGATATTAAAATAAACAGGTAAAAGATATTTTTCATGATCTAATTCAGACTAAAAAACTGTCAAGTTGCAAACATTTAACACTATGTGCGAGTTGAATACCTCAGCAGATATTCTGGCTCTGATTGGCTGATTGTTTCGTCTCTTGTTTTGACTTCTGCCATTAGTATTTATTTTCAACTCTGGGTTCACCTTTGGGTCGCTCCAGCTACGGGGAAGTGGGAATAAAGATATTAAGGCCCCATCTGATTAGTCAAATTTAGGTATGAAATATTAATAACATTTATGAAATAAATGTATTTTATCACACATCTGCGATACGTCTCTTAGTGTTGTCACAATTTGAATTCACCGATGTTTACTGAGTGTAACCACAGATACAGGAACACTGGAGTGTTTGAAACCCATAAAGATCAGTTGATTTATCATCGGATCGCTTGTATGTCAGTTTATAAACAGACCAGCTGATCTTCACGGCTTGAAAATGTTCCAGTGTCCCTATATCTGTGGTTACACTCAGTAAACAGCAGTGAGTTCGGTGAACTGATGACCTTCACGGCCAATCACAGTCATTTCTGTTGAGCAGGTGAACACAATGGCAAATCAGCTGTGTTTAAGAACGTGCTCAACAGCTCTCAAATGTTAGCGGGAAATGGACGTTTTATAATTTCAGTACTGATTGGTATCCAATTCCAGTATCGTGACAACATTAACGTCTAACGTTGCATATACTATTATCGTGATAACAATAATTGTTGCGATTTATTGTGCAGCCCTACTTGGTGACCATATTTGCATTATTTAGCTATTTCAAGCATGTAAAACCAAATCCTATCTCCTTGAATGTGAAAATCCTTAAATCGAAAACCGTCCTAATATTTGATGCAGCGATGCAAATTTGAATTAATGCTAATTCTTTCAACAAAATCATATTCAATCGATTAATAGCCTCAGGGCGTACCACAGGTCTGTCTTCAAAGGTTTATCTCTTTTTAAAATATATATATTTTTTTGTTTGGTCAAGTTAAGGTGTTTGGTCATTTAAACTTTATAAAACGATTAAAATTATTCTTACTGACATTTATAAAAGAATGTCACGTGTGTAAAAAAATGTCACCAATCATCCACATCTTTTGTACACTAAATTGTCATTTAAAGGGATAGGTCACCCATTTGTATTAATTCATTTATTTTTTGTCATCATTTAATCACCCTTTACTCACCTGTTTCTTTCTTCAATTGAACACAAAAGAAGATATTTTGAAGAATGCTGGAACCCTGTAACCATTGACTTCCATAGTATTTGTTTTTCCTACTTTGGATGCCAATAGTTACAGGTAATCAGCTTTCTTCAAAATATCTTTTGAGTTCAACATAAAAAAAAAAGAAACTCAAACTTTTATAATCACTTAAGGGTGAGCAAATAGTAAAGCAATAGTACGTCTTCCTTTTTAGTGTGGACTATCCCTTCAAGTAAAAATGAATCTGATTACCAACTTCAAAGTTTGAGTTTCATCCAATGTATTGCTGTCCAATTTATCACATGTGATGGGACAGAGAAATGTACTGCATACTGAAAATGACCCAGATATTTCCTGAAGGACTGAGTGCCTTGATTCCATCCATACTTCTCGGCCTTCCTGGGTGGAAAATGTAAGAAAAAAGCCATAACATTCAAGCTGTCGTCTGTTCATTGAGACATAAAACAGTACCATTAGACAGGTCAATGCAAGACAAGATGCACAACATACATCTGCGCCCATGTAAAACACGTCATAGTACTAGTCATTGCACAAAGCGGTAGATGCATTTCATTACTTACCCCAGAACTGTCCACAAGAACATTACGTTCACATAAAGTTGAAGTATGCTGATATTCTGTCCTCCAACTGCCCATGAACTGAACAGGATCATGATTGGACAAAGATGGCAACCTTCCTTCCTCTCAAAACATCTTCTCTGGATTACTATACTCGTTTATACTTTGTTTATGGCATCAATGTACAATGACTTGACCACTCTTTAACCAGCAGTTTGCATCTCATTCATTTGAGCATGTTGTCATATTACCAATGAATGTCTATGAGGAAGTACTGAGGTAGAGCATATAACATCAAACATGTGCTGTTCAATGCATGTATGTTAGAGTATGTTAGTCATTTAGCAGACACTTTCGTTTAACCTGCGACTTACAATTGAGTAGGCATTCAGCAATAGGAATTACCAACCTACGTCACACCTGACGTCACACGGGTTCAACAGCACATGCCGGTTGCAAAAACAGACCGATTTCAATAGCAAACATGTCATGTGCGGTAGGATGCCAAAATCGAAAGTCCAAAAATAGAAAACTTAAATTTTAGCGTACACCACACTGCTTTTAATGTCAACCGCAGACGTCTTTGGCTAACAGCCATCAGAAGAGCTGAATGGAGTGAGGACCTAATTAAAAATGCTCAACTCTGCAGTTCTTATTTTATATCAGGTAAATTCACGCTATGCTGAATCACACACATTACTCGTTTTTGATAGCAGCAATGATTTTAGCAAAAACAGTTAAATATGGTTAATTAAACTGCGAACACTGAATGCTTAGAATGAAATGTACAAATGTAAGTTCACATAAGTTCACATACAGGTGCAGTTCGCTGTTAGAATGCAGTTGTTTTGCTTGATGGTTACCCAGGCCTTGTACAGTTCCGTCTTCTTTCCTTGTCTTTGGCTAGCCAGAACCTCGGTTTTTAGCACTACAAAGTTTTGAATCTGGTAATCATGGGATATTATTTCTTGCACATGACCACACAGAACAAAATTGTAGGCATCCAAAGACTTGTAGGCCTTCTCTCTTGTAAAATCACTTGGAGTTTCAATGAGATAGTTGTATATTTCATGATATATGGAAGCTTGGCCATTTCATCTTATCCAATATCCATTGGGAGGGTGCTGTCGCAAATGGACCTGTCAGACGAACGACGCTCACTTTAACGTTAATTTTGCCAAATAACTGTGCTTATCACTGGGTGACAAGCTGTTTTAATACGCTGAAAGCATTATGTAAATAATATATATAATATGTAATAAATATAACATATCTCTAATACAACAGCAAACTCTGTACCGCATCCAATGTCATTCCCTCACTGTAAATGCTAGCGCTCCCGGTTTTTTTTCTGCAATGTTTCTTTTTTCTGTTGAACACAAAATAATATTCATTCATTCATTTTCTTTTCAGCTTAATCCCTTAATTAATCTGGGGTCGCCACCGCGGAATGAACCGCCAACTTATCCAGCATATGTTTTACGCAGCGGATGCCCTTCCAGCTGCAACCCATCTCTGGGAAAACAAAGTAATATATTTCTAAAAATTGTTTAAAACCTGTAACCATTGACTTCCATTGAAAACAAATACTATGGATATCAATAGTTACAGGTTTCTAACATTTTTTCATGACTTCTTTTGTGTTCAGCAGAACAAAGAAACTCTAACAGGTTTGTGTCCTGTGAAGGTTGTGTAAATGATGAAAGAATTTACTGTTTTAGTGAACTATCCCTTTAATAATAAAACAAACAACAACTTCAGTGGCTACATTCAAACCTTTACATATTGCATATAGTTTCTAGGGCGACTTGTGTGACAATGGTATTTTTAAAATGCACTAATATCTGAATCCCTTTTAAAAAGTTTAAGAAGTTCAATATTAACTGAGCATGGATGTTATTTTCCAATCTCTTAATACATTAGAAAGTGTCCTGTTCTGTGTGGGTGTTACATCCATAGGAGACTGGACATGATGCAAAAAGTCAAAACACTCTAATATTCACATCCTCACAGATAAACATGTTTGTGTATCAGATGTTAAACTAAAGTCGGTTATTAGTAGTGTTCGTTTATTACAGAGATAAAGTATGATAAATGAACTGGAGGCAATGAAAACTACTTGCTGCTAATGTAGCTGACTGCATTGCTGTAGATAATTAGTTTAGTAGTTAGAGTTTTGATTTACTAAAGGCCAATGAGCTCATAATCTCCTTTGTAATGTAGTGACATTCATGCTGTAGATTAAATGGGAGACTCATGAAGGCTTTATTGCTATGATATGCTCCTCTGTGTGTCGCTGGCACTGGTGTCAGGGCTCTGAGATCTAATTAACAAACTTGCAGACCAACTTGCAGGAGATTTGCATGAAGCAAACAGTGGCCTATTGGTGATGATTCATACTGATGCAGAGGCCTTGTGTTTTATTCCAGGTTGCAGTTTTATTTAATAATGGGTTTTAGAAAGTTGTGTTCCGTTGAATGAATAGTTTTATCTATTTTTTTGTGAATATAGGTAATATATTTTGGTGCGTTTGAACAAAACAGATTTATTAAACAGATATATTTATTAAAATAATGT
>CAIGQW010002225.1:0-10803 GCA_903798125.1 Danio choprae
CAGGTGGTGCCATAGCTCTCTGGAAATAACAACATAATGTTTGCCAGTTTGTATTCCACTACCTCCCAATCGTCATAAAACATTTATTATTCACAATTATTATTATTATTCTTCAACTATAACAATTATTATTAATGTAGACAAATTTTATAACACAGTTAATCTATGTGAATAATTAGTAAAAACTCTTATTCAATTTATATTAGAAGAACTAAGAAGTAATACTATTTTACTGGCCTTAAATGGTTAATGGGCATCGCCATGTTAGCCTTCACTAAAGTGGAGAGATTAGAGCTGCTGGATTGTTGGATGTTAATTCATCAACTTCTCCCAAAATACAATAAAATGGCTATTTAACATGGAGAAAAATAGAGTAATAGTGGTAGTAAAAATAACAAAGTGTATTTGATGTGAATAAAACACATTGGCCAATCGTTTAAGAACGAGTATTATTGCCATCTTCAAAGACATCTATGTGTTGTTGTTGTTTTTAAATTAAATAATATGTTTTGCTAGCACTTATGTGTATTTAAATGTCATGTCATTAAAATTATTGTTATTTGTTTAAAAGCAGTGATCTTTTGTGATGTATTTCTCTGAGCAGATTTTAATTTAGCAGCTTTTCAACATGATGCACTGAACATTCCGATCATACCAGTGTGATTGGAGCGTTCAAATGGTTAAATTGTCATTGTTATTGTCTTGTTAATTTTTGTTTCTTTGTATATATATTTTTTTGTTTTGGTTTAATTTTTTGTTTTGTTTTATTTCTATGATTGTGATTATCTGTTGTATAAAAATTTACCATGTGTTTTCATTTGTTTTATGAGATTTGCTTGGAAATAAATTGTTTGTGTAAAACACTTAGTGTTTTCTTTTTTGTTATCAAGTTGAATGATTAAGTTACTGTCACACAAGGAAGAGAGGACAGGCTGTTAGAGTTCATGCCATTTATTAAAACACAGTGAAGCAACGCACTTAGTGCGGAAGGTGACGACAACACACAGTTCGTGAAGAACACTAAAGTCACTTCCCTTGATGTGGCGAGCAGACAGATGACAGAAGTCGGACTCGAGGATTCCTTGGAGGACGAGATGAAGAGGAGGATGAAGGAAGAGTAGAGGTGACCATCTAACGTTGATTCCAGCCGGTGAGTGAATGAGTGAGGTGAGCTTATGTAGTGAGTGGGTGATGGCTGGAGCAGGTGAGTGTGATTACGTGCGCAGGTGTGCGTGGTCAGTAATCTGGTGATAATGTGCGATGTGTAGTGGATGGTGACTGGGGCTGATGGAACGGGCAGAGGGTGTGACAGTTACAATATTCATTTAAATATTTATTTTATGTTAGTGATTCAGTGAATGTTTTGGTTATTTGATTTGTTTGAATGATCCATAATTCATCCAATAAATAATAATTTCCTTCATTATTTATTATTCTATTATTTCCTAACTCCTTAAACCGCCACCTTATTGTGGTGGAGGGGTTTGAGTATCTGAATTGTCCTAGGAGCGTGTGTTGTCAGCTAAAAGGGTCTTAGGGGATAGGCCAGACTAAGTGTGGCTCTAAAACCTTTTATGTGTAGCACCCAGTATGGCACAAATGGAAACCCATCCTGGAGCCTGGCAGGGATTTTCCTTATGGAACCCCGCTGGCCACAGCCCAAAATGAGCTACATGGACTCATCATGTGGACCCATATCCTGCAAAAGAAGCTCTAAGGAGTTCATGGATTATGGATTGGGTGGTTGTCAAAGACCAGGGCAATGACGACCCAATATTTGGACTTGGAAAATGGATCTTGGCACAGGGAATCTAACCTCACTGGGTGGGAGGAGCCTGAGCTTGAACACTGTAAAAAGTGAACATGGCATTTGTTGACTTAAAGAGCTTGTCACAAGGGGGCGTGGCCAAGAACC
This sequence comes from Danio choprae, assembly GCA_903798125.1. NCBI lineage: Eukaryota > Metazoa > Chordata > Actinopteri > Cypriniformes > Danionidae > Danio > Danio choprae. The sequence continues at coordinate 1,916 of CAIGQW010002225.1, forward strand.
ATGGGAACAGAGAAGGCACTGGTGGAGCTTCTCTGAGGTGGGTACACTCGTCGCCATCGGCCATACAGAGATTTGCCATTTGCAGAGATCAAGACCTGCTGCCATCTGCCATGATAGGAAGGAGCAGGGAGAGAAAGGGAATGGGGGAGCTCACTGCCGGGCAGCCGTGAACCAGAGGAGCCATTGCCTGCATTGTGGAGATGGGGGAGTTGGAGACCACCCACTGAGGGGCAACTAGTGCAGCAGCGTGTTCGGGGAACCAGACCCATTTTTTTCCCTCTCTCTTTCTGTCTCTTCATATGCGTTTGCCTCCATCCTCTCTTGGCCCGTCTTTCCCCAGATCTGTGGTTCCACCAAGGTGCCATAGAGGGGGAGGAGGGAGTAAGCACAGTCCTGAGGTACCCCCTGGCCTATCAGGGGTGATGGTGTTATGTAACAAGGGGGGCCGTGGCCGAGAGCTGTGGGAACAAGCAGCAGCTTTTTACGCACCATTCTCAAGTCCCACAAAGGAGCAGAAGCATAAAAGGAGGAGTGACAACAGAAGAAGATAAGAGAGAACCAGGTCTAAACATTTGTGTTTGGTTTGCTTTCAGTTTGCGATAGTCTACGTGAGGAGCTGCCATCTGTTTGTTTTGTTTTGTTATCATTAAAATGATTTAAAAGTTCATTGGTTTCCTGCCTTCTTCTTCCTGATGGCCAGGGGGCCATCGATCATATTACAGCAGTATTTCGACTAGGATAAACACAAAAAAAATTATTTTGTTGTTATAACCTAGACCCCGGATTCATAAAGGGACTAAGCCGAAATGAAAAGGAATGAATGAATGTTATAACCTACTATAATCATGTTTATGTAACTTTGGTTCAATGTAACTCTGTGAGGAGTTCCCACTAGTAGTTCCAACTGTGCACTATACAAAAAGGGGAACATTTTCACAATAAAAGTAATATTAGGTGTTTTAAGATATAGTTTTTGAGTTTAATCTTCATTAGTTTGAAGAATTCCAGAGTTTTACTTTTTTTTTTCAGAGAAGTAAGTTTTTGAGGTTACCACATTTTGAAGAGTAGAACTCATGCTTTGAATCTTGGTAGCTTTATTAACAACAGTAATGTTTGTTCTCTCAGTGAGCCATACCTGTACTATTGCAAGTTCTGAGATCAGAAAGCAATCTAATTTTATTAACTTTGTTCTTGGGTTCAATTAGCTTAAAATAAGGCAAAATAACACAGTTGAAATGAGTGGAAATATGTGTCTTATTTAAATTATGCTAATGTATTTGCTTGTAACTAAGATTTACTTAATTTGATAAAATAAATAAATGAATAAACCAAGATGGTGGTGCATCCAGATGCAGCGGCTTCTCGCGGCCCACAAAACAGTGCTTTTATGTCTTTTAATGTCATCGGTTTGTCCTCAAATACAGGTTCAGTTCACCACAGATTCACAAGGAAATCAACAAGATACACATCTACGATCGCCAAAGCCTTTTGGAAATCAGCAGCGGATAGATACACAAACTCTCACCAGCGACAGCTAAGAAAGCTATGAGGCCTTTGCTTACTGCTGGAGCCGAACCTCGAGGCCGCAGCCTCTCCATCAGAGAGCGGTGTGAAAGAGCAAGCAAGCGCGGTAGTGCTTACCACACTTGCATGCTCTTTCACACTGCTCTCTGATGGAGAGAGGCGTGGAGGCATACAAGCCAGGCTAAAGGCCAACTCCACGAGACCTGCCCTTCCAACACTCATGCTCTCAAATCTACCCTCGCTAGAAAACAAACTGGACATAATACAACTCACTAGATCTACACAGCATGAGGCAAGGGATTGTTGTGTATTTGTTTTCACCGAAACATGACTAAACGACAATATCCCAGACTCCGCCATTGAACTACACAGACTAACATGCTACCAGACAGACAGAGATACAACATTGTCTGGTAAAACCCACAGGGGAGGCTTGTGTGTTTATATAAACAGGATCGTGCAAAAGTACTGTGGTAGTGATAAAACACTGTTCATCACAGGTGGACTTTATGCTCGTGAAGTGCCGCTCGTTTTATTTGCCACGGGAGTTTACGGCCGTTGTTATTGTCACGGTTTACATCCTGCCGAGCGCAAACACAAAGGATGCACTTCACAAGCTGTACAATGCCATCAGTGAACAGCAAACAAATAACCCGGAAGCATTTTTCATAATAGGCGGCAACTTAAATCATGCAAACTTGAAGTCAGTGTTACCAAAGTTTTACCAACATGTGAACTTTGCAACAAGGGGAAGCAACAAGTTGGACTTTGTTTACACAACAAACAAGATTGCATATAAAGCCGAGCCCCCCCCCACCTCGGATACTCAGTCCACATCTCTGTTATGCTAATCCCAGCATACCAGCCACTTCTAAAACTCACCAAACCAGTTCAGAAACCTATTACAATCTGGCCAGAAAATTCTACAGAAACACTACAAGACTGCTTCCAGTGCACAGACTGGAACATGTTTAAAGAGTCAGCCACCTACAACAACCACACATACCTGGATGAATACACTGAAACTGTCAATGCCTTTATCAAAAAGTGAATTGATGATGTTACAGTCACCAAAACCATTGCAGAAGCCGTGGATGACAGCAGAGGTTCGTTGGCTGCTTCAGACCAGAGATGTAGCCTTTAGATCAGCAGACAAAGCAGCCCACAAAACAGCTAGAGTCAATCTGTCCCGTGGCATCAGGAATGCAAAGCGGTCACATGCCCAAAAAATCAATAATCACTTCCCAGACAGTCAAGACACACAGAGCCTGTTGCAAGCCATTCAGTCCATCACGGACTGCAAGCCCCCACCACAGACCTGTAATGATGACGCATCCCTCCCAGATGCACTCAACCACTTTTATTCATGGTCTGAAATGCAGAATGACACACCTACACAAAAAATAACCTCAACCCCCAACGACCAGGCGCTCTGTCTGTCTCCAGCCGATGTGAGGAAGAGCCTATCTAGGATCAACCCATGCAAGGCTGCAGGTCCTGACAACATACCTGGCCGTGTTCTGAAGGACTGTGCTACACAGCTGACAGATGTCTTTACAGACATATTCAACACCTCGCTGAGACAGGCAGTCGTCCCCACATGTCTGAAGTCCACTACAATCATACCAGTGCCATGGAAATAATCTGTGTCAGATTTAAATAACTACCGTCCCATATCACTGACTCCAATCATGATGAGGTGCTTTGAGAGGTTAGTCATGCACAATATCAAGACCAGCCTCTCGAATACACTCGACCCGCTCCAGTTTGCACACCGTCCAAACCGCTCTGCGGACGATGCAGTTTCCCCCACCCTCCACCTGGCTCTTACCCACTTATAAAATAAAAACTCAATTAATGTGAGCATTCAACACAATAATCCCACAACAGCTCATTCATAAACTTAACCTGCTAGGCCTTAACACATCCCTCTGCATTTAGATCCTGGACTTTTTAGCTGGAAGACCCCAGTCAGTCTGTGTCGGCCACAACACCTCGAGCACTACCACACTGAGCACAGGTGCACCACAAGGATGTGTGCTCAGCCCACTGCTCTTTACGCTGCTGACCCACAACTGCACTGCTAAGTTCAGCTCCAACCACATCATCAAGTTCGCAGATGACACAACAGTGGTAGGTCTCATCAGCAACAACGATGAAACGCACTACACTGGGGAAGTGGCACAGCTAGGTGAATGGTGTGGCACCAACAACCTCTCCCTCAATGTAGAGAAGATAAAGGAGGTTGTGTTGTTCTTCAGGAGAAACTCTGTTGACCACCCCCCCACTGACCATCGACAGTTCGATTGTCGAGAGTCAGCAGCACTAAATTCCTGGGGGTGCACATCACAGAGGATCTCACCTGGACTACAAACACCTCGTCCCTCTCCAAGAAGGCACAACAATGCCTACACATTTTCTGCTGGCTAAAAAGGGCAAGTCTTCCTCCACCCATCCTCACCACATTCTACAGGGGAACCATTGAGAGCGTGCTGACCAGCTGCATCACAGTGCTGCCGACCGCAAGACCCTCCAGTGCACAGGGAACACAGCCGAAAAGATCATTGTTGCCCCTCTATCCCCATTCAGGACATTTTCCTCTCACTGTGCTCCAGCAAATCTAGTAGTATTGTGAAAGACTTTACTCATCCCTTCCAAAGTCTCTTCCAGCTGCTATCATCAGGAAGAAGGTTTTGAAAAATTAGAGCCTGCTCCGCTAGACTACTCAACAGCTTCCTCCCACAGGCTGTTAGAGCCCTCAACTTTAGTCAATTATCTCCACACATGTAACAGAATCACAATAAAGCTTGACTTGACTCAGCTTAAATCAATGTTGCAATTGCTAAAAAAATACTTAACTTGAATAATTAAAATAAATCTTGATTCAAAATGAATGATAATCACTGAACATTTACTTCATTTATTTAGGAATGTTAGGTTAAACATTAAATAAATTTCACATGATAATGACAAGTAATTTGTACTTGATATAAGATAGTAAAATCTATTCAAATTTTACTCATGTGTAGCACCTTCAGACTTGGACCAGTAATATGAGCAATACGATATATCTAGTTTCCAAAGGGGTAGCTTAATGAAGTAGGAGTGAGTTGAACAATTAAATGGTTTATTGCATAAAACACAACAATAAACAAACAATATCTAAATACCAATTGAGTACTCCAATAATAAAATAAAATGAAGAGCTCTTTAAAATAAATGAATTGACACAATGTAAGGTAAATGCGCCCTTTCTGTTGATGTGCTTTTGTTCAGTCTGATGTTTCAGTACTTAAATAAGTCAGTTTAATGACAGTTCCTCAATTTGGTGTATGAACCAAACAGTCCAACAACAGTCTGGTTCCAAAAATACAGACTTGAATTCCATGAAAATGCTTTCACTCTTTGGATGTAGTTACGTTGAATAAATGGAATATTCCTACTGGTGCAGATGAAACAGATGAATCTTCTTATCTGCAGGGTTAACAAATAATTCAGCTGATCAGCTCACACTGTGACAGATCTCGTGGCTGGCCACACCACTTTCATGACCGTCACACTCGCTGAGCTAGGCTCACCATCTTTAGTTTCCATTTTATATCTCAAACAAAAAATCAATCTACACAAAGTGTGGAAGAAATAAATGTTTGGTTCTTAACGTGAGACCTTATTGACTTTTCTTTCTTTTTTTCTTAACATAATGTAGTTTAACCAATCACCACAGATATCCTTTGATTACACCAAATTATGTCTTAAAACATGTTTTAAAAATGAATTGAATTACTCAAAAACAATATAGGTGTTAACAACATTAAGACAGTGTTTTACATTTTATTTTCTCCATAACATATATCTTTTTTTATATCTTGAAGCCTGTTGTTTTGGCTTATCTTTTCTGTTATTCATTTATTTTTATTATTCTCTCTTTAAAAAGACAAACGTCACTGAATTAGATACAATTGTAAAATCATTGCTGCTAGTATTTAGCTTCAGATGAATATTTACATGTTGACATATAGTCACACACATAATAAAATAAGTACATTGCTTAAGCTAATTATTTTAATACATACAAGCAAAGATTGCATCAGTTCAAACATTCATAAACATTAAAATTCCTCATAACTATTATACCATTGCTGATTTAAACAATATATTGTCAAATTCCCCGATTGGTTTTATAAGAAAATTGTATTTATTTAACAAACAAAAACTTCTACTTAGTTCCAGTTAATGATTGGCAAAACTAAAGTAACTAATCAGTGCTCACTCACCGGAGAAAGATCAAAGTCAGCAAAAGATGAATTCTGAATAAGAAGTAACTTCTAAAAAATAAATTAAGTGAAAATACAGCACAATTCACTTGTTTACATCAACTCAAAATGCTTGATCGGCTGCACGTTTCTGGATCATTCACTGTGTCAAAAAAGAAGGAACTCTGGCTTACTCTACGCTGAACTCTACGGGAGCTCTCTTCAGGAACCTAAAGGTTACTACACCGTTTAGTAAGCCTATTTCTATGGGGACTAAAAGACTTTATCATGTAAATCTTAAGATTTGTTTTTTTTTTCAGTGTAAACGATGTACAACCCAAAATCAGAAAAAGTAGCGACAGCATAGAAAACGCAAATAAAAAAAGTAGAATTTCTAAATTTACTTTGACTTATTTTTCATTGCATGCAATGCAACAAACACTATTTAATGTGTTCCTCATGATTTTTATTGTTTTTTTTTGTTTTGTTTTTGTTTTTCAAAATAAACACATTCCAATTTTGGAACACATTTAAATAAAAGTTGGAACAGTAAAGCATTTACCTCTTTGTAATGTCCATTCCTTTTCACAAAACTTAAGACATTTAGGGACGAAAGACACCAAGTGATGAAGTGTTTCAGGTGTAATTTTGTCTCATTCTTCCTGCAAACAGGTCTTCAGGTGGGCAACAGTACAGGGTCTTTGTTGTCACATTTTGTGCTTCAAAATGGACCACACATTCTCTATTGGAGACAGGTCGGGACTGCAGGCAGGCCCGTCAAGTACCTGTATTTTCTTCCTCCACAGACAGGACTTTGTAATGTGTGCAGAATGTGGTTTTGCATTGTCTTGTTAAAATATGCATGGGTGTCCCTGGAAAAGAAGGCAGCATATTGTGCTCCAAAATCTCTATCTACTTTTCAGCATTAATGGTGTCATCACAGAAGTGCAAGTTACACAAGAGCACAGACACAATCCCATACTATGACAAACCCTGTCTATTGCACTTGTTGTTGGTAACTGTCCAGATGATCTTCTGGGGCTTCCCTTTGCCACTGTACAGTTTTAACAGCCATTTTTGGATGTAACTACATATTGTGGTACTTGACAAAGGTTTGCCAAAGTAGTCCTGAGCCCATGTGGTGATTTGCTATTTTACCTTGTTTTTAAGATGTAAGATAAGTCTTTGGTGTCTCCAGAATGTCTTTGGTGTCTGTAAAGGTTTAGTTCAAAAACCCCATCAGAGCATTTATTATATCCTTCTGAATATGTGAATTTTGAGGTCTGAGGACATCGTAGCTGTTTTTGTGGCTTGTGCCTTTAAATGCAAATGAGCTGGTTTTTGCTCAGCAAATTTGACAGGATACAAGTTAATATACACTGTTGTGTGGATATCCATTATGTTAATGTACAAAATAAACCTGATTCAACGTCCATGTTGAAGCACCTTCTATTGTAATTGTACTGACACGATGCGGCTGTGGTGATGAATTACATAGCAAATTTATTTTATTTATTACAAGCATGCAATGTTTTAAAAAAGTTAGAAACTTTTAAAACTAATTTTAGAGGTGCACCTGATCACAGAGAGTTGGAACAGATCTTTTAATCCCAGTTTCTTTGCAAGCCCTGCCTTGCGGATATGATAATATGTGTTACTATGGAGACATGTTATTATGCGGCTGTCAATAAATTCAGTGGGTGGGAAAAAAACGGCAGTCCTCGGTTGCCTTGAACCGAGCACGCATTCGATTGCCACCACTCCACCGACACCCCGCACTCACACTACATTTTTACCATCCAAGGCTGAGCACTCTTATATCATCGATGATGCAACTGTTCAGTTTAACAGAAAGAGAAGCTTTCTCACTTAGTACAGTAGAGATTGCTGTTATATTGTTGTGTATTATTTTGTGTCGTTTGGGATGCAGTGACACAGTCAAACGTTTTGCTGAACAGATCTATCGCTTTTGATGCTCAAATTTTCATAGAAGTCATCGTGTTGCACGTATAAGGAGGTTTGCATTCACTGAAAAGTAAAAATTATTAATAAATCCATATGAAAATGTCCCAGTTCAGTTTCGTGTTTAGGAACGCTGTGCACTCACACTACAACCCGAACTGCAATCTGGACTCCTCCAACCAGGCCAAGGCTGGCCAACAAAATCACACCTGGTTTGGTTAGCCTAGGCACGGTTCACATAGCCTAGTGTGAGTACACCAAGTGTGCCTTATCCCTCCTTTTGAGTGATGCTTCCGGCTGTTATATATCGGCCCCTGGGGGCTGGTAGTTAATTCTACCCCCATATGGTAGAGCGATTATTTTGCAGTCCAACGTATATTGTTTTTATTAAATTATTTAAAAAAGCAGCTTACATCACAGTTTTTTAATAAATCGTATATTGTTATGTGTTTTTAAATGTTGTTTATAAGTGCTTATATTTATTTTAGCGAGACTTTGTTGCAGTGCAGATACAGGCAGTCAAATGAGAAGTTCGGGGACGTGGTTGATTTGACAACCAAGTATTTGGTTTGAAGTTTGATTCTGCGGCTCCACCTCCAGCACCATCAGGCAATCCTTCTGCGTATGCCCAGGCTCCTTTTTCAGCAGTTTTTTGCAACAGTTTGTGCCTGTTAACAGATGTTTTGCATTCAAAGCATTCAATGGAAAAAAGCGCTGTCATATCGTCCATGTTTTGGACATGTTTTGGTGTACTATGGAGTACCCCCTAAGTGGCCCTCAAATTTGCGAGTGGCCTCATGAAAGTATGCAGAAAGAATCAGCAGATTTAATAGTAATGTTATGGGAGATGCTCCACATACAGGTCACAAAACAAAGGCTTCTCAGTAAAATGTGCAGGTACGAAATGTTTTATTTCATTTTTTGCATTTGTTTTGTAGATCGTATCTGAGAGATTAAATTGTTGCTCATTCTGTTTATTCATATTATGCATCAAATTTCCCCTTTTTAAAGATGTATATAAATTGAATGTATAATTATGTTTTTAGAAAATAAGGTAATATTTTGATATTCAACAATATAATGTGGCGGGTCGCCCAATAGATCATCCACGTCGTCCTGGGAAGCAAATGTTTTATATATATATATATA
>CAIGQW010002273.1:0-10178 GCA_903798125.1 Danio choprae
ATATATATATATCAGGAAAATTATGTACGCACAATCCATTTGTGAAATCTTCAGAATATAAATATGAACAAAATGTCAAGATTTAGTTCATGTAAGAGCTGATTAAATGATTCATGGCTCAATGCAGTATAAAAAAATGAATTTTAGGAAAATGTCCTTTACAAATAAATATTTTAATTGAAATCTACAGTAACAAACTGATAAAATGCGACCAAAAAGAAACGTTTAAAGTATATTTAAGATACAAAGTGGCAAATGCCTGTATAGTTAATATTCTGACTGTATAACTGTTTATGGAAAGTGATACTATAAACAACAAGTCATGTTTCTATTTATATCAGCACATAAATATAATATTACATGATGTTATGCTTAATTTTGAATGGCAACAGATATCTGTCCCTCACCAAGTGAGGGTGAGGATCCCTACAGTATGGAAGACCTTCCACAGAATCTCAACTATTCCCTTAGGATGAAAGATGGAATCATATACGTCTATGATAATGAGGACACATTAAAACAGGATCTGCCACGGAGCTTGCCATATCCTGACTTGGAAACCTTTGCTATCGATTTGAGCCACGTCCTTGCCATGATTGCAGACGGACCAACGTGAGTTTGGACATTTCTTGACAAGAAAATGGAATCCAGATTAACCAAATTTGGAAATAACTGAAAGAAAATAAAAATGTAAAAAATGAGAATAAATAAGATTTATAGTTTCCTACTTAAGTATCTAGAGCTGCGCGATATTGGAAAAATCTGATATTGCGATATTTTATTTTTCTGCGATAAATTTAGGACAAGATGTATATATCGTTTGACCAGTATACAATTTGATGAGATGGTTTGATTTGACGGTTTTCTGGGGAATAATCACAATTCAAAGAAAATTCTCGTTTCTAGTCCAAAGATCTGAAAATTTTTGTAGATCAAAATTCAAATAATCTTATTTTTGCTTTGAAATGTAGATATTTGGACATTCAGAAATTTAAGTAAGATTTAATTTTTTTTTTTTTGCATAAATCTTATAAATCATTAAATACAATTAATCTTTGTTACACCTCCAAAGATACTTTTTTGTGCCCAAAATCTCTTGAAAGGCTCAGTCAAATGCCCTAAAAACACATGCAAATGATAAACTTTCATTCTGTTATGGTTAAACTTAGCAGTGACTCTACAAACCACATCAACTATAATTCAGACTCAACATTGCAGATCTTTGCGGATGCACACATTGCAATTTCAATGATGAAACGATTTATTAACGACCTAATAATATCCCAATGCAACCACACACTCAAAATAAATAATACTGAATATGTTTGGTGTAGTTAAAAACAGAATACATGATATCACTAAAAAAATGGAAAAATATTTAAGAGAAATGTTCTCTTTTCTAGGAAGACCTATTGTCACAGACGGCTTAACTTCCTGACCTCCAAGTTCCAACTGCATGAAATGCTGAATGAGATGGCAGAGTTAAAGGAACTGAAGTGTGTTCCTCACAGAGATTTCTACAACGTCAGAAAGGTATTTCAAATAAAATGTCAATCAACACTAGTTTTTAAACCTAACCATTTGTTAATAGTCAATGGGAATATAATGGGAAGTTCCAATTCCCTAATTTGTAAGTTGCTTTGGATAAAAGCATCTGCTAAATGAATAAATTGAAATGTTTTCAGGTTGACACGCACATTCACGCAGCGGCCTGCATGAACCAAAAACATCTTCTGAAGTTCATCCAGGACAGCTATCAGACAGAAGCGGACCGAGTGGTGCTGGAGAAGGGTGGAAAGAAGGTCACCCTCAAACAGGTCTTTGACAATCTCAAAATGGACCCTTATGACCTCACAGTGGACTCACTGGATGTACATGCGGTACGTGTTCCAGGACCTCCAAAATGCATTTTTCCAAAAAAGATCTGTAACTAAGAAACTGTATTGTTGTTTGTTACAGGGCAGACAAACCTTTCATCGCTTTGATAAATTCAATTCCAAATACAACCCGGTTGGTGCGAGTGAGCTCAGAGAGATCTACCTCAAAAGCGATAACTATATCAACGGAGAGTATTTTGCACGTCTGATCAAGGTAAAAAGTCACCAAGTCTGTGATAGTTGCTGATTCAGCTCAAATAACCAATAACTGACAGAACATATTAGTTCTTAAAGGGATAGTTCACCCAAAAATTACAATTCTGCCATCGTTTACTCATCCTTCACTTGTTCCAAACCTGTTTGAGTTTCTTTCTTCTGTTGAACACAAAGGAAAACATACTGAAGAATGCTGGGGAAAAAAACATTCCTTGACTTCGAAAGTATTTTTTGTTCCTACTATGGATGTCAATGGTTACTTTTTCCCCAACATTCTTCAAAATATCTTGTTTTTTTGTTCAACAGAAGAAAGAAATTCATGAAAGTCCACTTGAACGTTAGTAAATGGTGAGAAACACCATTATTTTTTGGATGAATTATTGTTTTAAGAATGAAAGACACAACTTATTATTGCACTGTACAGGAAGTTGCTCATGACCTAGAAGAGAGTAAATATCAGCACGCAGAACCTCGCCTCTCCATTTACGGACGAGCAACGGAGGAGTGGGAAAATCTGTCCAAATGGTTCATCATGCAAAAGCTACACTCCCCTAACATGAGGTGGATGATACAGGTGCCCAGGATCTAGTAAGCGCTCTTCTCTTGTAACAGAACATAGCAATTGAAATACTTTTAAAGGTCCAGTGAAGTGCTTTGAAATGTGCATTTTTTATTCTATGTTTGACAATCTGAAAAATGAAGAGAGACAGAGTAGCTCCTCCCCTTTAAAAAAAACAAACAAACAGCCAATAGCGTTTGGTTTTTATCCCAGCTCTGCCAGTGAGAGTGGTTAAGCTGAAGCGCATCAAATGAAAAGCAAATGAGAAGCGTCTTGAAGGGGGCTGGGCATGTCAGATACTAAAGAGCATTTGATTGGTCAAGATTTTATGAGAAACTGAAGTATGAGGCGACAAAAATCGTTGATCCATTTAGGCAGAAGTAACAACTGTAAGCTTTGGGTGTTTATATCTCAGTTTTATATTTTCTAAACGCAAATTTTGTCATTTTGTTTTAAAGCACACTAGGTAATAAATATCCTTAAAATCAGACTGAAACTAACATCTCAAATACTTTTTATTTTCATTTCACAAGAACTTTAAGAGGAATTTTAGCTCAAACAGACCTACAAAAGAACAGCTTTTGTGTTGAATTTATATATTTATTTTTTGCTAACACTTTACAATAGATTTGCTAAAATGACAACTTATTAGCTATCATGAACTAACAATAACCAATATATGTTTACCAATATAATATATGTTTACTGCATTTATAAATCTTTGTTCAATATATAAGAATAAATTACTATAACATTAATTATTATTATATTATTATTAATCAATTATTATAAAATATTTACTGTACAGGCTGTATGTTGAGAATATGGTCTAAAATGTAGTTATTAGTTATTAACCAGTGCTTGTTAAATACTGTATATGTGGGTAACACTTTACAATACGGGACATGTAGTTAATGTTAGTTAATGTATTTACGAACATGAGCTAAGTATGGGGCCTCACAGTGGCGCAGTGGGTAGCACGTTCACCTCACAGCAAGAAGGTCGCTGGTTCGAGCCTCGGCTGGGTCAGTTGGCGTTTCTGTGTGGAGTTTGCATGTTCTCCCTGTGTTGGCGTGGGTTTCCTCCGGGTGCTCCGGTTTCCCCCACAAGTCCAAAGACATGCGGTATAGGTGAATTGGGTAAGCTAAATTGTCCGTAGTGTATGATTGTGAATGAGTGTGTGTGGATGTTTCCCAGAGATGGGTTGCAGCTGGAAGGGCATCCGCTGCGTAAAACATATGCTGGATAAGTTGGCGGTTCATTCCACTGTGGCGACCCCAGATTAATAAAGGGACTAAGCCGAAATGAAAATGAATGAATGAATGAATGAGCTAAGTATGTCTGTAACAGTCTCATACAGCATTTATTAATCATAGTTCAACATTTACTAATGCAATATTATAATCAAAAATGCAAAGTTGTTCTTGTTAACATGAGTTATGTGCTGTGAGTTAACATGAACTAACAATAAACAACTTCATTTTCCTTAACTAACAAAGATGAATAAATACTGTAATAAATGTATTGTTGATTGTTTGTTCATGATAATAAATAAATGAATATTAACTATGTGACCTGTATTGTACTGTTACGGCAAAGGGTATTGTCAAACAATCCTGCTTCCTAAATTTTCATTCAAATTACTGACAAATTAGATTCAATAACTCTGCCTTCAGTTTTTTGTTCAAATGCAATCATTTAAAACACTTGCGCAGATTTAGGGGGTTACCATAACTATCTTTAATTGTCCTCATACTGTAAACCATATCCAATATTTCTAAAATCCAATATTGTTGTGTACGTCACTTTTCTTTAGTGACATTTTCAGATCAAAGAAGATTGTTGCCAACTTTGCCAAGATGCTAGAGAACATCTTCCTCCCACTGTTTCAGGCCACCGTAAATCCTCAGAAACACAAAGAAATGCACGTCTTCCTCAAACACGTAAGTGCTTCATCAGTGCTTTTGTTGAGCTTGCAAGACCAGTCAGAGCGGATTCATGCCACATCTGAGCTTTTCAAACCAACATCGCAGTTAACAGCTCCAATGAACAACAGCCATTTTCCTAGAAAACAAGCCAGCAGTGCCAAACCCTTTTAGGCAATTAAACGATTCTGCGATGACTAAGAGCTTGTGTTGAATTGGTCACGAACAACAAAAATTACAAAACACAGATGTGGTTAAACTCAAGTGCCCACTTCAATATTACAGTCAATGTTTTGTTTTGTTTGTTTGTTTGTTTTAAATATCAAAAGTAATGCCACTTTCAGACTTTTAGGCAAGATACTGCAGGTAAATATAGGATTATATTATATAATATATCTCCATACTTCCCCAATTGATTGATTACATTAAGAATTGCATTTTTTTAGTTATTATAAGTTTTCTAATATAAAACATTTTAACAAGACTAAAATGTCATTTTTTAAATGAGAATTGTTTTACTTAAATGTGTTGATTTCCATATGTTTCTTACACAGAAGTCATCATTTGAAGTCAGGTTTAAAAAAACAAATATTATTATTTATTATATATTAATTATTCAAATTATTATATGTTATTTATTACAATTTATTTAATTTATTATTTATTTATTTTGGAGTCAAGGGTATTTACCGAGGGGATTTTGAGAATCAATTTATTATTAAACCATTATTAATCCATTATTAAGGAAATACTGAGAAAAGCCAGAATTGTTTTTTGTTTTGTTTTTTTTGGAATAAAATGTATATAATCAGGCAAATTATATATTAACATATCTATCTGTAAAGATTCTTATATAACATAGTTAAACTATAAAGTTTGATTTATGAAAGTGCTGCTGAAGTGGAGATTATGGATTTATGGAAAACACATTTTGAGAAAATGGCCTTTAATATGATTACTCAATATTACAATATGTATTGTAATTGAAGTCTACTGATAGTCCAATTGCTTTTCCAATGGCCTGTTTTTTGTCAAAGTATTATATTTTTAATATACCTTAAACCTTACTTGGTATTCAGTGTGGATAGCAATGTAGTAATTTCATTGTACGTATAACAATAAATGCTTTAAATCTGGAATCTTGAACAGAGACACATTTATGAAGTGCTATATATAAAAAAATAAATATTTAAGAGTATTTTGGATGTTTTACTTTATTAGACTGATTAGTTTTTTTAATGAAACCCTAAAAATCCCCAAATCACAAAACACAAAGAAAAAGTGTTTTTGCCTACAGTATCTTGCCTTAATGAAGCCATGAATGCAAAAAACAAGAAAAGATCTCAAGAAAACTTTGGATATTTTTCTCATTTTCAGGTAACCGGGTTCGACAGTGTGGATGATGAATCCAAACACAGTGATCACATATTCACCTATAAGAGTCCAAAACCTGAAGAGTGGACCTCCGAGGAAAACCCACCCTACACTTACTACCTCTTTCACATGTATGCCAACATCATGGTTCTCAACAACCTAAGAAAGTAAGTCACTATCATGACCATGCTCTGATTTCAGTGTTTAAATCCCTTTACAAAAAATTATAAATTGAAGTCAAAAAGCATATAAAAATAGCATATATGGTGTTTTTCAGGGAGCGTGGCCTGAATACCTTTCAGTTTCGCCCTCACTGTGGTGAAGCAGGATCCATCACTCATCTGGTGTCCGCTTTCCTCACAGCCGACAACATCTCTCATGGACTCAACCTCAAGAAGGTCAGTGTCTGAGACAGGACATAATAAACGTACTATTACTGTACATCTACAGGCAGTTTTAGAATCCACTAAATACCAATTAAAATGTTGCCGGAAGATATGGTAACACTTTAACATGATGATCCTTTAGTTAATGTATTTACTAATATTAACAAACAATTAGTAATACATTTATTACTGTATTTATTCATCTGCGTTAATGTTATTTAAGTTAAATAACATTAGTTCATATTAACACACAGTTCATTAACTAATGTTAACACGCACAACTTTAGATTTTAATGCATTAGTTATTTTGTTGAGCTATGATTAATAAATGCTTTACAAGATTATTCGTACTTAATGTTAGTAAATACATTAACATAAACTAATGGACCATTATTCTAAAGAAAATACATAATTAGTTTATAACTTTCAACCCATTTCCTTCCATGCAAGTCCTTTTTGAAATTTATGTTACACAGATAGACTTACCTGGTTAACAGTAAAACCTTGCAAAAATGAACTGAAAGTACATGTATAAACCACATTTTTTTGCTAGTTGTCAAAATATTCTCATTTTTATTTATTTTAACTGGATGTAGTTTTCTAGTACAACAGAATGACTTTAAAATTGCAATGAAAACACAAAATCTTGAAAGAAAGACTAACTCACAATATGAATAAAAAAGCGTATGTCAATAGCTATGTTTCCATCCAAAACTGTATATTTAACTTGTGAAAATTGAAAATGTGAATTTTATTTAAAAATGCAATCATGTGAAACAGTTCTAGGAGATCATTTAACCAAACCATTGTATGGTTTATTGCACAAAAAAAAATAAAAAATCAGTCAAATTTGTTTATACACGTTATAAGATCTCATGCACATCTAGTCATTTCCATGTTTTTGTTGTAATGCAGTATATCAAAACGTATGCATTAAAACATATCTAATGATTCTCAATCAAACCTGATGCCAGTAGCACTGATGTAGTTTTTCTTGTGGTTTTTGTTTCTCAAAACAGAGTCCTGTGCTGCAGTACCTGTATTACTTGGCCCAGGTTCCCATTGCCATGTCTCCTCTCAGCAACAACAGCCTGTTCCTGGAATACTCCAAAAATCCCCTGCGAGAGTTCCTGCAGAAAGGCCTGTGTGTGTCCCTCTCCACAGATGACCCGCTACAGTTCCACTACACAAAGGTCAGGGACGGCAGATACAGGCAACACAACACACACTGCTGACAACTAATGAGTTAAAAACTCTGGGAGTAATCGTCTAGTGCAGTCGGCTGATGTGGATTTCTGTTGTTTGTGTACCTTCAGGAGGCCTTGATGGAGGAATATGCCATAGCAGCACAGCTGTGGAAACTGAGCACATGTGATACATGTGAGATCGCAAGAAACAGTGTGCTTCAGAGCGGCCTGTCGCATCAGGTATGTGTCCTAATATTATAGGTTCAGAATTATTATAAAAAATGACTTCAGTTCCTTATCAAAAACAAGGTCACATCGAGAAACACTCAATGGAAGTAAATGGTGCAATTTTTACAGGATTTAAAAGTATGTGGATTTCAGAAAATTTTGTTATTAGCAACACTGGTGAATGATAAGCAAACCGCCGCACATTATTGGTTGAGTTGATGTATCATAAAGTTTGGTACACACCAAGTCGACATCAAAGAATCAGAAGTGACAAAAACTGGTCCCATGTAAACCAAAAATGTACGTGTGAACACACCAAACAGATAATAGCCGACTAAACGAGAACATACACTCGGCACCTGTGAGAGGACGTACCTTTTCACACCTGCAGGTGGCAGTAGCTGCATTGTCATTTCACAAAGAGAAACCGGAACTAGTGCTGCACACACACAAACCGTAAACAAAGCAGCTTTTATGTACCATATTCACAGTACTTCTCACTCCCCACAAAGGGATTCGATCATGCACATATGTCTGATAATCCATATTGTTTGCAAATATTTCAGAAATGTGTTCCCTTAGATTCTACATAGAGAGCAGGGCAACCTTCTTCCAACATAAGCCTGACGAGAGGCAATGTGTGGAACATTAAAATATTCACCCTACAGACGCTAACCAATCTCCAGTGGATGTGGCTTAGTGTGTCCTGGCTTTAAAGAGACTAAGCATAATTCAATATACTAATATACTCAAAACAGTTATTTTTCATTCTTTGATTAAAAAGTAAAGAAGCTGGAAATAGCTTTGCAGTGGTATACTGATAATGAACATCCAGGCTTTATCAATGCCTTGGTTAGATGAATATGTACATTTGTGTTGTGCAGTTTGATTCTAAAGTATATTTGAGACTGGTTATGGTTAGTTTACAATTAATGCTGTTGGTGTGAAAAGGCCTTCACAATAACTTTGGGGTTTTATGGTTTATGGCATTCAGTTGTCATATTGACAAAATTATTTGAACAGTTTGACACAAAATAGGATAGAAAGACATTTTTCGTGTTTGCATCACAGTGAATGTTTTCACATTTATGATTTTGACACATTCACTTCCATTGTATATGCTTCAAATAACAGTTTATATATTTTCTGGTGAACTATCCCTTAAATAATAATCTAGTACTCATTTTAATAATTCCTTGCATTAATATATAAATATATGCACATTTCGATTTCCCTATCAGGAGAAGAAATACTTCCTGGGTGAGAATTATCTAGAGGATGGACCAGAAGGAAATGACATCCGTAAGACGAATGTGGCGCAGATCCGTATGGCCTATCGGCACGAGACACTGTGCAATGAGCTCAGCTTCCTAGTGGAAGCCGTCAAGTCAGAAACAGTGGCAGCACAAGCTCCGTAAACATGGCAGGGTAACAGACAGGGTAAAGCTTGGGTTCATACAGTACAAGTGGACCAGATGTCAGCATAAAATCTTGTGACAGGTCATGCACTAAAGAGTCATGAAAAAAAAAAACACATCATTCTAGGATGCAAGATAGAGAGCCATGCATCTTATTAACAATGCACATATCACTTCCCATGGTGCCTTAAAGGTGTTGGATATAAACATTTCATATCGCAAATCTGTTTGTTTTTTCTTTTTTAGCGAAAAATGGACAATAAACTGTTCTTGTATTTTGCATGGTTTCTGAAAATTCATTTTTTTGAGGGAGCGTACATTTGTTACCTTTTCTAAACAAGCGAGTCTTTGGGTTTGTGACTTGAACGATGTATTCTTTTTTTTTTCAGATAAAAGTTTTACATAAAAAACAGAAAGTTGTAATACAACCTTGATAAACTTGTTTGATTGCAACCTGAGATTTCGGGGACTGCTGAGTGACATTTTATTTTTGTGTACTTGAACTTGCACATTTTGTACACCGTTTGAGACTGTTAAAGATATTGTTATGGATGAGGAATGATGTATGGGTGCTTGGTTTCAGAAAAGCCTCTTAAAACATGCCTGAATGGTGACTATGCTCTGTGTATCTGAATGAGGCACTCAAAAAATGTTAAATAAAAAAAGTGATGGAAAAAAAGAAAGTCGTGCTCAATTAATTGAAGATGGTTCTCTATAGTTACAATCACAGATACAGTAATGGAAAAAATTAAGAGACTACTTGAAAACTAATTTATAGTTATTTGTTTTAATAAAATTAAATTTACATTGTCTTTTTTTTTTGTTGCATAATATACCAAAAAGGTGCCATGTTAAATACATTTTAGACAAGCCAATCCCAGTGTTTTAACTTTAATATTAAAAATATATATAAATAAATAATAATAATAATTATTATTATTATTATTTGGGTTTGTGACCCAAATAATAATAATATATACATATATACACATATATACATATATATAT
>CAIGQW010002287.1:52616-66268 GCA_903798125.1 Danio choprae
ATTTATTCCACCTGTGTCTCACCCCTGTGTATCATCTTTCCCATTAGCCCTCATGTATTTATACCCCTCTGTTTGGTTCAGTCCTTGTCCGGTATTGTATTGTCCACGTGTTGATGTGTTGTTCTGTCCATGCTGTCGTCCTCCCAGAGTTTCCTGTATCTTCCAGTGCCTGTGTATTTAGTAAGTGTTTGTGAATAAATTCATGTTTGTTAAATCTCGTGTTCCTGTGCCTTCATGTCCCTCAGTTGAGCGTGATAGCCGTGAGATGGCATTGGTTAAACAGATGAATTTGACCATTTTTTAATCCATTCAAAATCTACAGTAGTGGGAGCACTTTTAGCTTAGCTTAGCATAGATCATTGAATCGGATTAGACCATTAGCATCTTGCTCTATTAGAGTCTTGATAATTTTGGCTTGGTGGTTCATTCTGCAACCTCTGAAATAGAGACTAAGCCAAAGGAAAATGAATGAATGAATGAATATTTCACCAAAGAACTTAAAAAAAATAATGACAGTGGTGATTTCTGATACACATTTCTCTGATATCTGCCAGGATGTAGGGGTAATTTATGTGTGGTATATTCACTTACAGCACTTTTAATAAGATCTCTCCAGTTGTGCTTTGTCAGATTTTGTCCCAGGACCTGCGTCAATATGAAATAAGACAGATAGATTGAGGTGAAGAAAGTTGCCACTAAGAGCGCTGACTCACAACACACAAATCAGTTAGACGACAAATGATGATTTATTTGTCACTCTGTCTTCTTTAATTTGCCCCTCAAATGGACAATTGATGTCTGGCTCTCCAGACCACCAAAGTGTAGCGCTAGACAGAATCTTACTGAAGAGTATAGTAAAACTGAGCCCCGAAATGAGTATTGGTTAAAACTTGTTACATTTAGTTATTAAACAGTATATTAGAGAAAATCTTAAAGGGATAGTTCACCCAAAAATGTCAATTATGTATAATTTACTCACCCGTTTCTTGTCACAATCCTGTTTAAGTTTATTTTTTTTCATAAAGAAGTTATTTTGAAAAATGTTGGAAATCTGTAACCATTGACTTTCATAGTATTTGTTTTTCTAGTATACTATGGAAGTCAATGGTTACCGGTTTCCAACATTCTCCAAAATATCTTCTTTTGTTTTCTACACAACAAAGAATCTCATAAAGGTATGAAATCACTTGAGGGAGAGTAAATAGGGGGTACATTTTCATTTTGGGGTGAACTTTAATTTCACATTCGTATCATACAGCAGGGGAAAATAAGTATGTCATGTTTTTTCCTGGGAATAATATTTCTGAAGGAGCTGTTGACATGGAATTGAAACAGACTTTGGTGAAAACCCAGACAATACAAGCATAAAAATAAAACAAAGCAAAAAAATCTGAAAAATTAGTAATGTGTAATACAATAAAATGACACAAGGAGAAAATACTGAACTACTGAAACGTATAAAAGGCTATTTTGGTAAAGGCAGCTTAAAGAGGCCTCTCATATGGAGAATGAAGTCACATGCATTGCTCAGGTGTGAGTTTTTCACAGACTTGGACAGAGTGTAAAAATCTTGATGGTTCTGTGGGTCTCGTCTATCAAATATGATCTTTATTTTGTATTTTCTATTGGACTAAAGTCAGGGGATTGACTGGGCCATTCGACAGTAGTAATGTAGATGTTGGACTGAAGCAGCTAGTATTCATTTAGACTTAGGAAGGACAGAGGGTTGCTGAAGAACTACTGAGAGATTTCAGCTGCTGTCTGAGCTTTCACTGCCTTTCCACCTCCACCCCCCTTTCTTCATGTGTTCAATACTTTTTTCCTGCGTCATTTAATTTAATAAAGCATAGCTTAATTTGTAAACTAATTCGACTTGTTTTCTTTGCATATAGGGATTTCTTTGGTTGTTACCAACATTCGGTGAACATTTCAAGACAACAACACCTTTATGAATATGTTTTCTGAGAAAAATGGTGACGTGTTCAACACTTATTTTCCCCGCTGTACATGGATCAGGGTGAGTTACACATGTTTAATACTTTGAAAGCACCACTGTTTAAAAAAAGTCTATGCAAACTTCTGCATTAAGGCCTATTGTATTGAAATTATTTTTTTTTGGGTGCACAGAAGAATAGAGCGCTGCGGTGATGTAACGGGCTCATATTGAATTAGTTTTATATGCTGGATCATCCTGCTTCATTGAGCTGATTGCTTTGCAGATGTGCACAGCTGGACATGTCAGGTCTATGAGGACGCAGTTGGACTGAGCAACCATGCGGTCTGCAAACACCTAAATATGTATATTTCTACATAATGAAAATAGTATATGTAAATATCCTAAACTGCCTCTAAACAGTTCATGTTGTAGATATTTTATAATGTTTCATTCTGACTATATTTCTTCCAAATTTAAAAATAAATGTCATTTGGAAAAGCCCTATATATTTAATTACATAAGGTGTGGGCGACACGGTGGTTTAGTGGTTATCATTGTCGCCTCACAGCAAGAAGGTCGCTGGTTCGAGTCCCGGCTGGGCCAGTTGCGTTTCTGTGTGGAGTTTGCATGTTCTCATTTTCGCGTGGGGTTTCGCTAGGTGCTCTGGTTTCCCCCACAGTCCAAAGACATGCGCTATAGGTGAATTGAATAAACTGAATTGAACGTAGTGTGTGTGTGTGAATGAGTGTGTATGGATGTTTCCCAGTACTGGGTTGCAGCTGGAAGGGCATCCGCTGTTTAAAAACATATGCTGGATAAATTGGCGGTTTATTCTGCTGTGGTGACCTCTGATAAATAAAGGGACTAAGCCAAAGGAAAATGAATGAATGATCATTTAATATGTTTAAAAACTAAACATGTTAAATATGTTAAATATTTACTTTTAAACATCAATGTATTAACTTCAATATTTGGCAACCCTGAGTCATTATTCTGACTAATTGTAATGTTTATGGAAAATATGCTCTAAATAACAAGTCTTTTATTTAAAATATTGAAGAAATGTTATCAGACTTTTATAATATTAAACAAATATTATTTTGCTCAAACCCATACCCAATAAATCCTGGGAAACTGAAAACTGTCTAGTGGTTTAGTAGTTTAAAGTGGTCTCTTATTTTGTTTGCTATAGCTGTATGTATGGCCTAGTTTTGGAATGATTTATTATTTTGCGTTAGGGGGAGTTATTCCTTTAAAGGGATATTCATTCATTCATTTTCTTTTCGGCTTAGTCCCCTTACCAATCTGGGGTCGCCACAGCGGAATGAACCGCCAACTTATCCAGCATATGTTTTACGCAGCGGATGCCCTTTCAGCTGCAACCCATCACTGGGAAACATCCATACACACCCATTCACACTCATACACTACGGACAATTTAGTTTACCCAATTCACCTATAGTGCATGTCTTTGGACTTGTGGGGGAAACCGGAGCACCCGGAGGAAACCCACGCAAACACGGGGAGAACATGCAAACTCCACACAGAAACGTCAACTGACCCAGCCGGGGCTTGAAACAGCGACCTTCTTGCTGTGAGGCGATTGTGCTACCCACTGCGCCACCGTGCTGCCCCTTTAAAGGGATAGTTCACTCAAAAATGAACATTCTGTCATCATTTATTGACTCTTCACTTGTTCAAAACCTGATTAAGTTTCTTTGTTCTGTTGAACACAAAATAACATATTTGGAAAAAACTCCAATAGTATCTGGGGGCCTCACAGTGGCGCAGTGGGTAGCACGTTCGCCTCACAGCAAGAAGGCCGCTGGTCGCTAGTTCGAGCCTCGCCAGTTGGCGTTTCTGTGTGGAGTTTGCATGTTCTCCCTGTGTTGGCGTGGGTTTCCTCCGGGTGCTCCGGTTTCCCCCACAAGTCCAAAGACATGCAGTACAGGTGAATTGGGTAAGCTAAATTGTCTGTAGTGTATGAGTGTGAATGGGTGTGTATGGATGTTTCCCAGAGATGGGTTGCAGCTGGAAGGGCATCCGCTGCGTAAAACATATGCTGGATAAGTTGGCGGTTCATTCCGCTGTGGCGACCCCAGATTAATAAAGGGACTAAGCCGAAATGAAAATGAATGAATGAATAGTATCTGGATGCAGTCTTTATCTCAGCGATGCAATGTCAGACACAATGCACTCAATGAGGGGTAGGATTAGGGGTGAGGTTAGGTGAGCGCATTAAAAAGCATTGAATGCAGCTTAGATTGCACTGCACCAGGTCTTCATCCAGACCCCTCTCAAAAATACTGGTATCTGGCACCCCTTGACTTCCATAGTATTTATTTATAGGTCGATGAGTGCCAGCAACTAGCATTCTTCAAAATATCTTCTTTTGGGATCAACAAAAGAAAGAAACTCATAATGGGTTGAAAACCACACGAGGGAGAATAAATGAGGCTAATTTTCGTTTTTGGGTGAACTGTCTCTTTAAATAAATGTCGGGATGAGAATCAAAAGTAGGCATTTCAACTGTTATCATGTCAAGCTAGTTAATAAATAAAACCTTAAATCTATATTTTAATAAAACTACAGTAGTCAACATTTGATGTGGATCAAAACCATCCATCAAAGCTGTTCTAAAACTATTCAACAACACCCATTATTATTGACATTTTTGAATAACTTTTTTGATTGACTTCAAATGTTGACTAAAGTTGGTCTTATATCCGCGCAAATCACATTATCAGCCAAAGACTATCAAAGTACAACACTGTTCACAGTCAATTAAATAGTGCTGCTGTTCTCACATTGCGATTTTACACCCAATATTTAACGTACCATGCAGTGAAAAAAGATATTCATTGGATTTCCTCATTTTTTTAAGATAAGTGGTTGCAAACAGTTTATATGAGCTGAATTTAAACAAATTAAATTTAGTAATATAAATTCAGTCCATATAAACTGTTTGCAACCACTTACCTTAACATTTTGTAAATCCAGTTAATCTTTTTTTATTCAGTGTATCATGGTACACAATATAGGGACCGTGTCACAAGTTGGCACTGAACGAAAGTGCGAATATAAAACCAATTTTACCCCAATATCGTACTCGTAGACGATAAAGCATTGCACAATAAAGAGAGCCTGGCACGGGATGTTTCTTTCATTATTTGTTCCTAAGCTCCAGTCAGTCCCACCGCTTTGCCACAAGGAGCGCGCACGGAGCACGATAAGACAAGCGAGCGACGGGAACGCGGAAACAGCAGAAGGGGTTGACGGTGAGCTGAGGTCGGTGCAGAACCGGCGACTGCGGGAACGAGCGACACTCACCACAGAAACCGCGTCTGAAAACCCACATTCTGGGTGTCACAGATTTACTTTATCTCAGGTGGTCGGATAAGAAACCCGTTTGAGTGGATAACACCGAACCAGCGAGGGAAAAGGCGGATTGTTTCTCCCTCCGCTTTGGCTAGTATTAGTCTGGATTTGAGAATGTCGGGGAGTCGAGAGGAGGAGCGGCGGAAACTCGCCGACATCATCAACCACTGGAACGCAAACCGGCTCGACCTGTTCGAGATCAGCCAACCGACCGAGGTGAGTCCGCGGAGCCGCCGCCGAGCGCAGGCCGCAGCCGGGTCTGCTGTCCGCGCCGCGAGATTCATCCCCACAGCACGCCACACTGCTACAATTGAAGAAACGTGCTGTCTGTGTGTTATAGATTCTCGTTTTTAACGTGTGAGAGTGTCTCTAGAATGAATAAATCACGACTGGAGATTTATTATGACCTTTTTTGATTCAGGTTATGGTTGCATTAGAGGTGAAGTAAGGCGTATATTGTCTAAAATACAAACACTTTTAGTCCCTGTTGCTGTTGGACATTGCATTGGACGTTTTGGTGTACGTACGTAAAAAACGTCCTTATTACCAGGAGAAATCGGTGCTTGCAGTTTGTGGCAGGGAGCTGCATGCAAAGCTGTCACATTAGATCAGACCAGCTGCATATAATAGTGCTGGATGATGGTGTAGGTAGATTGAACGTGAATGTAATGATAAACCTGATTTGTTAGGACGCTTGTGTAGCGTTGCGGTCATAATCACACCAGTCACTTTATTTGCACTGTGCGTGGTTTCAAATATTTGTAACGCAAGCGTCATTGTATGCCATGATGAGAATGCATGGCTGTTTTTGTAAGTGTTAGATCAGCATGATTTAGATCTGTCTAGCAACCCCATCGTTCGATCAACTGGGTGTTTTACACGCGTTGTCTTTCTTGCTTTAGCACCTGCAGATGCATTGCATTGCAAGCCAGTTTTGGAAGGGATTTAGCGTTTTTAGGCGGGCAGTGCTTGAATCCTCTGAATGAAGGGGGTTGGGGTAAAGCTGATGGGGGTCTCTCCTTCATTTAACCCCCGTAGGTTCTGAGACAATTCTTTGGCCCTTAATAATTCACGCATAAGTGATGCTGAGTCTTCGGGGCACCCGCTGAGGTGACCATAAAAGCCTAGATTAGGTTTGTTTTGGTCTGTTGACGGTGATTAGGAAGAAGTGGCCAATGCATAACACAGAGCACAAACTCCTAAGATCAGCATGAGTGTTGGAGAGTAGATGACGTAATCGTCTCGTCCTCCAACCAATTGTGACAGCCGATTTGCAAGCCTGGTTCCATTGTCACATTTTATTCAGTAGTACACTGTATAATGATACTAATAATACAATCAGCTCTGATTTTTACTTCCAGTGGCTCATTTGAACAATATTTATATAATGTCTTTTGAAGGAATTGAATTGTAAATGCATAGATTTAATCAAATCTATTTGTGAAAGTATTTCATGTGTATATATTCAGTTATTGTTCACAAAATAATTAATATAATAATTATCATTTTTTTGCCATGACATGCTACGTTTTGCAAACTAAATGGTCATTTATTTTTATCTTTTTGTTTTGGGCTGTCTGTTAAGCTTCAAACGCTTTGCATTTCTCATTTAAGAATGAACGGCTGTTATGTAAAGAGTAATTCATGTAAACAATTGGTTGAATAAGAGGGCTCTCTTTGCTTAAACACTGTTTACTGTTGAATGCACAGTGATGTAATGTAGTCGAAGGGGGGGCTGGTACTATATATGTGGAAGCACAAATGATGGTGTCTATTTTGTAGTTTAGAAATAGGCTTTTGTAGTTTAGAAAACGGTTTTATGGTTTCCAGTGCATCTCTTCTAACAACACGTCTAAGAAAAGAAAGAGTTGAATTTGAGTTTTGTTCTGGAACTAGTACTGCATGGATGGCCACAAACTTTGCTTCATTTAGTTTTGGGGTTGCGGTGTGTTTATAGATAATGTTTGGAGATTCAGCGCAGACATAAAGTGCCTTGTTATACATTAAATAAAGCCTGTTTAGCTAGCCTAGTCATTTAGTGCATACATGCATAATTGATCAGCTTGGTTTTCTGGGATTGTATCTGAAATTGTTTTGCATGCAGTATCTGAAATGCGGCGTCTTCCTGTTGTGCACAACTTTTCATGTTAGAAAAGCCAGTCAGTTTTTGTAGTTCCTTGTTGTTTAGAATATACCACCTGTGATGCTTTTTTTTCTGAGTGATTAAAACATTACAAGATACAATGATTTCAATGGAATACTTGTAGTATTCCTTAATAATAAAAACAAAAATACATTTGTGAGTAAGCTAGAGAAGTTAGCGCTGTCTTTGCAAGATAATGGAGGATCATTCCATCATTTCCTGTATTTGTATCTTGTCCAGCAAAGACCGTTTCATGACCTAACTCTCCCCACCCTAGTCTTTTGATTCCATTCCCATGGCTAAGATTGCTCTGTGACGTCATGACACTGGCAAGTGTTGAATGCCCATTCCATGTGTGAAAGACCCCCAAAAAATCCCATATTGCATACATATACACTATTCTACCCTATTTTATAGTACAAATAGTGTAAGTAGTGCATTCACAATGAACATTTCAAAAAGAATAAGTGCACTTTAAATATCAGATTGATGCTCTTATTTAGCCATTAAAAATAAGTGTGAAATATTGGACACTTTACACACTCAACGCTCGCAGCTTTGCTCACGTAGTAGCTGGGGTGTACCTATCGGACACTGAGGTTGGATTTCTTTGTTTATTTTGTATCGTGAAAGCAAAATTCTTCCACGTAAGTGACTATGCCGCTTCCCGATGGTGAATACGGTTGTACTCATGATCAGTACTATTTGGTAGTTTGGTATTTATTTCACAATTCAATTGTTAAACGTCAACTGGGAAACGGTTTCAATTTCACCTTAGAAAAAAAAATAGAAAACTAAACTCTACAAGTGTATAGTGTATAAGTGCATAGTTTATAGTGTGGCATTTGGGATGACGCTAATCTCTACAGTACACGGTTGAGTTTACAAGTGTATAAGTGTAGAGTGTGTCATTTGGGATGCAACTATTGTGAAAGTCATTAGCTAGCAAACTGTTTTGTTTTTGCTAGAGATCTCATGAATGTTGTGGTGAAAAATTATGGATTTAAAAAATTTAATTATCTGTATAATATGGAATAATCACGGACACACTTTGTAGGAATATTTGACACACTTTGCAGGAATATTAGGGTTAAAATTAGCCTAGTGTGCATCAATCGAATGTTAGACATGTAAATATATTAAAATATGAAGATTCTTCATGCTTGAACTGGAAATCGTGTTTCCATCCTAAGGGGAAGTGAATCTTTTTAAAGTAACAAAATGCTAATTAGTTGCATTTAAATCAGTTTGTTAGAGCAGCTCATTGTAGTATTGGTAACCTAGTAACCAACAGTAAACAAGCCAGGCATAATGAATTCACTATGTCAGAGTTTATTTGTCGAATACATTTCCTTCTCCCGTTATTCGCCACCTCATGTGAGAGTAAACTTTTAAAGGACTTTTATTTGAAATTTAGAGTTTCCATTGCTCGTTTCTCATGCGATACTTCAAAATGTGCATTACCACAGGGTGATGGAAACCCACCTTGTGCGAGTGAGCGAATGGTTTTATTTACTACACCTACTCGAGCATACATGATCTGACATTTAACTATGTGGACATGAACATGCAAATTTCATCTACAAAGTTGCTCAGATAGTTGCTTAATGCATTTAGCTGTTATATGTGAAAAACTTTAAAGGAATAATGGCACAATTTTCAATTTGATCAGGAATGAAATGGGTTTTGAGAAGTAAAACTTACTTCATGATTTCCTATAAAATCTATTCTAACCATTGAAATAGAGTACAGAAAAAAAACAGAAGAAAGAGAATAAAATTTATTAGAGCCCTTTGATAAAGCTGGTCCATTTATTTATTTATTGCATAATGCAAGTATAAATCAGGTTCATGGTTAAATAGTTTGGTTATTTGTTTATCTTAAAGATTAACTTGTTATATGACATTTAAACATGTAAAACATCTCTTTAGTGTTGTCACAAAATCATCAGTTTCTATTTTTCTGTTTCAAAATTGTACGTGTAGAAGTGATACCATCAGATAGTTGATTATTTTGTGGATTGTGACGCAGCTTGCATATTTTTACTAAGATTGCGTTGCTCGGGGTAAAGGTGACATGAATTCGTAATCAAACCAGGTTTTCCCATGGTACTATCTCCCTTTATCACCTTCTGGAAATGGGCCAATCGGGTTAGTTCAGTGTTACTTGTGGACATGGGAAAATACTCAAGTATGCAGACTATTCTCTTACTCTCTCATGGTTCAAACTAGGGCTGAACAATATATCATTTGAGCATCGATATCGCATTGTGTGTATCTGCAATAGTCACATTGCAGGATTAGGTTATTTATTAAAGATTAAAAGATAAAGATATTATAAAAACATTATTTTTTTAAAAATTACTCTTTGTAAAATAGTGACCATGTTATTTTACATTTGATTGTTTAATTTCTATAATTTAATATTGTTTCACTCCCCAGAAAATCATAAAGCACTGTTACTTAACTTAAATTTGCTCTGTCGTATTTATATAGGCTTGTAATTTATTATATTTTAGAAGAATACTTGATCATCCCAGTCAATCTAATTTTAATGAAATAATATTTCTAAATCGAGCTATTCAAATAATATAATGAAGTTGTACAATATGTAATCGCAGCAAACCAAAATATCAGAATGTCAGATTTTTCCAATATCGTGCAGCCGTAGTTCAAACAGTTTCACCAATCACAATCTATCCTTGTTGGCATATTATAATTTGGCATATTATGAGTTGGCATTAGATTTCTCTCTGATATTACAGTCAAAAAAGACTTTTGCTGCTTGTTTAAAGTGCTTAATAAAAATGAGAAATGAAACTGCACAATTATTAAAGTTATTTTTGGGACAACTTGATCATTTTTTTACAAATTTAAGTAAAACAATTAAGTTAACTTAATTGATTTGTGTTGGCCTCACGATGGCGCAGCGGGTAGCACGTTCGCCTCACAGCAAGAAGGTCGCTGGTTCGAGCCTCAGCTGGGTCAGTTGGCATTTCTGTGTGGAGTTTGCATGTTCTCCCCATGTTGGCGTGGGTTTCCTCCGGGTGTTCCGGTTCCCCCCACAAGTCCAAAGACATGCAGTATAGGTGAATTGGGTAAGCTAAATTGTCCTTAATGTATGTGTGTGAATGAGTGTGTGGATGTTTCCCAGTGATGGGTTGCAGCTGGAAGGGCATCCGCTGCGTAAAACATATGCTGGATAAGTTGCCGGCTCATTCCGCTGTGGCGACCCCAGATGAATAAAGGCATTAAGCTGAAATGAAAATGAATGAATGAATGATTTGTGTTGGGACAACATGAAGGAATTGTGTGGAGCATTTTTTACAGTGTATGTTTATACACTCAAAATGACGTTTACTACTGTATGTTAAAGCTCCTTTTTAAAAATGAGCTAAAACAACACAATTCTTGAGTTTTTGTGCGACAGATTAATTATGTTATGTTCCATTCACTTAAATTTATAAAAACTATTAAGTTAACTTAATTCCACAACAAACAAAAATCGATTGTGTGGATCGTAGCATTTTTTACAGTGTATACAATAGGGCTGCACGATATTGGAAAAATCTGATATTGCGATATTTTTGCTGCGATTTATATATTGCCGCATGAATATGATTTGAATAGCTCTATTTGGAAATATTGAAAGTATTTTGCCTGACTGGGATGATCAAGTCTTTTTCTATGAAGTGCATCTGCATAAAATGAAATAAATTACAGGCATATATAAATTCAACAGCAAAAAAAAAGAATATATTAAATAAACTGTGCTTTATGGTTTTCTGTGGAGTCTAACAGTATTCAAGTACAGAAATTGAACAATCAATTGTAAAATAGCATGGTCATCATTGTATAAATAATCAAGAAAACTTATGTCTTTTAATCTTTAATAAATAATCTAATCCTGCGTTGTGACTATTGCGGATACACGCGTAGCGATATCGATGCCCAAACGACATATTGTTCAGCCCTAGTATACAAACTGTCCGTCATTTGTAAGCATAACGGTGTAAACCTTTATCTTGTGTAAATGTACACTCTGTGATGTTAGAGAACATTAATTGTGACCTCTTTGCAGAGCGGGACACAGTGTTTACTGTTGGATTATAATCACATACCACATTATATGAAGTTTGAATTCAGATTTTGTCAGGCCATTTGGGACTCAAGCCTTTGTGTTTAATGAGGTGCGCAAGCTAACAAGATACAACAGTTTGATGGGTCTAAAAATGTCGTATTAGGAATTATGAGGCTTGTCGCCTCACCAGCGTGTGGCTCTCTGGGAAATCATCTCCATGGTGATTTCCATGCCTTCTTTAAATGTGCAGTCTGAGCCTGTGCGTTTTCTTTTTTTAAAGGAAAGCACTGCGGTTTGCACTGGGATTGTGTGGATATAAAACCCATGAGCAGTAATTTAAAAATCCTAATCCATATTTGCCTGATCTATGGAGATTATAATGTACTTTTGACTACATCATCAAGAATATATGGGTTTCTAAATTTTTAAACTTGGGACTTTAAATTTTTTTTTCTTAGCACAGAAATTCATTCATTCATCCATTCATTCATCCATTCATTCATTCATCCATTCATTCATTCATTCATTCATTCATTCATTCATTCATTTTGCTTCGGCTTAGTCCCTTTATTCATCAGGGGTCACCACAGCGGAATAATCCGCCAATTTATCCAGCATATGTTTTATACAGCAGATTCCCTTCCAGCTGTAACCCGGTATTGGGAAACACCCATACACTGTCACATGTACTCACATACACTAAGGCCAGTTTAGTTTATTCAGTTCACCTATAGCACATGTCTTTGGACTGTGGGGGAAACCGGAGCACCTGGAGGAAACTCACACCAACACGGGGAGAACATCCAAGCTTCACAAAGAAATGCCAACTGACTCAGCCGGGACTCAAACCAGCGACCTTCTTGCTGTGAGGCGACAGTGCTAACCACTGAGCCACTGTGTCGCCCTCACAGAAATCCTCATAGATTTTTTTTTTTTTTCTGTGTTGAAATATTTAAAGTAAAGCGGGGGAAGACATTGCTGATTGAAATAGCCAGTAGTCTTTGAGTAAAATTACAACTGGACAAAATGACATTTGATTGTACTTTGAATGATAAAAGTAGAGCTGCTTTCAAAAAATGTTCAGAAATTTAATCAACTTCCTTCGCAAACTGTTTATGTTAGGGAAGGGAACTAAAGCATTAAAATGTGTTGCTATTATTATTCAGTTCTCTCTTGCAGGCAGAAAAATAACAATCTATCCTTGTTGGCATATTATGTAGATTTTTGTCAAAAATGACTTTTGCTGCTTGTTTAAGCTACTTATTAAAAATGAGAAATGAAACCGCACAAGTCTTAAGGTTTTCTTTTGGGACAACTTTATTGTTTTATGTTCAATCCACTTAATTTTGTAAAAAAAAAAAACGATTAAGTTAACTTAATCTATTTGTGTTGGGACAACTTGAAGGAATTGTGTGGAGTTGTATATTTATACACTCTTAAAATGACGTTTACTACTGTATGTTCAAGCTACTTTTTTAAATGAGCTGAAATGACAATTCTTTTTCAGAGTTTTTCAAGAGTTTTTTTTTTTTGCGACAACTTAATTCCTTTATGTTCAGTCCACTTAAATTTGTAAAAATGAATAAGTTAACTTAATACCACAACAAACATAAATCGTTTGTGTGTTAATGTAGCATTTTTTGCGGTGTATACAATAGGGCTGCACGATATTGGAAAAATCTGATACTGCGATATTTTGTTTTGCTGCGATTTATATGTGCATTGCTATATGAGTATAATTTCAACAGATGACTTCAATAGCTCGATTTGGAAAGATTTCATTCATTTTGATCGCCTGGGATGATCAAGTCTTTTTTTTCTAGACTGTCTTGCAGGCAGAAAAAATGAGTGAGACTTTGTATTTTGCAATAGCCCAGTGGTTAGCGCGCCAACTTATGGTGCGGTAGCACTTCAGGGCTTCCCGAGTTTGAATCCCAGCTCGAGGACATTTCTCGATCCTGTCTGATTACTGTCCTATCTAATAAAGACAAAAAAGGCCAAAGATAAATCTTAAAAACATTTTTTTTAAATTAAAAAACATTGAACACAAAGACAGCGTTCCTTGACCACGACATTACAGATACTCACTAAAATGTAATGTGTGTGTGTATATGT
>CAIGQW010002287.1:68387-112551 GCA_903798125.1 Danio choprae
TGTTGCCAGCATGTTTCCAGTATGTATTAGGATGTTGGTAGCATATTTTCAGGATGGATTAACATGATGTTAGCTGCTGTGTCGATATAATGTGGCCATGAAATTTTTTTTCTCCTCACTATTACTAATAACAGCAAAACTAACTAAAATTGAAATAGAAAAACAAATGAAATGATTTATAATAGCTTCTATAGTTACTTAATCATATTAAAGTTACACTAATTGTACTGTGTTGGAAGTATTTTCAGATTTTTAGCCATGGAATGAACTGCAATAGTTATTCAGGCTGTTTTGGTAGTATTTGTTGCTGGCATATAATGCATTAGCAGTCCATAAACTCCCAAGATCAAGGCGCCTAGATTTCCTTCATCCGCCCAGTGACTTTGATCCTGTTGTTTTTGTGAGGTGATTCTGTGGGCCGTGCACACAAACGCCTTATTGTCCCGCTGCAGAATGGCTGTCGTTGGACTGGATGGATGTCCTGTGAGTGGGAGGTCTGATCCCAGCCCTGTCCTTGGCCTGTCAGTCTCTATTAATCTCCCAAGAGGCCCCGATGGTCAGTCAGTGGCTGCTCCAGGGCTGACCTGATTGGCCATCGCTCCCTCCAACAAACACCCTTTGTGCACAGACACGCTGACCATGTGTGTATGTGTGCGTGCGCGGCCACACACAGGTGACCTCACAGGATCAGACAGCTTTTCAGAGCTGTTGACTTGTCTGTTTACGCTGTACCTTTTTGCAGTCACAGAAAGCAGTTTATGCATTTATTTCAATCCATTATGTTATTTCAGTCCTCGCATTTAAATATAATTAGTTTCCAGCTGAATTGTTTTAAAATCATGAGAGGAAATGGTAATGTGTTCAGTGCTTGGTGACCTATCTTACCCTCCTAAATTCTATTTCTTAAGTGCAAATGTTCCTCAAAGCTTAGCCAAATATTTTGCGGTGTGTTGGAATGTATTTTTTAGTTTTTACTCTACGCATGTGTTCTCTCATGAGTGTGAAGGTTTTTTTAGTTGGCGAGCAAGCTGGAACGTCTTGTCCAAGTGCTCTCAGCCGTTCTTAAGGCCTGCTCTTGTTTACTGCACCTTTTTTAGTACCAACAGATAATATATATAAAGACTGCGGCTGTGTCATGGTTTAGTTATGAAATCATTTATTTATTGTACCTGGATAGTCCCATTGAGATGCAGGATCTCTGTTTTCAGGGAATCCTGGCCAAAATGGCAGCACGTTAAAACCGATACAAACGTATAAGGGTGTACTCACACTAGGCTATCCGAACCGTGCCCGGGCTCGTTTGACCCCCATTTCCCGGTTCATTTGACTGGTGTGAGTGCTCCATATCGCGCTCAGGTGCAGTTCAGTTGGCCGGCCCTGGCCCGGTTGGAAGAGGTGTGCCATAGCGCGGTTTGGTTGGGCTTTGATGCAATACGTTTGTAGTGTGAGTGCAAAGCTCGCCTGAGCTAGAAACTGAAGACAATGTCACTTTTAAGGGACTGTTTCATATGGATTTATTAATCATTCTTACTTTTCATTGACCACTTACTGTCATAGTTTATTAAAGACACAAACCCCTTGCTGCACGTCAGCTGCACCTTTAGCAAACCTCCCAATACATGCAGCACGATGACTTTCATGAAAATTTTCGATCATCAAAACTGGTGGATCTGTTCGGAAAAAGATTTGACTGTAGGTCACTGCATCCCAAACGACAGGGGTGGGGGACAATCGCGCTTCAAGGCAACCGTGCCCAGTGTGAATGCACCCTGAAACCAATTTATTTTTGCTTTGTTCTCATACAACAAATTCATGATAGAAAAAATAAGCAAAAAATCTTTAAATCAATCAAAACAAGTACATGTTCCCTAGTAGACCATTAGAGAATTTTATTATTTATCAGGAGTCGCCACAGCGGAATGAATCACCAACTATTTTTTTCATATGTTTTACGCAGCGGATGCCCTTCCAGCTGCAACACAGTACTAGGAACCAAGATGTTCAAACATTGGCAATTAAAAAAGTGAATAAAGATTCTTGCATATCACACTTTTAAAGATACCATGGTATAACTAAAGGTTTTTAATGAAACGGATACTGTGGTACTGCCGTATCTCAGTGTATAATTTTATAACATTGTGCGCTCACTGTGCTGTCATGTCCTCAACAGAGATATTTTTATACTGATTAAAATTTAATCCGAATATAATTAAAGTGAAACTGAATGTTGGCGGGATTAGTTCGAACATCAAATAAGTAGGTCGATGGGAATAAGCCTTTTTATTTCTTTCATAATTAAGGAAAACTATGCAAGTGGAAATTCCATGTCTGAGGCCCCTCTCATTGTTCTGGAATGTTCCACACTTTTCAGCTCATCCAGTGACACTCGGGGCCAGTTTTATTTTTCACTCATTAGTTTTAAATGTCCTCGCTCTGTCGAAATAATAGAGTGTGTGTCGGTTCATTCGCGTTCCCAGTACAACCCCTGAATGTATTTTATGCTGAAAACTGAGGTGTAGTGTTTCTGTCCATAGTCCAGTACAATAGATCGTTACATCTGCTTGGACTGAGGAATGTTGCATCACAGAATGTGTGGCTAGCTGTGACATCATTAGAGCTTGCTGAAAAGTTCATGGTACAGCGCGGCGGCTGCATTATTACTTCAGCGAGGGCAAAATGTGATTTCTCGGAGCACAATCGGGCTGTATCGGTCTGGCTGATATCACTGCTGTTGTAATGCGTGTTGCACTGAAAATGGCCTTTGTTGTGCAGTTTTGATAGTCGATGACCTACAGCCTCATTCAACTGCAGAGATGTTTACTAATATTAAAACCGATTTAATACAATCAAATGGGGTATTACATATTTTTTCCTGAACTAGGTTGAACTAGGATATGGTTTGCCTGACTTGAGGCAACAGTTCTGGGTTTCACACAGTCGATTTGTGTCGGGACAACATGAAGGAATTAAGTTAACTTATTAGTTTTTACAAATTTAAGTAAATTGAACTTAAAGGAGGGTGACACGGTGGCTCAATGTTTAGCACTGTCGCCTCACAGCAAGAAGGTCGCTGGTTCGAGTCCCAGCTGGGTCAGTTGGCATTTCTGTGTGGAGTTTGCATGTTCTCCTCGTGTTCGCGTGGGTTTCCTCTGGGTGCTCCGGTTTCCCTCGCAGTCCAAAGACATGCGCTATAGGTAAATTAAATAAACAAAATTGCCCGTAGTGTATGAGTGTGTATGGACGTTTCCCAGTACTGGGTTGCAGCTGGAAGGGCATCTGCTGTGTAAAACGAAGGAAAATGAATGAATGAACTTAAAGGAATTAAGTTGTCGCGAAAAAACCCTCAAGAATTGTTGTTTCAGCTCATTTTAAATAAGTAGTTTGAACAAGCAGCAAAGGTAATTTTTTGAGTGTAATTGATGGTGTTTTGGAGATCCAGTTGCATCATAAGTGGATGACCCTAAAAAAAAGTGTAAATGGGGTCTAAATTATTTAAGCACTTTTTCCTTAAACTTAGAGTAGAAACAAAGTCAACCAATTCATTCTGGCTCTGCATATGAGCAAACAAGACAAGAAAAAGAAAAAGCATTCTTGGACCTCAGCGCTTGTAATCTCTGCTGAATTATGGGGGCCGAGCACAGCTGCTGAGAGGGGTTGAGGGAAAATGACCACAGCGTCAGCTCTGTGTTTGTGTTGGACCCAGCAGATAAGCACAGCCATCCTGTGAGTGTGTGTGCTGGCCTTAAGATAACACTGGAATGAGAGTTCAACTACAGCAGAAAAGCCTCCTGCTCTCATGGGACAGAGAACGGGGGACGGGCCTGTCAGCTACTCACTGTCTGCAATACTCCGCTAAATCACAGCCCAGGAAACGCTTAATGACTGATGGCCCAGACTGTAGCGTGGAAGAACCACAGGGCTCGGAGAGGATGTTCGGTTTCCCTGAGTCTTAAATTATCTCAGTCTCAGTGGTGAAAAAATATACTTTTCTTTGACTCAACCAGTTTTATTGACTGCTATATGTAGGGCAGCATAATTAATTGAAATAAAATTGAAATTGCAGTTGTGGTTGTGGTCTAAGCGATAATCACATCAGGAAGGGTTTGGTTTTTATTAAAGGTGCTGTATGTAAGCTTTTGACTCTTCTAAAGCATAAAAATACCATAATATGTTTGGAGATATTTAAGAAACATGCTAAGTGAACATTCTTGTTTATCTGAAAATGTGCATTATGTGCAGGAATGTCTGTCTTTGTTTTGGTCTTTTAACCCGCCCAATGCCAGTTTAGCCAATTATATTTCAGCATCCCGGGTTGCCTTTGCATCCACGACCGAAAATGCGACCTCCGGTGGACAGTAGCAACCTCCGAAATGAGACCCAGATTCAGAGTTCCACATGAGGTGGTTATTACTTAGCAAATAATATAAATATAAGAACCTGAACATTAGGTGAGCAGGTTACATTGTAACCCTGTGTCCTAACAACACGCTATGTGATTTGCAATGATAAGCAATTTGGCTGTTTGCACCAGATGCAACATGACAGAAATGTAAATACAGCCATTCAGATCCACAGAATAGTGCATTTACTGCACCCCAACAAATTGTTAAATTGGTTAATCTAATTAATACATATTAAAGCTCTTTAACATTATTAAATGTAGATGCCGAATCACTGACATTTGTTGGTTTTGAGTCACAGTTTTAAAGTTCAATTTCAAACAGTTTATTTCATTTTCAAGATCTGAGGTGAACTATCTGCTGCTGCTTTCAGTATATGGCAATAAATGTCATGTAAAATGGCTTTCAAACTCATTATTGGCATTTGACACTGAATAAAGCACATGAGGTGTACCTGAGGTGATCATTGTCAGTTTTCTGTTGTTCAGCTGCAAGAAATAGAAGCTGTTTATTTACTCATGAGTGGCTCATGATCTCTTCGTTTCAGTGTCAGTTTTTGTAGTAATAAATGCTACTCTACACAAAATGTGCTGTGAATTTGAATCGCTTGTGTGTATTGCAGGATTCAAAACCAGGAAAAGCATCTTCAGACACTTGTAATAAGATCAAATAATAATATTGTCATTAAACATTAGGATGACGATGAAACATTTAACATGTTACAATGTTTTTTAAAATATAATGCTCCCGCATTGTGTTCAAGCCTTGAGCGGCTGACTAATGAACATGATGTATTATTCAATAAAAGAGCTCCGTGAGATTAAATTGTTTTGATAGTTCTAGTTTTTTTGGGTTTGTTAAAACTGATTGAACTAAGTATACACTCCATAAATGTTTTTTTTTCTTCTATTTGCTGTACCTGTGAGTGCATGTTTTTCTTTAAATACATTAAAAAAGCAAGTAGCAGATTGTGGTTTTTGGCAGGCCTTTTTTTGTGTCCCCCTTGTTAATACCTTCTCTTATAATTTACTGTTTCATTGGCACTGTTTATATCTGCTGTTAAAATGCATTTTGGGTTGAGATTCTCATTTCCTCCTTGTGTTTTAAACATATTTTCCCCACTTTGGACTGCCTTTTTATTTTACTTTGTGAGGAGTGTATGTATGGACATTTTATCTGAACTTTTAAACTATAAACTGCCGAATAAGTGTGTGTAATTTACATATTAATGTGAAAGGAGACCATAGCAAATGATACTGATAAATGATTTCATCGCTGCCCTAATACTGGAGTAAATTTTCAGTATTTGGGTTGAACTATCCCTTTAAGAATCACGATTCAGGCAAAGAGTGGCTTCAGGTGCTTTGTGGCTGTTTGAATACACTATAAAACATTTTTGCTGCCTTAAATGTTATAGTTGAATCAAATTAACTTTTCTAGTCCATCTCTAATCATCTTTGCATAACTTAAGAAATTTTGTTGAAACCCAATTAAGTGTTTGTCTTTTTTTTTTTTACAGCATACATTAGGGCTGTGCGATTTAATTGAAATCATATCGAAATCGCGATTGGAACATGCACAATTTCTAAATCGCCTTACAGTATGATTTTTTTTGCACGCTCCAGTCCTGACTAATACTCCTCCCGCAGTATGCTATTTGAACCAATCATAATGGCGCCCGCCTCCATTGAAAATAACGGACTTGTGCGCGCAAAAGACGCGATGTGTGAACGGCCTATTTCACGGCAGCGTCACAACGAGGTCTATGATATATGCATGGTAAAAAAAATCTGTGAACATGTACGAATGTACGCGCAACTACTTCTAATATGTGGTCAAGCAGAACATCTGAGCCTTACTTGAGTTTGACGGCGCACACACACAGTAGCCCATTTATTCGTTTTGCCATATGTCTGTTCTAGAGACGATGTGTTACACCTTTACTAGGTGACTTTTATTTTTATGTTTTAGATACGCCACGTGAATTAAAATCGTGATTAACATTGAAGTCGCAATATTGTTCAAGAAAATCATGATAGGTTTCTTTTGCCCATATCTCAAAGCCCTACTCAATAGCCCCTAGTTTTTCACGATTTTTGCGATCGCTGAATCTTTAAAAAATTTAAATAATCTCATAAAACATCCAAACCATATAATCAAATTAGATTTATTTCAGTTTGCAATTAATTGTTTTACATGACTTGTAGACGTTGCATACGCAGCTGTATTTGAGTGTCCCATTTGAAAAATGACGTCTCACCTGCGCCCTCACAACCATTACATTATGTAAGTGGGGGGAAATTGTTTTGCACCCGATGAAGCAGAGTGATTTACATGTGAAGTCAATGCAAAGATGCGATTAGACATCCTGTGGTGCAAATCGAATGAATAACATGGTGCGAATTGGGAGTTTTGTGCGTTTGACGTGCTTCAGACTTTAGACTTCAAAAAAAAGTGGGAACAAACATCTAACAGAGCAATGGAACAGACAGAAAAGCAAGCAGCTTACAATGATGGAGATTGGTTCAAGGATGACGGCCTCTGAACGTCACAGAGTTGAAGAACATAATGCTTTACATGTATGGCTGGTAGCCTTTTATGATGTGCGTCAAATCGATAAATGATTTTGCTTAACTCTTTTCCTGCCGTTGACGAGAGAAAATGCTTCTCTGCCATTGATGAGTTTTACAGCAATTCGTGTTTTAGATGTATTACGGTAGAGGAAGCCCTAACACATTTTTTTATAGAAATTTTAAAATAAATGAATAAATAAATAAATGAATGAATATTTTATATATATATATTTATATATATATATATATATCGCAAAATTGTCCACAAATGTCTGTAAATTACCACCACAAAATAATTTTTGTAATTTATTGCAAAAAATCACACACACACACACACACACACACACACACACACACACACACAAAACTAGGGGGCTGCCTAGTGTACATTCAACCACATAAGCTTCTTACTCTACAGAAGTAATCAACAAGTTTTATACTTCCTCTGAAAACATGACAATCTCAACATTTTTAAACCTCTCTCAAACTTGCGTTTAGCACCACCCACTTGTGATCTAATCTATAAAATCATGTAATCTATAATTTGCGATGCTTAGAGTGGCTTAAATCGTGATTGTAGAGTCCTCCCATTTGCTCTATGAAGGCCAATAAACAATTTTAGCTCACGTTTTAGTTAAAGCTTGAATCAATTGTGATGTTTTTAGATATTTTCTCAGCATTGTACCTGAGCGGAGCAAGTGCTTGTTTTGGCAGTCGACCGGGCCTTTTCCGTTGTAGACCTCCACCCCGACAGGGCCCCAAGCCGGGACATTACCTACCGAGAGCAATAATATTGTAACAAGTAGACAATGCATGTATGGGAGATGACCTCTGCAGGAGAGAGTTTCCAAGTACAACCACCGCCCCTCAGATGTTTATTGAACCAGACAGCGATTTTGGCCCCAGAGAACTTTTTTTTTTTTCGACATGAAAGGTGGTTCCTCCTTGCACAGATGTTTTCACTTCATCTGTTTCTGCTTAGGAAACCTGCTCGGCCCAATCTGAAATCACACGTGTAGATGCTACGAGCATGACGTTCAGGTCGGAGGTTTGTGGACTGTCTGGGTGGTTTTGGGGTTGTTGGGATTGCGGTTGGCACTCGGATGGCTTGGTATCTGATGGGCCTGTGTATTACGCTGTCTGGTTCTGGTGGGTGGTGTAAGGCTTGGCGTGAATCTTCGGGGAAATCCTGCAACAAAAAAAAAATCGCTTCCATATGGGAAAACGCAAGCAGTTCTGGCTTCCATGGACAAGCAGGGAGTGAAGGTGGTGTCGGATTGGTTTTGCTGTTAAAACGCATGTATGGAGAGTGTTGTTTGTTTATAAACTATTTAAAGTGAAGAGTAGACACACCCTTGTCGTGTGGCTTGAATTCCTCTCTTTAGTCATCGCATTTATTCACTGTAGGAGTAGCTGGTTGTCTCAGTGTGTGGCCATAATGAAAGTTTAAACAAGGCTCCAGTTTCACTGTTTGGTCGCATACCGAGTGTTGATGTTTCTAAACTAGGCCCTCCGAATTCAAAACGTGGATATGATGAAATCTAATTGTTGAAACGGTTTTCCTGATGAATTGTGAATTAATAGGATATGATTGGATGCGTCAGTTTTGTTTTGTTTTTCTTCCTAATGTACAAGTTTGCTCAAGGCAGATGTAATTGGACTGAGTGCTGTTGCATAATTTAGAGTCCTTGGTGTGTGTGTGCGTTTGTCACAAGTTGAACCTGATACTTTTGTTTACACACACACACACACACACACACACACACACACACACACACACACACACATGCATGTTTATGTGGTTTCTGAGGACTATCCATAAGCGTAATTTATTTTAAGCTGTAAAAGCTACTTATTATATGGCCTTACCACACCTCTACAACTAACCCCAACCCTCAAAGGAAACCTGTGGCAAAAGTTGAAACACTTAAAAATAATACTTAATGGGGTCTTTTGACATTCAAGTTACAAACACTCTAGCCGTGTCCTCCTAAACCACATTAATATTGTAATACTTAATAGGCCTGTCACAATATATCGACTTATCGTGCAATACTTGGAAATGACCTCAATAATTTTTGCTGTTGCAAATATATATTTACAAATTCACAAATAACGTTAAAGCCATTTTACAATGACATTTACGTTCTACCTCAACGGTGTCAAAGTTCATAATTAGACATTTACCTAATAGGACATTTTAATAGTATTAAAAGGACATTTACCTTTTTAACAGCAAATTATAGAATCTAAATAACCTTAAGAATGATAAGTATTTAAAGTGTTTATGGCTATTTGCATTATTATGCTGTTATATAATCATTATATAATCAGTGGCATAAAATTCTCTCAAAATGACAAAAATATCGCTTATCGGAACAATTTCAGCAAAAAAAATCCTTATTGTTACAGGCCTAATACTTAGGTCATACAATGTCATAAAGGACCTTATATTGTCATTCCTTGTAAACCGCACATCCCAGAACACATACACAGGCAATTAGTTCTGTCAAACGTGCGTTTGCACATTCTATATGACCGATTTGCATTGTAAACTTTCAATGCAAGTTAAAAAGGTTTTTTTATTTCATATTTTAAGTTTAGTTACTATACTTTCAAAATCCTTCCGGATAATTCCGCAGATGTTTTTACAAGCTTCTGCACAGAAACAAGGTCTGCAGATTCTGTCTGGCTCTGCTTATGGGTGATTTAACTCTTTAAACAGATTTTTTTTACTGTTCTGCTACAGATATGATTGATGCCTCAAATCGTGCACACTCAAAAAAATATATTTGCTGTTTGTTCAAACTATTTATTTAAAATGAGATGAAACGACACAATTCTTGAGGTTTTTTTGTTTGCGGGATAACTTAACTGTTTTGTTCATTTCACCTAAATTTGTAAAAACTAATATGTTAACTTAATTCCTTCATGTTGTCCCAACACAAATCGATTGTGTGGAACCCAGCATTTTTTTTGCAGTGCAGTTTATTGAAGAGATGTATATCTTATCCAAGTGATCAGGCTTTCATTTTGCACTTGACGGCTGATAAAATATCTGCTGGATAAAAAAAACTAACATTTTCATTGAGGCCATATTTAGAGACTTTTTGACAGACTCTTTTGACTTGAATCGCCAAGCAGCCATCCAGAAACCAGCCAGACCCCTGGATTTGGCGTGTATCCCACCAGTAAAGAAAGCAGGTTTTATGCCTGGCTTCTTTATACAGTTCTGATAGAAAGTGTTTGTCCCAGTTGGCTGTCACTGGCTCATTTGCTCCGACTATTAGACCGCACTGAATGGTGTCCTGTGAAAAACAATCAGTGGTTTCTGTCAGGCCTTGCCATTCTTGCCGTGCACCATTTAGATAGACGGCCACTTTCTTTGGCATGGGACTCTCTAGATGGTATTTAGTGGAAGAGCTGAAAGTATTTTAGGGCTTGGTGAGGCTTTGCATCACTATTATTTGGACTTACAGTTTTGTTCAAATCCCAATTTAATATTTAACCTGGAGTCTTTCATTAAATTGAGTATAAATGTTGTACATGCACATTACAAAATCAAAAACTAAATTGACACTAAAAAAGTGCTCAGCAAGTGTT
Organism: Danio choprae; assembly: GCA_903798125.1. Taxonomy (NCBI): domain Eukaryota; kingdom Metazoa; phylum Chordata; class Actinopteri; order Cypriniformes; family Danionidae; genus Danio; species Danio choprae. The sequence goes on from CAIGQW010002287.1 coordinate 78,964, forward strand.
TTTTTTATTTTATTTTATTTCATTCATTCATTCATTTTCTTTTCAGCTTAGTCCCTTTATTAATCTGGGGTCACCACAGCGGAATGAACCGCCAACTTATCCAGCATATGTTTTGCGCAGCGGATGCCCTTCCAGCTGCAACCCATCACTGGGAAACATCCATACATAATCATTCACACACATACACTATGGACAATTTAGCTTTCCCAATTCACCTATAGCGCATGTCTTTGGACTTGTGGGGGAAACCGGAGCACCCTGAGGGAACCCACGTCAACATGGGGAGAACATGCAAACTCCACACAGAAATGCCAACTGACCCAGCCGAGGCTCGAACCAGCGACCTTCTTGCTATGAGGTGATCGTGCTGCCCACTGCGCCACCGTGAGGCCCTTTATTTAATTTTTTAATATTTATTAAATTTTTTTAAGTTTATTCATATAGCACATTTCATACACAATGCTAATTCAAAGTTCTTTACATAAACAAGAATAGAAGAAACGTAAAATACAAGTAATAAGAAATAAAAACAACAGAGTAAAAATGATAAAAAGCAGATTAAAATGTGTTAAAACAGGTTTTAAAGGAATAAAAAAAGATACAATTGGCTTTTCTTTTAAAGGTTAGAACCACCATCCAGATGGTTACACCTTGTTTTATAGCTGCATTTACGTGACGTAACGGCCATGATTTCACGTTGACCGTATTCTGCAGTGTGTTATTTTCTTGTCTGATTATCCCTTGTCCTGTCATGCCGCAAGTTTGTGTTTTTTTTTCAGCTGTAATGACATGGTGTGTGTCCACGATGAAGTGTTTTATTGGAGACATCCTTGTACCCTCCAATGACTCATTGCTGAATTGCAAGAGTCGAGGAAAAAAAACATCCCTCTGACTCTGTGATCGGTCAGGCATTTAAATCTTCTGCCACTTAACCGCCAGATTTTATTTAACTGTCTGGGACTGTTTCCTCCCCTCAATTTACTGCCAGTTTGAGCTGAAGGGGCAGTTCTCATCAGGCCCAGTGGCCTTGTGGGAAGATTTTTCAGGAGCGAGGTAAATTACTTCAGTTCAGGAGACCGTAAATGGCATGGCACCCTCGTGATTGCTCAGGTTACAATGCTACTACTGTAATGCCGCGGCCTAACCTTGGTCCTCCCATTTATTAACGCACCTGTCATCTTGCTTGATTTGGGGCAGTAAATAAACCCGCTCGGTCTAGAGCATTTCTGGTAAATCATTGCAGACTGAAAATGAAAATGTAGACTCTAGATGCCATTGAATGGCAGATTTATGGAAGTTTTTCGTATGGGAGCTTGTTTCCATCATGAAATAAAAAATAAAATAAATCAGCTGTACAATTAATAATTGTGTAAAAAAGTCAGAATTCTTGAGATTTAAACACTTAAAATTGTGTAAAAGAAAAATGTATTGTGAGAGAAATGTCTTTTTTGTAAGGAAAGAAGTCAGAATTGCGAGAGAAAAGTTATTATATTGTATTATATTGTGAAAAACAACTTTTTTACTCCAAAACAGAGTATTTATTTTTTGTTATTTTTTTCTTTTTCTTTTCTGTGAATCTATACACTAAGAAATAAAGATACAAAAGCTGAGACAGTACCCTTTCAAAATGTACATTCTTTAAATATTTTTAGCTACTAATATTTTTTTTTGTTTTTTAAGTACAATATAAATCCTTTAGGTACTAATATACAACCGTAAGGAACCAATATAAATCCTTTAGGTACTAATATACAACCATAAGGAAACCAATATGAATCCTTTAGGTACTAATATACAACTATAATGGCCCGTTTACATGGTATGTATGGTAATGTACGGTATGGTTCGATACGCTTTTTCTACATGTTTTCACTGTCAAAAGGTACCAAAAATCATACCGTACCACTTTTTGGGTACTCTCTCCAAAGGGTACCTAGCACAACAAAAGGATACCAAAAGGTGGAACTAGACGCGCAGCCGAACTCTATTGGTTTACAGAGAAACGTCACTAGCGCGTGCACAAGCCAGGAAAATAAAAACAAAGGAAGCACCATTTTTAAATACACAGCCGAGACATTACTCCGTAGTAATACATGCGTATAAAAACGAGTCATGGTTGACTCGAGCTCAAACAAACCTTGTCGTCGTCTTGATGAACGGATTAATAATGTGCACGTGATTATTGAAGTGCTTCTGAAAGGATGTCAGAAGCACTTCAATAATCACGTGCACATTATTAATGTACACATTATTAGACAAAATGGAGAGTGACGTGCGGAAAAACTAAGGAGAAGCCCAAAAAAACAAAGGAGCAACTGATTCTTTCAGCAACCTAAAACATGAACAAACTGCCGTGTTTAATTATCGTCATTGCCTTTTGGACTATTATGAACTCTGGATGACGGAATTACTTTTTAGCAAGATTTTTATGTTACATGTGTTAGTTAATAATAAAAATGAGAGGTTTGTACTGAATGTATATGTTTCGTATTGTTTATAAACCCAAATAAGGCCTAAATGTATGTTTTGGGTATTTTTTTTGTAATTGGTAACATTTCAGAGACTGTAGGTCTCTGAATGTGTTCATATGTTTTATTTATTTTTTTATTTTATGTAATTGCAGACGTTACAGTAGGCTACTTCGCATTATCATTGATCTGCAGCTATAATCAAATCATGTTTATAGAAAGGTTAGTTATTAACATTTATAAACAAGTAGGCCTATTTATGTGTATAAAGCATCTGTATCGAGCGAGAATGACATCGGCTGCAATTTTCTGACGTACACCACGCTCACCAAAAGGGTACTATTGGTGTGCCCAAACTCGGTCCTGGAGGGCCAGTGTCCTGCATATTTTAGCTCCAACTTGCCTCAACACACCTGCACGGATGTGTCTGGAAAGCCTAGTAAGAGCTTGATTAGCTAGCCCAGGTATGCCTGATTGGGGTTGGAACTAAACTTTGCAGGACACCGGCCCTCCAGGACCAAGTTTGGGCATCTCTGCAGTAGAGACACAAGCCTGATAAAGGTGACCCGTACCATACCGAACTGAACCGTACCACCACTGAACCGGAAATGAGGCATTAGGTTTCAATATGTATTCTTTAAGTACGAACATGTACCCTATAAGTACAAAAGTATATCATTATTAAGGGGTATGTCCCAGTGACAGCTTTTGTACCTTTATTTCAGTGAGCGTATGTGCGCTATTCTGGTGATTCATGGATTATTAATAGATTTGGTTGTTGTGGTTTCCCTTAAGTGTGAAGTGAGCTTACAGGAAGCTTCTTGCATAATTTTACATCGTTCCCTACACGTAGTCCTCCATTGATCACCATCATCAAATATTTACTCAGAAAGAAGACTCTTTGGTTGAGCTGTGCTTCTCCTACTGTGTGCAAACGCCTTCAACAACAGGAGTGGAAGGGTGTGTGACGAAGCACATGAATCCACCAGAGATGACAACAACCTGCGTCTGGAATTCATTACCGACACTGATGTGAAACAGACCCTTTATCGGAAATACTGTCATCGGCATTGAGTCCCAAAAAAAGCATTGCTTTATAACTGCTCAACAACTGTTTTTTCGTTTTAACTCTAGACTAGAAACACTGGATTATGTAGAGTTGGGCTTGGGGCTTCTGCATAACTGCATGACATTTCCGTTTAATATCCAGAAAGACTGTTGTCGTCACACTGTAAAAAAAAAAAAACTTGCTGCCTTAGTTTGGGTTTTTATACTTGACTCAAATGAAATTGTCCAGTCATCTCAACTCACATCAATCAAACTGACTCAAAATATTATGTTAAACTTTGTATAACTTAAAAAATGTAGTTGAGACCTGAATAACCTATTCAAATATGTTAAAGAAGCTTTACTTATAAAAACTAAAATTATTTGTTGTCTTGACTTTTTGTGATTATTTGTTTTTACAGTGCATGAGAAACTACACAAGATCAGTTCTATTTTGTATGGCTGCACAATATATCAAACTGATCGTTATTACAATACTAATATATGCAATACATGTATCGCAGACATGTTTGATAAATTGCATCTATTTTATGTATTGGTTGTTTATCTAAATTTGACCAATGAGATGGGGCCTTACAATCTTTATCCCCGCCTCCCCAGTAGTTGCTGTTTTGCTATCGGCTGAAGGTGAACCCAGAGCTGAAAATAAACACTAATGGCGGGGAATGACACAGTTTTTAGTCTGAATTAAAATCGATTGGATCTAAAATAAATCTTTTATCTGTTGGTTTTTAATATCAATAAATAAAGAAGTGATTTTAAAACTGCTAATAAAAATATTAATAAAAAGGTTTTTTGAGGGAAATGTAACATCTCAAATAACAATATTGCATATTTTCCAGTATCGTGCAGCACTACTATTTTGTATATTTAATGTCATTGACCATATTAACCTTATCAACGTGTGTTTTCCTAAAGATAAATCTAAACCTCAGAACATGTTCATTTGATCCTTGTTTGATTAAAAAAAAAAGATTGTTAATTTCAGTAATATAAAATAATATTGCTGAATATATTCTCTTAATATATTCATTCATTAATTTTCCTTTGACTTAGTCCCTTATTTCAGAACCAGAATCAGAATCGGTTTTATTGCCAAGTGTGCTTACACACACAAGGAATTTGTTTTGGCTACAGAAGCTTCCAGTGTACATAAAGTGACAACACTAAATTTATCAGGGGTTGCCACAGTGGAATGAACCGCCAACTATTCCGGCATATGTTTTACGCAGCACATGCCCTTCCAGCCACAACCCAGCACTGGGAAACATACACTCTCACATTCTCACAAATACACTATGGCCAATTTAGTTACTTAATTCACTTATAACGCATGTTATTGGACTATGGGGTACTGAGCCACAGTGCCGTTTAGCATATTCTAAAAGTTTATTTAACTCGTTTATTTTTTGATTACCAAGGAGCTTATTGTTCTCATTGTCATAAAGGTTGAAAACTTATATTTTTGTGATAACTTTGTTCATCAAAAATCCCTGGGGGAAAATGTAATTTTCTTTTTCCTTTTTTTAACATTACAAATGTTTCCAAAAGTCACTTTTGGTCAAATGAGTGCATCAGTGTTGAATAAAAGTATTAATTAATAAAAAAACTATAAGCATGTTTGTTATTTTTGAGTAGAAAAGATATACATTTTACAGAATTGCACCACATTATGGAAGCTAAACATGCTTTTTTTATTTGTCTCTCTTTGAAAAAGGGTATTAAAGCACTGAATGAAAAATGATTTGGTGAGCGTGTTTTTCTTTTTTCCATCTTCCTCTTGGACTTTGTAGTGACTGAGATCAAAGCCTCCTTTGTGCCTTTTGAAATTCACACTTTTCAACCTTGATTTTAAAAACACTGTGCAAAAAGGGCGAGGTGAAGGTCTGCTACCGTCTGCTAACACCGTGACGGGAACACAAACACCCAAAGCCTGTAAATTGTCCACTTTTCCTTTAGATTTTGATCACCTCAGTGAACACAAATGGCCGCTGGGGAGCTCAGGCAGGTGTGCAGGTCTCTGCAGATCCTGATGCAACTTAAACATGTCACAAATGTCATCGCATCCAGACATTTTTTCCTGAAATTGAATACAGCATAACTTATTTCAACCAAGAAAAGATAATAAATTTATTCTTTATCTTGTTAAAGATATATCATTAAATTTAAAGTTTATCTTGTTTATCTTTAATTTATTTTATTAAATCAATTCATATTCCAAACAATAAAATATATATATATTTAATATATATATATATATATTTATTTATTTATTTATTTGGGTTTTGTTTTTCTCGTGAATACATTCAATTGATAATCAGTGATATAATTTCAATTTTTTTAGTGACCAACTATATTATAATGCTGTTATATCAATTATAATGTTGTTTCTAGTATCTAAAAAACATTATGGGAAAAAAAACAATGGTTTCCATAATAATATTTAGCCATAACAGTATTTAACATTGATTATAGAAATATATGTTTTGTACACCCCAAACCAGCTGATTTGATTTGGCTTGATAAATATGAATACAGGCAGCACGGTGGTGCAGTGGGTAGCGCTGTCGCCTCACAGCAAGAAGGTTGCTGGTTTGAGCCTCGGCTGGGTCAGTTGGCATTTCTGTGTGGAGTTTGCATTTTCTCCCCGTGTTGGCGTGGGTTTCCTCTAGGTGCTCCGGTTTCCCCCACAAGTCCAAAGACTATATGTGAATTGGGTAAGCTAAATTGTCCGTAGTGTATGTGTGTAAATGAGAATGCATGGGTGTTTCCCAGTGATAAGTTGCAGCTGGAAGGGCATCCGCTGCGTAAAACATATGCTGTATAAGTTGGCGGTTCATTCCGCTGTGGCGACCCCAGATTAATAAAGGGACTAAGCTGAAAGAAAATGAATGAATGAATATGAATACAGTGTTATTAAACATTTATATTCATTAAATATAGTTATGTTCATTAAAATGTGGTCACCTAACATCTTCAGGAATAGAAAAAATTATATATTTAAATTTAAGTATCTACAGAATTTCAACTAAACTTTACTTTATTTATTTATTTATTTTTTTCTTTCTCTCTTAATTAAAAATATATATTTTTCTCTAACATTTTGCGCCATGATCCTAAATTTATTGTTAGATTTTTTCCATTTTTGTTTTCAGTACCGACTAGTCTAATGTGTATACACATATCTTATTGTATAGCATCCTTTCGAAAAAGAGATCCTTAAGGGCTGTTCTCATTTATGCTGTCTGTTGTGCATTCTCTTGAATCAAGGCTTTCAGTTTTGCAATGCAGTCATGTTGGATGTCTGATAATATCTGATAATGGCAGTGTTGACATCTTAAGTGCTCAGCTGAAACCTGTTGTCTGTCTGTTTCTCTTTTTGCATGTAATCTCAACGGCAGCAGTCCAACACAGCTGTGAATCTGTCTTAAATGACCTGGGCGAGGATGTCTCTTTGTTTAACCAAGCACACCCTGCTAATGGCATTAAAAGCTGCTATGCTTAATGGTCTTTCAGCAAATGGGCTGGCTCTTCCTCTAGCGAATATCTGTCAGAGCTGCATGAGCTTCATTTGGCAGGACGGTGGAAGGATCATGGGTGGAGGTTTTTTTTTTTTTTTTTTTTTTTTTTCTACCGTAGGGAGAGACTTCATATATTAGGGTTCCCACTTGTCAGGGAATTTCTGGGATATGGATTTTGAAAATGTTTATTCCAGACCTAGAAAGAAAGGAAATTTCATATTTGTTTTGTCCAAGTCATGGAATATCAGGGATTTCTGTATGTTGTTTTAAATTTATCGAAATATACTGTGTTTTTTGTCATTGTTCATGTTAAACAGTCAAACTGCTTGTGCTTCGTACAGTACCAGTGTGTTTGTGTTTAGCACTGTCGCCTCACAGCAAGAAGGACGCAGGTTCGAGTCCCGACTGGGCCAATTTACATTTCTGTGTGGAGTTTGCTTGTTCTCCCCATGTTGGTGTGGGTTTCCTCCGTGTGCTCCGGTTTCCCCCGAAGTCCAAAGACATGTGCTATAGGTGAATTGGATGAACTTAATTGGCAGTAATTTATGAGTGTGTGTGAATGCGTAAGTGTATGGGTGTTTCCCAGTACTGGGTTGCAGCTGGAAGGACATCTGCTGTGTAAAACATATGCACAAGCATCAATATCACAATGTGATCATTTGCAATAGTCACATCGCGAGCATAAGCAACGTTGAGTCTGGATTATAATTTATCATTTCTCAAGTGTTTTTTGAGGCCTGTGACTGTGTGAGGGTTTTAAAAGCATTCAGGCCTAAAAAGAAATCCATTTGTAACTTTGACAAATGAATAACGATTCGATTGTTAGTAAAACAAAGACTATGCAGTATTTGATTATACATTTGATTATTCAATTACTGTATACCTGAAAACAGTTCGACTCATCGAAAAAAAAAAAGCTGTCTTCTTCTTTATTGAATTTATCTGCAGTTATAGATTATTTCTTATATTTTATGCATACATACTCCTCTACAGAATCATCCCAATCAATCTAAAATGATAAATTCTTTCCAAATAGATATTTAACTCATCTAGTGAAATTATTTCTATTTCAAGACGTATCGCAGAATAAAAAAATATTTAAATGTTAGATTTTTATAATATCATGCAGCCTTATGCCGGAATAGTTGGCAGTTCATTCCGCTGTGGTGACCCCTGATAATTAAGGGACTAAGCCGAAGGAAAATGAATGAATGAATGAAAGCATCAATCAGCATATCAAGCTTTTTTTGTACAGCTAAAAGTGAATGGAAGTGAGTGAGACTGGAACTCTTGACGTATTTAAGTTACTATGGTCACTCCTCTCTTACCTAAAAAAAAGGGTGGATAGGTCATGGAAATTGTCATTTTTAGACCGTAAAAGTCAGAGAATTTGACTTTTGTCTTGGAGTGGGAACCCTGATGCATGTATTTTTTCTTTAAGAGTCCACTATGGTCCAATGAATGGACCACACCAGCTGTCTAGGGTTGTTAATAACCACGTCCTCTCCGGATGAACCTCATGAAGTAGGACCAGACATTGTCGTAATTTCCAATGAGAGATTTTTTTCGCTTACGAGGAGTTTGATGTTTGGTTTTAGAGACTTGTAAATCCTGCTTTGTTGAGAGGCGTGGTTGGAAAAATCTTGGGCTCTGACAGATTTATCTATGTGCTTTATTAGGCCACAAGAATCTGTGCAGTTACTTCTGGTTAGTGTAGTTCACAAACTGTCTCAGTGATAGTGAGTCATGATAGCAGAGCTCTTTGTGAAGGGTGGCAGATGTTTATGCTAATCTCGAAATGATAAGTCAAGATCTTTGGGTTGTGCTGGAATTTTTGTTTCAGCACTGCAGGCCCAGCAGGAGATCAGCACCATTTTAAGACCCTTAAATAGATTGAGAGTCTTATCGTGGCTAAATTGGTTTAGTGGTCTCATTCAATGTTTTGCATTAACACGGCGTATTATTTGACTATTAGTCTTAAATGGCCTTGACCATACCAAAAACGTATGATGGTTCATTTTTGGTTTCAGTTTCACTGTAAATTTGGCTTGATGTTAAATGTAACTTGTCAATAAAGGGACAAGGGGTTGTTTCGACTTTTGGTTAAACTCTGTACCACTGTCTGTGCCACTGTTTTTGTTTTGTAGTTTAAACTTAAGACAATAACATTGTAGTTTTTTATTTATTTATTATTATTATTTTTTTAATCTTGGACTTTAAACAAGATTTCCTAAATGTTCATTTGAATACAGAGTGGCTAAAATAAAAGTTTTGGGGTTTTTAGTTGAAAATGGTGTGGTGTTGAAGCCTTAAAATATTTTTGATGTTTTTATTAAAACATTTTTAGATTCGGTAATGATATTTTGTCACTTCTTAGTAATACAGTAACTTACTATTATGATACAGTAATCATTCAATCCATCAAGGATCCATCAAACTGATTCACTGAAATGTTATATCATAAGCAGTGTTACTTTAGAAGTTACTTTAGAAAGTAATGCATTACAATATTGAGTTACTCCCAGAAAAGTAACTAGTTGGGGTATTTAGTTACTTTTTACAGTAAGTAATGCATTGAGTTACTTTTGCGTTAATTTTTCTGACCAGGCTGAGACTTGATCTCTTTCCGTCTTTCACTGAATGCTGAGGTCGCTCCAAGTAATTCAGCAATTTTTTTAAATCAAATGAATTGAACTAAAAAGTAATTCGCATTACATTTTTAAAAAAAGTAACTCATTTTATTACTTATTTTAATTAAAAGTAATGCGTTACTTTACTCGTTACATAGAAAAGTAATTTTATTACACAACACTGATCATAAGAAATATCATTATCGCAATACTCAACAACAATATTGCATATCGCATATTTTTCCTGTACTGTGCATATAGGCGTGGGTTGGTATAAAATTCTGATATTATGATAAACTCAGTTTCACAGTATGACGGTATTGTGATTACTGCTATAAAATATGTTCTTTTTAAATGTCTGGGTAAAAAAAAAGCAACAACTTTTTTCCCCCAATATATGAACACAGTATATTTTATTTCAAGAAACATTTTGAATATTTTGGAGCAGTAAACATGTCAGGCTATATAATTAAAATAAACCATTGGCTTCTGCTATCTTCATTAGTTTCAAAAACAGATTTCTTTACAACTTGAAAAGGTATCTTTGGATATCTTTCTTTTCTTTGTATGGAAAGTAAGCCACTGCACTGTTCAGGTCCAGAGCATGCTTGGATGTTGGTGCATAAGAAATTTGTTTTTCAAATAGTTTCTGAATCGTGGGCTGATAAGTAGCTTTTGATTTGTATAGAAAGATACCGTTGCCATAAACTAAATAAAATAGTTTTAAATAAAACGTAAAACAAAACTAACATATTTTTTATTTTTGCGGTTTTAAAAACTTTTCCAAATGCAAAGGAACATTCCTGCACTGTTTGTGGTATTGTGACAAAATCATCTCTTTTTGGAAGAAGGTACACCATTTTCTACAAAGCCTCTTTAAGATAAAATTTAGTTCTTCTCTGGTATTTTATTTGTTATATGGTGGAGTAGAGAATGTGTTGGACTCCCACACCAAGCACTTGTGTCTAATTTTAGTTTATCTGGCAAAGGAATGTATACTTTTATTGTGGTCATCTCCTCAGGTACCCTCTTTTAAAATGTGGTTGTCTCAAGTATGTACGCTGTTTCCACTCGAAACCCACCTATGATATTAATGAAAAGTCTGATGATTTTTGGCAGTTATGGACGCCTTTTTGGCGCTACATTAATAATTCTTCATGATTTTCTATTCTATGATGCATATTTAGCCCCTAGCCTGATTGTATTAATTTGTTTACTTGTTTGTATATTTCCCATTATTTCTTACTGTATAGCTGAGACTGTATTTGTATGTGCATGTGCATAAAAATAACCAACGATCAAAAAAAAACCCCCAGAAAAAATCCCTTGACATTTCCTAACAGCTCTAAACCTTGAACCTTATCATACCATACTTAACCATGCAGTTCTAGTCCTGTTCCCATCATTCATAAATGCTGCATTGGTTTTCTCAACTGTCCTAAGTCAACCCCAATCTTATTGGGGGTTCGTGACTGGTTTTTGTCAGCACAAGTGTTTGCTGGTGTCGTCGCAGGGCTGACCTGCTCTGGTTTGCAGACCCATCCTTTCCTTTGCAGGCTCGGCCCCTCGTGGCCTCCATCTTGCCCTTGACTGACCCACAGCCTCTGTCTGACTCAGTTCTGCAGAGCATCTGCCTCAGCTAAACCTCTGATGACGTACATCTTCTTTCAGCAAGTGAGCTGTGATAGATCAGCAGAAAAGCCTTGTAAAAGTCCATTAATGTCATTTTCATAGTCAGGCCTCTCATTCCTTCAGTATATATCCTTTCACTACCCCCCCTCTCATCCTGCTGAGCATTTTGGCTTGTCTTGCAGGAAGTGCTGAATTAAGAAGTCATTAGTTGACCTGGGTTACAGGCATGACAGTAAGAAAACTTCCCCCAGTTCCTGCTGCCGTCATGGCCCACCCATGATTGATTCAGGGCTTGTGGCTTGGCAGCAGCAGGTCTGCATGAGAAAACCTATAGTGCTCTTTATTCGAGTATCAGAGTTTATTAGAGTGGAGTTTAATTGGTCGGCTAATTAGCGTTGAGGAAAAAGTCAGTACGTCTCAATGCTTCATGTAAAAGGTCATTATACCTTTGTTTGAGTTGTTGTTGTGCCTGCATGTTTTAACAAAGATTATTCATTCATTCATAAATTTTCCTTTGGAACATTTTTCATCAGTGGTCGCCACACCGCCAACTTATCCAGCATGTTTCACACAGCAGATGCCCTTCCATCTGCAACCCAGTACTGGGAAACACCCATACACTCTCACATGCGCACACACACACAGTCATACATTACGGACAATTTAGTTCATCCAATTCACCTATATAGCGCATGTGTTTGGACTGTGGGGGAAACCAGAGCACCCGGAGGACATGTTCTGCATGTTCTCCCCACATGAACAAAAATGAAAAACTGGCCCAGCCGGGAATCAAACCAGCGATCTTCTTGCTGTAAGGCGACAGTGCTAACCACTGAGCCACAGTCTCGCCTTAACAAATATTAATTGTATGGGATTATTTATGAAGACTATATTTTTATTATACATTTTATTATTTCTGTACCCGATTACTGTTAGTCTCCTTCACTATATTTATCTATGCTTGTATTTTGGTTATTGTATTTTCTCCAGATGTCCTCTACAAAATCATCCCAATAAATCTAAAAGGATTTATTCTTTCCAAATAGAGCTCTTCAAGTTATCTGCTTGAATATTGCAGAAAATCTAAATATCGCGATGTAAGTTGTTGTTTTTTTTTTCAATATATTGCAGCCCTAGTTTGTACATTAATGGTTAAAGGGTGAGATGTCCCATTTTGGTGTCTGAACTGGGTTAAACTGATTGTTTTATATGCATAGAGAAGATGATAAATGCAAGCCTTTTAACTTTTGAGAAAATAAAATGGCAAAATATGAGTGATATAATGTTCCAAATATGGCAATTTTGTAATTAATTATGATTAACTTTATAGTAAATATATACTGTAAATATATAGTTTGATATATACTGTAGATGGCCTTGTTGATGGCCTTCAGTATAGGCTGAATAGAAATGTTGTAGTTTGGAGTGTATTCTTTTGATAGTCAGTGTAATGCAAATTGTAATTAACCCTCATCCATTACTCTAATTAATACAGTATAAATGTATGTATTTATAGTTGTTCATCCTTTCATTCATGCTATTAATTTTTTTAAATATCTATTTATATTTATAGTATAGTGTGGCTTCATCGTGATTTCATCGGTCTCATACATTGACTTTTGGTCTTGTGCAGATATGAAAATGAAAGCAATTCACCCTCTGTCTAAGATCTCACAGAATTGCTCTAGGTGAAGGCAAATACTACATGGAGGGAGATGGACCTTGATGTTTTTCCTGTACAGCACAGATCCTGACCCGCAGGCTGACCCGGCTGAACCGTCTCATTGCTCTGTGCATTTGTGCAGATGATTAACAAATGAACTCAGCCTCACCCTGCTTATTAACCAGGGAGCTGGAGAGCCAGCATAATTCCACGATTCATCATCTTCTCCGGGCTTTACATTTATCTTTGCTAACAGCTTTGCATATCAGTTTGGTCACCAGTTTTTCCCCCCAGTCTACTTAAAGCAGTAAAGTATGTGATGTTGATGTAACGGTTTGTCTTTGTGAACACAAAGCACGTATTGGGTTTTTCTTGATTGTAATTTAATGGTGCTGTAGATTGAGTACACGTAAAGTTTACACGATATAAACATATTTTTTTTACGTTTACACAACAACAAGGATGTAGCCGAAAACCGAAAAGTTTGTTACTTGTGTTTTTAAAAAGTTTCACGATTACATGACTCACGTTTACATATCTGCAAAAATGGCCAAAAACTATGTATTATGTATGTCAGGCCGGTATTTGGCGCTGTCTGTTTATTAGTAAACAGTACCTGTAAGGAAGTGACGATGGTGAGTAAAATGTGACTCCACTGTTGGTTGTAATGTGAAGTAAATCCACACTTTACTGATGTTAGGAAACACTTGAGCAACAAAACTGCCGTGTACTCCGCCATTGTTGTGAGTTTGTTCGCCAATTTGCTTCTACACCTCCCTCAACACATGTCGTCATCATTTTCAAAGACTCTTGTCTTTACACAGACACGACGACAGCGGTATTTTCAAAAATTTCCACCTATTTTCAGATTTATGTGTTTTTAATCCCAAAAATGACAGTGCCATGTAAACGAACAGACAAAATGCAAAATAAGTTTGCCGTTTTTGGCTAAAAATGTTGTGTAAACAAACAGGCAAAATGCATAAAGTGTCTCATTTTTGCTAGAAACGTTGTGTAAACAAACAGGAAAAATGCATAAATTTTCACATTTTTGGCTGAAAACGTATGAATGAACAGACAAAACACATAATAATTTTGCTTTTTTTGGCTGAAAACATGTAAATTAACAGGCAAAATGCAGGATTTTTCTTATTTTTGGCTGAAAACATTGTGTTTAAACAAACAGGCAAAATGCATAAAGTGTCTCATTTTTGCTAGAAACGTGTAAATGAACAGGCAAAATGCATAATTTTTCCTATTTTTGGCTAAAAACGTTGTGTAAGCAAACAGGCAAAATGCATAGTGTCTCATTTTTGGCTAGAAATATTGTTGTGTAGATGAACAGGCAAAATGCATACATTTTCCCATTTTTTGACAAACATTGTGTAAACGAACAGGCAAAAAACTGAAAAAGGTGTCAATTTTTGGCTGAAATGTTTTGACTAAAACGTTGTTTAAACAAACAGGCAAAATGCTTAAAAATGTTTCCATTTTTGGCTAAAAACATAATGTAAATGGCCCCTTAAAAAAGATTGCACACTCTTATACTTGCTTTTTTGTTTTTGAGCAACCCTAGTTTAACATATTCATCTGTGTCTAATGATCATTAACCAAAGCCCGTAGCTCTGAGGAAAAAGTCCTTCATAGCTGTTAGTTAAACTACAACTTTTTGGGTTGTTGTGATCACCTTGATGCTTTTATTTTTCTGCTTCACGTTGGCGGATTAATCTTTTAACAGACCGTTGGATTGTTTTCCTCCCAGCAGGGTCAAAGTAGCACAATGCTGGACTGTTCCTGCCGGTCTGGAGTGCCAATTTGCTTTTAGAGAGCCATCAGACTTGCTCAGTATAATCTGTAAATATTGCCTGGGAGAACTGCACGCAGTGCCTTTCGGCCTTTAGTTAGATTTGACAAGCAGGTGCTAATGGACTACATTTTCAGAGATGTTATTCTAAATGGCATTTAGCAGCTTTATTCTGGTTTCAGCTCAAACCTGCATCTTCCTCCTCCACTCTGATTTTCTCCACATTTTTCTGTGTTTGTTAGTGCTGAGTGTCTGTTGCTCGAATGTTGGCAGCATTACTTTATCTAATGAGCAGTGTGAGATCGTACTGCTGTAAAAGACAAAGTTCAGTCCTAGTAAACCAATAAACTAGATCACGACTGAAGTAATACGTTCTGCTTGAAAGGCAACCATTTTAAGGTATTTCACACTTTCTGCCTTTTTTTATTTTATTTTTTTTATTTCTTTATTGCATTTTAACTTTACACTCAGATTATGCAGAAGTAAAAACAAAACCTTCTCAGTATTTTACATCAATAATTATGACCTCCCTTCAACAATTTTGAAAGGTCCCCCAGCTCCCTCAAAGATCTGGTGTTTATCTCTTAATATATCGGTTATCTTTTACATTGTCATGCTTTTTAGACATGTCTTTCAGCCAACATCCTATACTTGGTGTGAACGCAATTTTTCCATTGTTTTTCCAAATTTTCAGTGTATTAGAAAATTTCAATCAGCATATTGTTTTCAGTAAGCAAGTAAAAAAATAATGAGGGATGATTTTCACATTAGTTTGAAGCAAAAAAACTCTAGATCCAGTTACTAGATCCAGTTCTCAAAAGTCTGAACAAATATTCAGTGTTTTTCAGTTATTTCGATAACTTCAAAATTGTAGTTTTTTACTAACCACGCATAAACGTTTCTTTCTTAACACAATCTTGTACATAAATGTTGCTAGTATATTACTGTAGCCGTTTTTGGCTGAAATGTTTTGTCTGAAATGTGTAAACGAACAGGCAAAATGCATAACAAGTGTCAACTTTTGGCTGATCACAAGGTCATGTAAACAAACGGGTAGAACAAAAAGTGTTACATTTTACGCTGAAAACATTGTGTAAACAAACCGACAAAACGCATAATAATTTTGCCATTTTTGGCTGAAAATGTTGTGTAAAATAACAGGCAAAACGCATAAAGTGTCCCATTTTAGGCTGAAAACATTGTGTAAACGAACAGGGAAAATGCATAAAAACTTTTCCATTTATGGCTGAAATGTGTAAACGAACAGAAAAGCTGTAGCCATTTTTGTGCTGTTTACAGTGGTATTTGACTTTTTCCATTGTTTATAAACCTGTGAAAAAAGGACAAATGTCAAGACACATCAGAACTTCTCCAGTTCCCCAAAACACCCTCAGACCCTAGAGGGTTAAAGAAATAACTCTTTCTGCTTGACGTCAAAGTTGAAAGCGGTTTAGATAAATTGGCATCTGTCATAGGGTTTATGTGATGTGCAATTGATATAACAACCTGGCCTAATTTACAAATAAGTACTGATATTAATCGGTTAGTCTTACTGATGCCCATGTTTAAACCAGACGCTGGTCTTTTCCTCCCAGAATGGCTTGTGCAGACTAAATGTGCCCGATGTGTCAGTGGTAGTGGTTACTGCTTTGACACATGGCACTCTAGTGTTCACGGCGACCCGAGTTCGATTCCCGTCTCGAGGTCCTATGCCAATCCTTCCCCTCTCTCTGCTCCCCACGCTTTCCTGTCTATACTTTCTACTTTCCTATCAATTAAAGGTGAAAACATTTTAAAAAAGTCATAATTAAAAATGTCCCCGATGTGGTGGACTCAGGTGTCTTGTCTTATGGGTGTTTTTTGTTTTTGTTTTTTGTCTGCCAGCGATGCTCCGCTAATTAAAGCCATCAGGGCTCAGACGATGTTCTCACTGACAAGGAAAATTACAGTCACTACAAACTCCTGCTGAGACTCTGGCATTAATGTCAGCCTGTGAACACCAGCTTGCTAGTGGGGAGGAGGATTATTATTTATCATTTATTTATTTAGCCAAGACGAGACTTAAAAAAAAAAAAAAGACTGTCTGCCACTTCACATGTAGACGGCTGACAGGGTGCAGCTTCAGAAGGTTTTAATTGGTCCCTCTCGACTTCAAGTGAGGATAGACTTTTCTTTGTAATTCCGACAAAGGCGGAGAGGATAGTTTATTCATTTTAATGAGCTTTTACAGAGTCGGGATGGATTATGTTGGGTAAATACTAGCTACGCAGCTAGCTAGTTGACTGATTAGGTTGACCGGCTTATTCTGAAAACATTACAAAACCATATCGAATTATAGTATAAGTATTTTATTCTTGTCATAGCTGCACAGCTAAAAAGTTTCCCATGTTTGGCTAAAAATGTTGTGTAAATGAACAAGCAAAATGCATAATTTTTCTCATTCTCGGCTGAAAAAGTTGTGAAAAACTAACGGGCATGAAGAGTTTCCATTAATTTCTCCTTTCTGGTTGTTCTTTCTCTGAAGGAATTCTGCAGAAGCACAGCCCAGGCGGGTCTACTCGTTGTTTAGTAACGCTATATCTTATTGCACAACAATTATCCATTTCTTGGAACAAAACAAAAGAGAAATGACTCAGCCCATTACTTGGCGGTCAGCTTGAGATAGTAATGTTTTGCCCGCCAGGGGGGGCATTCTCCGATGGTGTGACGACACGTGAAAACTATGAATTGATACCTTCATGCATCATTTAATGTATGATTTTCACTTGCCTAGTAAAAAGCCACTTGTGAAAAGTTTAATTTGTCCTCTTCAAAGCACTACCGCTACAATCACGCACATTCAGATATGCATCTTTGGCTGTTGCATCATGTCTTGTGCTGTTTTTGCACACACACACCCCCATTACACGCATCGAGCACAAGTTGAAGGCTTATTTTAGATGCTTTTTTGTAACAGTAGGCGCTCAGCGTGAGACTGGATTTAAAGAGTTTAGCTCTGGCTTCATGCGTTTGCTTAATGATTATTCCAGCTGGAGATCTGATACACTGAGTTTAGCCTAGCTTCATTTTCACAAAGTGATCCCACAATCTCAGGACTTTAAATCGTCCACCTGCCATTGCCAATAAACCTCAGTTAGGTGAGACGAGTGTAAATCATCTCAGGCTTGACACTTCCTCGGTCATGGTGATTGTTCCTCTTGTTGCCCCAGTTTTAGACTTTTTCTATCAATATTGAGCCGGTGCTGTTGATTCTGCTCAACAGATGCTTCTACAAGGGTTTTTTTGGTTACTTCTTGGCTTCTATGCAATTACACAGTGTTCAGCCATATGCTGATTACATTACTTGCCCACTGTTGCATGTATAAATCGAAATAATTTAGTTCAGTTGGACCATGCCGGTGGTTGATGTACAGTATGCAACAGATCGGGACCAATTTTGTATCTTGTAAAATGTGTGGTCCGTACCGCCGTCCATATACAGAGAGTTGTCATCATTTGTTAATGTGAAACACAAACACAGACAAAAGCAATTTAAATGCCTCACATCCTGATAGCTTAGAGTCTGTGGAATTCCTTATAGAACATAACATACAAGTATTGTCAAGTTATGTTTACTACAGAACTTTTTTTATTATTACTATTAATTGAAAATGCCCATTACAAAACCTTATAGGAAAATATCAAGGGAGCCTATGGTTTAGACCTCTCACGATATCTATTTTTGTTATACGATATATTGCACCAAGATATATTGCGATAAATTATATTATTGTCATTTTGAGACCATTTTATGCCACTCATTATATAATGCCAGAATGACAATATAATATCATCACAGTGCAAGTACACTCTTCTAAAGAACACATCATATTTTATTCTTAAGAATATTTCATTTAATTATGGTCACTTTAACAGTTTAATAATTAGGCATTGGAATCAGAATGTTAAAACGCATATCTTAAATAAATAATAATATATGTTAACAAAAAAAGTGCAAGGTATAAAGTAACAGAGGCTGCGATATCTGCTACCAGATCTATTTTCAGTTGTCAGACAGAAAATATACTATAGTAATTCATAATAAATACTATAGTGTTGTTTTTTTTAAGCATACTGACACCTCCAATAGAGAGAGAGAGGTTGCACAATCAGCTAAAATGTTGCTAGAGTTGGTTTTTATGTATGGGTGATATACATTGCATCACCAAAAATGATTGAGCTCATGTCCATGTGTTTTGCGACACGTTTAATATTGATTATTGTGACAGGCCTGCTATGGTTAACTATTTTTCTTGGTTCTGACACCATACCTGCACCTCTCTATTATGAACTGGTGTGTACAATATGGTCAGAAATTATTAAATCAAAAAGTGCATAAAAGAAAAAAGATATGATAGAATAAAGATACATTTTTGTTTCAGACAAACAAGCAGAATACAGTAACTTAAATAGCTTCGCTTTCCATTTTCCATTTGTTTTAATTTCAGGATTTAATACTGCCACTTATCATTTAAAATAATGAGGACACAATTCTTTGGTGTTTAATCAGTTTTATTTTTATTTTGTATTCTTCTATTATGGAGAAGAATTTCAAATGGATTTGGAATGAAATGAGGGTAGTGATGATTATATTTGGGTCTACTGTCTCTTTAAGAGACTCTCTGTTCTTTGGTGAAAATGTGTTCCAGATTGTGCGTTTAGGGTCCAGTTAGTCTTTCTCAAATTAATGTATGATATCTCCAACAATAAGTTGCTACTGTACTGTAGAGAAGAAATATGTCCTATTATGGTGTTTGCTCTTTGATGTACCTGAATCATGCATGAGCGGTTTGCTTTTTCAGCCCTTTTGTGGTCAGTTTGGGTTTTTTCTTAAAGTTTTTTTTGTTTTATCAAGTGCTGAAGACGTTTGATCCCTTTAGCTTGGAGATTTAAGGTATTTTGACCACAAACCAAAAGCTTTTCGAAGGTATTCTTTGTGATGTTGCTTTTTTTGTGTGCAACCTGACCAGGAAAGGCTAGAAATAAGCCATTTGTTTAAAGTGACATGTAATTTTCCGCATTGACACAAGGAAGTGGCCAGTTAGAGAGCGCTTTGAATTTTCAGAAGAGGCGTTGCGGATTTATTTGATATCATCAATTGAGTGTGGTGTCAAATGGCATGTATTGGTCCAACACAATGCAGCGAAACTAGACATTTTTTTTCACAGTCACACTTCAGAAAGAGCCCAGAAGTGATGCAGTGTGCTGAAATGATTTCTACATGATCAAAGTCTTTTCCATTGTGCAAATGAACCCTCCCAAATTCCAGAGGGTTTGTCTTAGACGATTTCTCTAGGGGATGAAGATATGGGCTTGTCTTAGCTCAGTCTCTCTGCATGTGGTGGTCGTTTGTGAAAGCAATTACAAGTTTGAGATTCGCCAAGGCCTGATCGGCGCATACTTCAGTCGGCCCCGTCTCGGCCTGGTACGAGGAGGGGGATAAGCTCCTCTAGTCTTCCTTTGAGCAGACACAGACATTACTTCAGCTTGAGAAGAGCAGAAGAAATCTCTTTGCTTCTCTGTAGTCATTTTATCAGCAGTCTAATAACAGGTTAGAATGAGCGGTCACAGTGTTTGTGTAGGCACAGATTGTACACTCCAAAATCTGATTACAAATCATTAACCCTGTCAGCGCTGGGGTTGAAGGAAAGTTTGTCACTGAAACCAAAATTTTTGGAATCAGAAAATGCTTTGAAACATGAGATGAGTTTCTGGAATGACACTCTGTCAAGCTTCTGTGAAGAGGATTTCAGCTGTCGCTCAGTGATTTGAATTTATGCTGGTTTAAAATTTATATCACGACTGCAATGTTGTGATCAAGTGCTCAGCAGATTTTTTTTTAGCAATATTTAAAAAAAATTTTTTGTCTCTTTTTAAAAATTTGAGAACAATAAATTAGCTATACTACTTGAGGACTTGAGTATTTCTAAGATTATTTGTTTTATGATCTCTCTCTCTCTCTCTCTCTCTCTCTCTCTCTCTCTCTCTCTCTCTCTCTCTCTCTCTCTCTCTCTCTCTCTCTCTCTCTCTCTCTCTCTCTCTCGCTTAATAGCAACCAAAATAAATGTTTGTTTTGACAATATGTGTATCACATATACATAATAAATATATATGATACACACATGTACATAGAAACAAAACAATTGTATTGCATACATATTTAAATTTATATGCAACCCCAAATCAGAAAAAGCTGGGATGCGAATAAAAAAAGAATGTAGTGCTTTCTAAATTGACTTTGACTTGTATTTCATTGCAGACAGCACAACAAACATTATTTAATGTGTTCCTCATGATTTTTATTGTTTTTTTAATTATTTATCTCCATGCATAGCTCAAAAAGAAACAAATATGGTGCATCACGTGTTGAGCAAGTCCATAAATCAAGAGATGGACAATTTATTGATTCTTTTTCTTTTCGCCATCACCACTCATGAATGTTGTTTAAATTTACATGTGCGAGGTTATCATAGAGATGTAAGTTGCTTGCCCTTTATTGGTGTCGCGATTCAAATCCGCAGCTCAACAGACGCGCATTGGGCGAAACGTCCTTTTGATGTGAACTGAGTTCTTATTCATTTTAGTGTAAAAGAAAAAAATTACAATAAAAATTTACAATGAAAGTATTTGTATTTTTTAATAGGAAACCAATTTCTAGTAACAGTTATAATTTTTTTAACTTTAATATCTTATTGAGGGGAGAGACCACGTATTATTGGTCAAAGAGCCCCGCGTTCCCTACCACTGATCTAGATTATTGAGTTAAATTGGAAAAACTCTTAACAAAATGATAATATTTAATAAATAATTATTACAAAGCAGGGCGGCACTGTGGTTAGCACTGTCGTCTTACAGCAAGAAGGTTGCTGGTTTGAGTACTAGCTAGGTCAGTTGGCATTTCTTTGTGGAGTTTGCCCATGTTGGCATGGGTTTCCTCAGGGTGCTCCAGTTTCCCTCACAGTCCAAAGACGTGGTATAGGTGAATTGGATGAACTAAATTGGTGTGCATGTGTGTGTGTCTGTGTAAATGTGAGAGTATATGGGTGTTTTCCAGTGCTGTGTTGCAGCTGGAAGGGCATCCGAAACGTAAAACATAAGCTGGAATAGTTGGTGGTTCATTTCACTGTGGTGACCCCTGATAAATAAAGGGACTAAGCCGAAAAGAAAATGAATGAATGAATGAATGAATAAAATCTTTCAGAATGTTCAGAAGGAAATGAATTAATGTATTACAAAGCATTTTCTGTTTAGGTTTTCGGCCAAGCGCATCCAGAATTTTTGGTTTTGGCCAAAATGTTCATTTAGGTGGATCCCTAGTTCTAATGGTTATATATTAGTAGGTTCCCACTTACTTTGACTGAGGGCAATAAAGTGATTTTTTTTTTTTTGCTTCTTTGCCATAACATGACACTGTGGCACAATTGAGTGCATCGTCTCTCTTGTTTAACGTAATTTCCTATTCAGTTCCCTCCCTCATCTTTAATCTGGCCAAGAAATAACGGCTAGCAATTATCAAGTTAATTATGCGGTTATCCAGATGACTTGATGCTAGTCTTGGGAGCATTTAAGAAAGGGTCAGGTGTTCTGAAGAAACACCAGGCCAAATAACTTGGCTAAGTGTTTCCAGGTGTTCAGGGCGAATGAGCCAAATTCTTGACAGGATAAAGGCAAACGTGATTCTGCTTGAATTCTGAAGTGTTGTAAAGTCCAACCCTCTGCACTGACACATTTTATTTAGACCTCGTTCAGTCTACTCGGTCAAATCTGTATCCGAATAATTGGTTAGGAAGCTATAATGTGGCTCGTTTAGGAAGACTCAGAGAGTAGTCTTTTATAGCATAGCAGCTGAGGAGACGTGCAGAGTCAAGCTTTCTTTTTCATGTCAAGAAACAGGAGAATCCTTTTTTTCCCTCTTCTCTATGCTTTCTTAGTGAATCATTACTGGCAACGGAGGACACGGAGATTCCAGCTGAGTCACTGCTACCTGAAAGCCCTTGCCTTTCTTTTTTGCTGCAGCCAACTCGAAGACGGTTTGACACACTTTTAATAATGCACAAAGTGATGGGCGAAGATTAACTCTCTCGAATCTTGCCTTTGGCTTGGTTGAGCCAAGCTGAGAGGAGGCCGCAGGGCCTGTTTGTTGGCGAGATGTAGAACGCTGGAGCTTGATGCATTATTCAGTAGCTTGGCTGCTTGTCTCTGCTTATCAGGTGACAGCTGCCAGACGAACAGGTAAATATATCCGATAACAGGGCATGATATAGCGCTACAGCCTGGAGAAAAGGAAAAGCAAAGGAATTTTGTTAGAGGGAATACAATGCGAGACTCGTTTCTGAACTGTGATTTTTATGCACTGCTATAATAGATGCTTTTTTGCGATTCAGTTGCTATTTAGTTGATTAATTGTGATATTTCAGATTTGGTCTGATTGCAAAACATTCCCAATGTCTTTTAGACTTCATGCGGTAGTCTGTGTTACTGGTGTTAAGCAACAACACCAGTTCTGTCACTTGCTATCGTTGTCATTTAGTTTTATATAGTAATACAAATTCGGTTCTGTTAGAGAAAATACACTACAATAAAACAACAACAACAAAAAAAACAAAAACTAAACTCGTTACAGTAGGAGTCAGGTTTCATTTAGTACAGAAGAGTAAGTTGATCTGAATGGTCATTTCAGACAGGATGCAGGAAGGGGATGATTCATTGCCCAGCTGAACGAGTTATGTTCAGTCGAGCGAGGCCTTGTGTTAGTCTGTTTTTTTCATATTAGAATATTTTTAATTTTGAACCCTATTTTCCACATACTACGACTATTTATAGCATACAATCTACCCTAATTTCACGCTTTTATCATTGGTAGTTTTTAATGGATATAGGTCTAGGTGTTCTGTCCCATTTCTCCTATTTCTGCACATGATTTTGAGAGTATAGCAACTAAAAACACATGCAAAAAGGTCAAATTATTTAACGTTTACAGTGTAAATTCATTTAGAACCACTTGTTTGGTTAAACAAAGTAAGTCTCTCATATAATATATTTACTTAAAGACAGAAAATATTACATTACTAACCGTATTGTACATAAATCATATGCATGCAATTTCATATGCATGTTGTTCAATAATATTACTGAAAAAATATAAAAACTGAATAAAACTATATTTAAACATGCACATAAGTAAATGAATAAACTCAACGATGGGCTAAAAATTCAGCAAATATCTGTGATTTTTCTGCGGTATTAAATTCTGTGTGGGCCTAGTTATATGTAATAATAAAAAGGTCTAAACGTATTTTTATCTGGAGCAGCATTTCACCACTTGACCCAATTCTCTTTAACAAGTTTTTAATGTGTCATGAAAATATAAGGGAGATTGCCATTGTACTCTCTTGTTGCCGATACAAGCAATTGTCACAAATGTATAGCATTAATAAGCTATTTAATGTTCACATTGGTTAACCGGTGGGAAACTTACAAAACAATTGCAAACCCTAGTGTCTTTTTTTCCTTATTGCAGAACATCTACTCACTGAGGTTATATGGATTTGTTATTCTCTGGTCTCCTGACCTTGTGTGTCCTGTCAATACTTTACACAAATGATCTCTGTTCAGTCCTGCCCTTTTTGTAAGATGGATGAACCTTTGCAGTATGCTGAAATGTCTGTGCATGGCCTTCCTCTTGCTGTTGGAGGACACATAACAGTGTTAACTCGTGGCTATCAGTTTCGTTCTACATGCACAATTTCATAATTGCTTGGATTTGGCACACCAGCTCCTTGAATATCCAGACAAACTATTTTTCCTTCTTCAGGAAATCTCCAATTGAAAATGTCTGCACTGCAGCCTTTGTGGTACTAATCATTGCAGGTGCAGGGTTTCCACGGAAAACCAGGGGATTTTAATATGTCTGGAAAATCCTAAATCTGATGGAAACTTGCATAATGAATTATGTAAATTTCCTCTTGAAAATCCCTCTTCAGCGAAATATTGCTTTGGGAGTAAAATTCAACAATTTAGTGTTGATGTCTGATTTGGGATCGAATCTGTCTTTTTAATTGGTTTTTAGTGAACGTTTGGAATGTGAATAATTTTAATCCTCATCCAGAAATCACAAAAAGGAAATGTTATGGAAAAATCATAGAAATTCTTAGGACAAAACTAGTGGGAACACTTGAGTGTTTTTCTCTTCAGGTTAATTTCTGTAAACAATCCCAGGAAACCGGTCACGTGTCCCCTTTCAGGAAGCAGGGGGCAAGAACTGTATGACATTTGTATTAATGACACCGCTGGCTATTATTCTTCCTGTCTCAAACAGGAAAAGGACAACAAGAGGCTGGTAAACCAGCTGAACCACAATCCCTTGTCATTCTGCCTGTAGGAAACCGCTTGGGTCTAGAACAAAGCAGTCCACATTTATATGAATGAAATGCTCTCAGAGTATAAAGTAAAATGCATCAAGTTTGAGTAGTAACAACAGCACAAGTGGTAGAGCAGAAGAAATGGATATGTTGGGTGAAAGTGGCTTTGCTTTCAAGAGTGGACTCTCATTTCTGGCAAACAAAAATAGCTGTTTCTAATCAGAAAAACATGAATTTATCTCTTTCTTGACCCAAAGTACTATTGAAATGTTTGTTGTGTTAACTTATAAGTCAACAACAGTGATGCACCAATGCTATCTCACAGCAATTTGTAACTTTTTGTTTTAATGGCTAATTCGTATGAATTTGTACAATCTCATTCGTACAATATTGTACAATTTGCTCACTCCCCAATGACGGTTGAGTTTAGGGGTGGGGTTTGGTGCCACGCCTCCTTTAAAAAAGCTTACTTTTCGTACAACAGAATTCGTAAATTCTGTTTGTTTTGAATAGTTTATATTATTTTGTTTAATTTTAGGGTTAGATTAGCTTAAACAGGAAAACAAACAGACTTAGAGTAGTGGATTGCAGGTCATTTTTTTAACAGGGTTGAAACCAGAAAGTGAAACTAGAAAATGTATAACACTTGGAAGTTTGGAGAAGTTTAGAAAAGACTGCATTCACTTTAAAGATAATTTACACCATCAAAGCGCATTATCTGGAAATGAGAACCTCTGAAGTGCTAACTGGCAACGAGCATCCATGTCCCCCAAGCGAAGTCAGAATTTTATCTTGATTAACACATGTTTGCTGTCTGATGCTTCTCATCTCTCTTTTGTCCCTCTTCGACTTGATATGAGCAAAACCCCCCGTAGGATCTTCCATCTCATATCATTAATCCAGTCTCGTTTGTAAGTACGGAATTGTAGTGGCCCAATTTCACCCGTCCTTCATGATTACGCCCTGTTATGTGCCTACGAGCAGACATTGACAGAGGGATTAATGTGGCAGCTGATGTGGCGCTATTTAAACAAGAGGTCTACTGGACTCACTTCAAATTAATGCTGATGCAAAACTACCAAATTGTGTACCCCTGAGGAAACAAAAATGCCTCTGGTTTGGCTTTCTGACAGCTGTGGGACCACATTGACCCACATTGTAAAGTACAATCCCCACCAGTGTACCTCGGGTAACCAGAAATGCTTTCTCTATGTACCACCACCACCACTTGTTCAAGTGTGTCACCAGTGATGATGAATGAGCTACAAAAACTGACCGTCATGCTGCTTGTGGTTATTGGACTATCTATCAGGAATACGATGAATGTTATCCACCGTGGGACGATCACCTGACCTGTGGATGATTGAGTTGGGGGTTGCTACGAAGGCCTCACCGCGACCAGGCAGATATTAGTTTTGGCTTGTCCACAGTGGTGTTTGAGCCTGAGTTTTGGGTGTTGCGTTCTTGCCTCAGGACTGCTGAGTCAAAACTCTCCATGCAGAGGAAATTGTGGTTTGCTCTTGGTGATTAAAAGGTCAAGAGTGGGTTTCCATGCAAGTATTTTATTTTTTCGGCACACCTGTTCATTTGCAGCACCGCATTCCATGGGTTTAGTTGGAGTTGAAACTTTATCCTATTGGGATTGGAAACCATACCAGTTTTCTTGTTTTTTTTCTTCTTTTCCCTCAATATAAGGATACATCTACATTAATTCAGATACATTTAAAAGGATTTAGTTTCAAAAGTTGTTCAGCTTAATTTGTTTGTTTAAATTCAGCCCATATAAACTCTTTGCAACCACTTATCTTAAAAAAAGGTAAATCCTTTGTTTCAGTGTAGATCATCTTCAAAAACTTTATTTTCTAGACAAGAATACAGTTTTAGTGAGAAAAGTGGGCCAAAATCTAGTGATAAAGATGCGTTTTCAGATGCATCCTTAATAATTTAAACCTACCCTGAACTTATTACCTGGTATTAAGATGTCTTCTATGGCATCTTGCTCTCAGCAGGCAAAAGACAACCGGAGCCAGATCTCTTTGTGCTATTGAAGGACATGTAAACGTGAGGGATAGTCATCAGGTACTTGTGTTCCCTTGGGGCTCTGAGTGTGGAGAGCTGACGATAGCAGACCCTTTTCCCTTGTCTATTCCCGTCTGTGTGATGATAGAAAGACTCGAGAGACCTGCCCTGCTTCCTTCACCCCTCCACCCTGATGGATGGACTCTGGAGAATGATGCTCAGCATTTACACTCGTCTTCTTTGAGACCACTAGCCTAACTTTACTGCACCGATTTTCCATATAGCTGCTAACCTCTCAGATTGAGAGATTTCAGTTTGCTGTTCAGTTATGTAAAAACGGTGGAGGTGACTGCACCCACAGGTCCATCTTAAAGGGACAGTTCACCCAAAGTAAAAATGATTTTGCTCACATTTTGCTTACTTGTTCCAAACCTGTTTGAGTTTTTTTTTCTTCTGTTGAACACAAGGGAAGATATTTTTAAGAAAGCTGAAAACCTGTAACCATTGACTTCTGTAGTATTATAGCTCTATAGAAGTCAGTGGTTACAGGTGGTCTTCAAAATATCTTTGTTTGGTATGAAAAAAAACACTTGCAAATGGTGAGTAAATAGTGAGTACTAGGGTTGGGTCGATAGACGATGCCCTCGTCCATCGGCGATGGCCGATAGACATCACGATGCTGAGCTGGCATCTCGATCCTCCGCCTCGCCCCCTTCGCAGCAGCAACCCGCTCGCGAAAAATACACACTTAGTTCCCGTTTACACTGATACGTCTTAGTTTTAAAATGGCATTTTAGAACGAAAACGATCCACATCCACACTGCCATTTAATCTAGCATTTTTGAAAAGATCTCTCCGTCCACACTATACCGCTGAAAACGCACATCACGTGACCACACGCACACACACAGCAGTCTGAGCTGTGCAGAGACAGCAGTGCATGTCGGACAGTTAATCAAGGATGTACCGCAGGATCGTGTCCCACTAAAGTTAAATGAATCTATCAGGTAACTTGTCACCGTGTCAGTACACTGCTTCAATCTATCTCGCTTTCATGCTTGTACTTAGTAGGCTAATTTTAGCGAAAACCTCAGATACTGTTTGTTGGTTCCTGTTGGTTGTGCATCTTTTTTACCAATCAAGTTTGTCGATGCCATTATAACGAGACAGATCACTCTGCCTATTCATACCAGAGTTTCGCGGAAAAAGTAATTGACACGTGGTAATTTGTGTGTAACTTATCTTTATTTATTTATGATTTGGTTATGGGTAAAACAAAGACCATGCGGGTCAGGTAGTTGAAACGGTAGGCTACAAATAATTCATTCGTTTAAAGACTTTCCAAGGCTGCTCACTAGAGTTTGGAACAGAGGTACAAGACCGCCTTGAAGATGATTGTTGATGTAGAGATGCTATGGCTAATTGAAAGTCGTTTGTAATGCCCTGCAAACATACATTGTAGATGCAAAAATCATAAGGACTAACTCTTGAATTTGCATACCGCTGTTTTCTCAAAACCCTGTTCTGACTTGCACATTCTCTAATCCACTGAGGTATTCAGGTATTATCAGTAACTATGGAGACACAGATGGAAACAAGCTTGATATTTTGGTGTGCAAATTAAAAAGGCGCCTTTGTTTTGTACTTCGAGTGCTCGTGGCTCTCTTTTTTTTCTTCCATTCCCATCATTCCAGAAAAAAAAACAGTAGCAAGTTATTTGGCTTAACTGTCAATTTGTAAGAATCACTGCAGTGCTTGTCTCACGCTTTACTAGAATCATATTAAATACTGGAAATGAGCAAAATCCACCCCAAAAAATCAGTCCCATAAGATGGCGCTTCTGTGAAGGATGTGGCCATTCTGTGAACTTTCATCCATGTTTCCTGTATGCTTTGTGCAGTCACACATGAGAAATGAGCTTGGCTTCATTCTCACCTCTTCAGTCATGACTCTGTGCCCCTCATTGAATTCAAGTGTCGAGCTTGGCCACAAGATCAGCGCCACTCTCTAGTATCCCAGCATGCACCCGGGTCTTTTGTTTTTCTCCCCATGCCATTTATCCTGCATGACTGTGCTAACCAGCACATAGCTGAATGCTGTCTCCAAGAAGGAATAGCTCTGCAGATAGGCTTGACTGACTCGCTCAGAGATGCGCAGCCCACATTCCTGTCAGTAAATCAGTGTCTTTTGAGTTTCCTATTGCCCTGTATTCCTCTTTCTGCACTCTTCTTGTAGGATTGATTGTTGTATTTATTTTTAAGTCAGTGTGAAATCAAAATGTACAATTAGTCTTGCAAATTTGCAACAGTTAGTCCACTGGGAAAACCTTTTTAGTAATCTTCAATCAAAATTGGACCATTTGCTTCCATGTTTGGAGAGGCGGTTCTTCTATGTTGACGTCAGTTTGATGACTTCAGCCACAATATTTCTAACCCCGTCCCTCTTACCGTGAGTTTGCTATGAAGGAATGAATCGCAATAAGAAAGCCAACGTTTAATTTTAGTTGGAAGTAGGCATGGGACGATAACCAGTTTTAAGGTTTACCGTGGTTATACCATCTCTACAGTATATGTAACATTTTTATCTTATTTTTTTCATGTGTTCTTTTACAACCATTTTATTTAGCTTTTTCTAGGGCAACAGTATCTCCAGCAGAAAATGACCCTCCAATGTTTCTTAAAATAATATATATTGTGTTAAAGGGGGATGATAATATATATTGTGTTTTTTTTTTTTTTTTTGTTTTTTTTTACCCAGCTATTTAATAGGTTTATATTTTAGAGCAGTAATCCCAATACCGTGATACCGTGAAATTTTTATCCAAGGTTATCACACCATCAAGTAGGGCTGAACAATATTGGAAAAAACTTACATTGCAATATATTTCTTTTTATGCGATTATATATTGCGATATAAACACAATTTCACTAGATGACTTTAATAGCACTGTTTGATAACAATTCATCATTTTAGATTGGGATGATTTTTCATGACAGGGTTTCTGCATAAAGTATAATCAGCAAATGACAAAGACAGAGGAATACAAAAGAGCAACAAACAGCGCTTTATAGTTTCCTGACAGAAATTGAATAATCAAATGTAAAATTTGTAATTACTTGTAAAAATGCTGTAAAAAGTGATTAGTTGACTTAACTTTAAAAAAAGGGAGAACACTTTTTGCCTTAAGGCGTTCAATTGATAAATTTTTAATTTGATAATAATTTAAGTTATTAAATTATTAATGGGGATAATTCTACAAATTAAGTCAACTTAATGGTTACATGTTCACTTGCTTTTTTTAAAAGGAAATCAATTAATCACTTTTACAGCATATAATCGTCATTGTGTAAATAATTATATGCAATTAATCTTAAGCTATAAACATAATTTCTTCTGCCCAAATGGCTTAAATTTATTTGAAATGCTTACACGGTGACATTGCAGATCCTGCAATGTAAATATTGCGGTTTCTTGCATTGCGATATTGATGCTGAAATGATATATTGTGCAGCCCTACTGTCAAGAATCTTATACCGGCCCATGCCTAGTTGGAAGTACGTCAACATACTGAAAGAAAATTAGTCTCAGCTGCTTCTGGTTCACACAGACTTTATCATGCATGTTTTTTTTTTCTTTTATAGTATAAAGGCTTTCTTTTTAGTATTTTACATTGCAAGGTTATTTTAGGGAGTTAAAATGGCTTTTCTTTGGCATTACTGTGAAAACCTCCCATCAGAATCTTTGTTTTTAAGAGTGTTTGCATGTCTCTCACTTCATTTCCATTGGTTAAGAGTGCCCCTTGACAACCACTCCCAAACTGTCTGACTACATGTATTGGGAAAGGAATGTGTAAGAGTTGGATTTACAACTATTCCTCCCTCTCTCACTTGGTGTATTTCGTACCCCGCCCCCTTTCTTTCTTTCCCTCTCTTTTGGGACAGACCGAAACCACTCTCTATCATGTTGAGGATTCGAGGAGGGGTTGACTCATTCAGGGAGGGGTGGGGGGTTTGGCAAGAAAGCAACAAGTGTTCGGCCTGAAAGAGCCTCATTGTTCCTCTCCGTGGAGAGACTGTTCCTGGGTCAGCGGCCGTCAGCACTCAGCTCATCATACTGGAACGACTGTAAGCCTACCAGACAGGCTTCAAATCACCCCACTGATAACAGCTGCTGGGTCCTCGCTGGAAACCAGGGCCTAGGCTCACCAACTAATGCTAGTCACTTGCCTCATTGACGTATGGATTGAATGGCGTACATTTGTTGGCTTTCATTGTACGTTGGAGTTGACAAAGCATTAGAGCTGCACAATATATTGTTTTAGCACAAAAATCGCAATGTACGAATATGCAATAGTCACATCACAGAATCTGCAATATTGAGTTGTGATTTATAACTAAATGTTTAATAGCAATAAAAATAGTAAAGTTTAACCCTACTACAGTGAACAACTTCATTTAAGGCATGTGACGGTGTAAGATTTTAAGTTAATTGCGATGATCCATTTTAATGATGTCAACTTAGACTGAAAGTTGTTTTAGAGGAGGAGCCAATTTGGGCTTTTTTTTTAATGAATAATTAAAACCACAGCGCAATAACCCACCAACTATTCCACCATATGTTTTACGCAGCGGATTCCAGCCATACACTCTCATTCACCCACACTCTCATACACTACAGCCAATTTATTTCATCCAATTCACCTATACCGCATGTCTTTGGACTGGGGGAAAGCAGGGCACCCAGAAGAAACACACGCAAACATGGGGAGAACATGCAAACTGCACACAGAAGTACCAACTGGCCCAGCTTTTTCATAATGAGCTCTGATAATGCACGTACAGTGGTTTTTGTCCTTGGATTATTGTCATTTCTGGCTCAGACAGTTTTGAATCTCTCTCTTTTTTCCCCCCTGTGTAACAGAAAACGGGAAACCTACTCATCCAGCTCATCTCTGGTTTTCCGGTGTAGGAAAAACATCTGTTCCTCAAAGGCATCACATTTTAAATGGCATAAAATTGCGTGAAAGCAATGGTTTACGCAAAAAAACCAAAAACATTTCCAAACCTTTTTGAGTTTCTTTTTTCTTTTGAACACTAGGGGTGTAGCGATACATTGTATTAATAACACCCCAATTTGAACACAAAAGGAGATATTTTGAAGAATGTTGGAAACTATTGACTTCAATAGGGGATTAACCAAATATTATGGAAGCCAGTGGTTACAGGTGTCCCAACATTTTTAAAAATAGCTTTTTGTTTACAACAGAAAAATCTACTCTAACAGTGGACGGTGAGTAAATGATGGAATTATCAGTTTTGTGTGAACTGTGCCTTTATGGCAGAAACTGTGCTGATCTGTATAGGTTGTGTTGTGAGCTCAGTCAGTGGTTGATATTCTAAACATTTCTGTCATATAATGGCGTACCCATGCACACACATCTGATCTGTTGTCATTCTTTTGCTTACTGCAGAGTGTGAAGATGTGTGTATCATACTTGTACTTTAATGGAACGTAATTATTTTAACTCCTGGGTGTTGCAAATTATGCAATACACAATCAAGAAAATTCACTTTTCCCAGATTCCCAACGTTTTGACGTCTTTTTGCATCAGGACTTTTGTGCACCGGACTTTGCATTTGTTTGAAATGGAAATTGTTTGCAACATTATAAATACAGGGTGTCCATGGGGTCTTAAAGTCTTAAATCTCACAAGGTTGAATTTTAGCCCTTAAAAAGTTGTAAATCTACTGAAATATTGTATTGTAGGACTTTTTTTAACAGGTCTTAATTTTCCTTTGTTCATGTATAGCCAATCTGGCCATTGCCGTAGTTCCTGGCCTTTCCATTAATTAACCACGATCAGACTGGAGGTTTTCAATACCAGAAGATAGACTTTATTGAAAATAATAAAGTCGAGATGTCTGAAAGCAGCCCTTCAGGACAACCGGAAGTCTCCCCTGGACAATCTGTCTGTCTGTGTCCATGGTCCTGCTTTTATACGCCACATTTGTCCTACTCATGTTTTTTACCCAGTATACATTTCATACATGTATGCTGTTTCTGTGTTATTCTTGGTAGCCCTGTTCACTCAGCACTGCTAGCTCAGGTCTACATTCCAATGTTCCCTTTGCTAAATTCTTCTAGTATGGTTATACGGGTTTACATACGTTGTCATGATGGTATATTAACTCAATGTGTCACTTACTCTCCTGTATGCTTCTTACAGATATATCTTCATATGGGTATTTAACATATATAATCAGTGCTTTACATATTCGGTTGTTCTCCAGCATAGCTTCTCATAGTGTTGCTCCTGTGCAAGCTTACTCATCTTACATAAACACAGTTTTAGCCCGGCTCATGTTAACTGCACACTACTGCAT
>CAIGQW010002287.1:127310-149390 GCA_903798125.1 Danio choprae
TATTTTATTTTATTGAAGCATGTTCATTTTGCATCACCATTCTTGCCACTCAGTTTTTTATTTTATTTTATTTTTTATTCATTTTATTTACTTATTTTTTATTTTATTTTACAGAAGCACATTCATTTTGCATCACCATTATTGCGACTCTAATCTAATTTAATTTCATCTTAAATACTACTCGCATCACAGCAAAACTACCCACTTCCCTTTTAACTCTAAAACTAAACTCAAAAATTTTTAACTCTAAAATTTCTTTTTTAAATACAGTAACATTACATTTACAACTAGTTAGTTTGTTTGTTTGTTTATATATTATTATTTTGTAATAGTTTGTAATAGTTTGGGTTTGTAAGAGTTTGGTTGCTGGTAATAATAAATATAATAATAATAATAATTAATTAAAAAAATATATATATTAAAATTTATTAATAATTAATATAAAGTAATAGAAAAATCACCTACTTCCTCTTTAACTCTAATTTATTTTTTTAATACAGTAACATTACAGTAACATTATAGTTAATTTGTTTGTCCGTCCGTCCGTCCTTCCTTCAACCCCAGACTTTTTCGATGTGGTAAAATCAGCACAGCGCTCGTCTGTGTTAATATTGTGTTGGGAATTGGCCGTATGTCTGTGTGAGCGAGGTGTCATGCTGACGTAGGGTTAACGCCTGCCCTCTTAACACACCAGTGCTGTAATCCGGGTCAGAAACCTGTTGAACACATTGATTTCCCCCGAGATCTGCCTCTGTCAGAGGTCAAAGTGCATGTTCAGGAATGTGCTTTTTTCTGCTTAACTGCATTTTTAAACCAACTTAATACGCCTCCGCTGACCTCTCCAGTACTTCACTAGGCTTTAATTATCTGAACAATAAAGGGGATATATTATATCCTAATACATTATAGTTTTTTATGTTGTTAATGGTTTGTTATTGTTTGGTTGCTGTTATTATTACTACTACTACTAATAATAATAATTAAGACAAAATTATTTTATTAATATTTGTCTATTAAAATTTTACTTAATAAAATGTTTAATTATGTAAATAATATTTTTATATTTTTGTATTGTTAATGGTTTGAAATTATAATAATGATGATAATAATAATAATAATAATTCATACAAAATAATTATTTTATTAACGTTATTGTCATTATTTAAATGTTACTTAATAAAATGTTAAATTATGTAAATTCTATTATGTTTTTTATATTGTTAATGGTTTGTAATAATAATAATAATAATAATAATAATTATTATTATGTTGTATTATTATTTTTATGATTTTTATATTGTTAATGGTTTGTAAAAATTAAATAATTTTTTTTTTATTTTTTTTATTATTAGTAGTAGTATTATTATTATTATTATTATTATTATTATTACTATTATTATTATTATTATTATTATTATTATTATTATTATTATTATTACAAATTTTTTTTTTTTGAAAATTGCCATATTGACCTTCCTTTGAAACAGTGTATTATTCACCAGGGTTAAAAAAAAATCAAAATCTGAATGTAATCATTTTTGAGTGACCCTGTTGTATATGAAAAAAGTTCACTGATAAGGTTGTAAGTCCTTATGTTTATTTAATGAAAAAAAAAGCAAGAGTGGTCTAGTTTAGCATGCTAGGGCTGTTTTGGGACTCATGCAGACGGTTAAACTGACTAGCGAGGCCTGCTGGAGTCTTGCAGAGTCACTGGTTTGCCTTTCTGTTCAGGAGATTGATGGGAAATTATAGCCGAGTCTGACTGTCAAGAGCAGAGCTGGGCTTATTAGCATGCTAATTGCGCTGGAGCAGAGATGAACACTGAGCTGGTGAGGGTCATTCTGCAGCTCAAGCTGTTGACTCAGTTTTATCTCAATGCTCTGAACCGACGCTTTGCTACATGGAAATGTTTAGTCATCTGCGGAGTGTGGCGAGCAGATTAGCCTGTTTGCATTCGCTACTATTGTTTCGTAGCTACGACAGACCTTTTTTTATAACCTGTTAGCCAACTCAAGCATTGCTATTATTATTGTTTTATAGGGGATTTAAAAGGAATTGTATGGCACATGACATAAACAATGGCAAAATCATGTCAAATGCCAAAACATTGAATTGAAATGCTTCTAGCATCTGCCAAATGTAATTATTTGATGTTTATTTGATGTGAAGCACCCAAAACATCATAACGTCAATGTAATGAACTAGAATATAGTCATTATTTTTTTTAATCTGTGCTTTAGGCAGACAGATGGATAGACAGACAGACAGCTAGTTAGACAGGCAGACGGACAGAGAGTTAGACTGACAGATAGACTGACAGAAAGACAGACAGATGGATAGATAGACAGACTGATGGACAGGTGGATAGACAGACAGACAGATAGTTAGACAAACAGACAGCTACTTAGACAGACAGATGGATAGACAAACAGACAGATAGTTAGGCAGACAGGCAAAGAGACAGATAGTCTGAGAGATAATTAGACAGACAGAGGATAGTTAGACAGACAGATAGACAGACATATGGATGGACAGACAGACAGACAGACAGACAGACAGACAGGCAGGCAGACAGACAGACAGACAGACAGACAGATAGTCAGACAGCTACTTAGAGAGATAGACAGACAGACAGATAGTTAGATAGACAGATGTATAGATAGTTAGACAGAACAGACAGACGGATAGACAGACAGACAAGCAGGAAGGCAGAGAGACAACCAGACAGATAGTTAGACAGACAGACACTTAGACAGACAGACAAGCTGGCAGACAGACAGACAGACAGGTAGTTAGACAAAGTTAGACAGACAGATGGATAGATAGATAGACAAATAGTTAGACAGACAGACGGATAGGTTTAAATAATTAAATGAAAACTATTTAATATTGTGTGGCTGCTCTGTAATCCTTAAATAGATTTATTTTTTCAATAAATTTAATGGGACACATTTTAATATACAAAAAGATAATCACACTTACTGGTAAACTCTTTTTTTTTTTTTTTTGTCTTTATACCTAGTATACCTTTTATACCTATGATCAGTAAGCAGCAGTTTCAGGGCAGATAAATGTTTGTCTATGTTGTGAATTGGGTGGTGTCTGCTGCAGTCCCATGTGTTTCCAGTTATCCTGGGAGTGATCGTCAGGTCGGGTCACCACAAGCTTGACCGAAATTCTCCACTGACATGTTTTATTATGTTTTCTCTCCCCTTCCAAATGGAGCCATGAGCTCATACGGCACGTCATTGTCAAACTGTCTGTTGATTTGCATGAAGGCTGCAATAACTTGTCGTCGCCCCCTGCAGGTCGAATTTTAGCATCATGTTTTTGACATTGTGAGCAAAAGGATCTTTCAACACCAAAAGTCAACTGTTTATCAAACGTGCAGTTTCCACCTCTGGAAAACTGTAATGGGAGAATTCAACCTAAACCAACGGATCAGATATTGAGGTTTTTTTTGGGGCAGGGAATTTATAGAGTTCCATCTCTGATATTTCTCCAGTTGCTCCGCACATGTTTTTCCATACGCCAAAAGTGGTGACAGTTGACATATTTATGGTCCTCGGTAGACGAGTGCGATGATATCAGCCTGAAGGGAAGGTTTAACTCTGCATTGAAATTCCTGAAATTCAAATGGATAAGAGATGAAAGACAGCCATCCGTTCCAGAACTGATTTATGAGCTCCCACTGCATGGCACAGCGCAGGGCTTCAGACTGTGTGTGCGTCCCTCTGTACGCATGATGATAAAGCTGGGATGAGTTTTCTCCAACAGGGTTTCGAGTTCTGAGGTCAGAGGTGGGGACGGCGGGAGCAAACAGTCAGCCAGAGCGCTCGCATGTCTCCTTTTCATCAGCAAACCCTCTTCCAGAGCTTCAAAGACATTCTTGAGTGAAGCCGAAGAGTGCGTCCTGTCTTCCTGTGTCTGTGCGCGCTGGATAATTGAACTGTATGAAGTCTAGTACAGCATCTTAAACTGATGGTTCTGTTTCTAAAATGAGGTTCGTGCATAGAAAGGATTAACATATTGAGAATTTCCTTTTAAATTTGTCCAAATTAAGTTCTTAGCAATGCATGTTACTAGTCTAAAACTACATTTTGATATATTTACAGTAGTAAGTTTACACAATGCCTTCATGAAACATGATCTTTACTTTTTTTATATATATAATACAATACAGCCATCATTCATCCATCAGCTAGTAATTCAAGTCTTTTGTGAAGGGTGAATTTAACTAAAATAAAATAAATAATAAAAATTCGGTTTTTTAATATACTTTCTCCAAAAAACCCTCCCACAGAGGATTCCTGATGTGTCGTTGAATCTCTGATGCAAGTAATCAGTTTCTCTTAGGGTAAGAAAATGTCAATCTGATCAACCACATATTGAACATTAGGAGAGGACCACAGCAAAAGAATACATTTTCTTGAAGTACTTTTGTTTTCTAATAATTTTTCTGAACCGCCGAAAACAATGTGCAAAAAGGAGTTAAAATACGCTTCAGGCCTAAATCACCAACATTTACCATGGTTTTACTATAGTAGCACTAACACAACCTTATTATTGTGGCATGAAAGTGTATTTTCATATCAGATTTTATCATTATTAAAGAAGTAATGAAATTTATTTAGTCTTTTTGATTAATCATATCAGTTGTTGTGCATGTGTATTTATGCAAACTATTTTTCATAAAACAGCATAGAAAACATAGTGTTTCCACCTTTTACCATGATAGTGTAGTGTTGTACCTGTAGCTATGATGTACAAATATATAAAAGTTGAGGCTATTTTTATGAAAGGGGTGGTTGTTGTTAATAAAATACTTCATGAGCCCCTATTTATTATGGTGTACCTCAGGGCTCCATTCTGGGTCCTCTTCTGTTTGCATTATACATGCTTCCATTCAGTTAGATACTTCAGAAACACAATTCATCTATGTGACACAAAATGTTGAATGGACATGACAAGTCTACATTTACTATAGTTTTACTATGGTAACACTAGCATAACCTTATTATTGTTGCAGGAAAGTGTATTTTTATATCAGATTCTATCATAAACCTTTGTTAAAGGAGGAATACATTTTATTTACAGTATTTTTGATTAATCGTATCAGTTGTTGTGCATGTGTATTTATGCAAACTACTATTTTTCATAAAACAGCATAGTCTATCCACCTTTTACCATGATAGTGACGTCTTGTACCTGTAGCTATGATGTACAAAGTTGAGGCTGGTGAGGTTGTTGTTAATGAAATACTTAATGAGCCTCTATATATTATGTTGTACCTCAGGGCTTCATTCTGAGTCCTCTTCTGTTTGCGTTATACATACTTTCACTTGGTTATATATTCTTCAGAAACACAATTCACTGCAATGCCGATGATACTCAGCTGTACTTTCCAATCAAAGATTATATTGGTTCTGTTTCTGGCCTGCTTGACTGTCTATGTGACACAAAAGTTGGCTGAACATGACAAGTCTTGTAATATGTAGTTATTATTGCATGTGCTGCGCCACCAAATTAGGTGCTGGTGTCGCCATCTGTAGAACTTGGTTTTATTCTCTAAAGCAGGGGTGTCCAAAACTGGTCCTGGAGGGCCGGTGTCCTGGAGAGTTTAGCTCCAACCCTAATCAGACACGCCTGAACCAGCTAATCAAGCTCTCACTAGATATACTAGAAACTTCCTGGCAGGTGTGTTGAAGCAAGTTGGAGCTAAACTCAGCAGGACACCAGCCCTCCAGGACCGAGTTTGGACACCCCTGCTCTAAAGTGTTAGTCTGGATTCCTGAATTTACTGTAATGCCAGTTGATTTTTATTATTATTATTAGGCCTATTGTTATAGATGGAATCAGACTGGCTGAAGTTGGTTATACACAGGAAATGGCCCTTTGTGTTTTAAGGAAACACATGGTGACTCTCCTGACACTCATTGTTCTGGTTGCTATGGCATTTGTTCTCCTGATGTTTGAAGTCACACCTCTCGCACACACAATCATATTTCAGGACGTTTTCCCTTATCTGTGTTTTGTGCATTTATTGCGCTCGGAAATAAGCCTTTGTTTCCTTTGTTGTGGTTTGTTAATTTTTTCCCCCTGTTCATTGTGGGGTTTAAGGTATTATGGTATTTTTTACTCTAAAACGGCATTTGAAGCAGTGTGTGTGTGTGTGTGTGTGTGTGTGTGTGTGTGTGTGTGTGTGTGTGTGTGCGTGTGCATGTGCGTGTGTGTGGTTTGCATCAGTGTTGTAAAAAATATATTTTTTATTTGTATCTGCAAAATGAATAAATGTAAGTGATGCCTCCCTTTAATGCAGGTCTTGGTATCTCGTACGATAGTTTGGCACATATTTTGCACATATAGCATGAACTTAGGGTGCATTTTAATTCATTTTGGATCCATTTTTGCTCCAAATTCCTTTCAGCGACCTCCCTGTGTTTTCATAAGAGTCTTACCATGGCCCTGGGGGTCCAGAAATCTCATATAAACAAGACTGTCCCACAAACAGGCGTGTGTTGGGGTGTGTCCAGCAACGATAGTGTGTATAGTGTGGCATTACAGCTCATCACGAGGAGAATAAAACACTCTTGATGCTCAAATCTCAGTGGTATAATCGAACAATATCTGAGAATGATGATACGCCTGCTCCTCTATTATATACACAACAAAAGGCTTCTTCAAGCACGTCTTCACTGTAGTCCTAGGGCTGCTGTCTTTCGTCCCAGATACATCCTGCTTGGCCAGCTCAAATATCAGCCGCCGCTGCAGGTTACCAGTTTAATGTTGCCACACATAGCTGCTCAGGGTTTTGTTTTTTTTTTTTGTTTTTTTTTTTTTAACACACAACAAAGATGGTACAGATGTAGCCTCTGCTTGATTTAATCGCTATAACCACAGATGGGGATGAGATGAACTTTTGCGGCCGGCTGAATGTTGATGCTCTTTAAAAGTGCGTATACTGTAGGCTTATGATGGTATTGAATTTCATTACGATCAATTGTGGTAGCTTTTATCACTAAATGTTTTTGTCTGTGTGTTATGTTATATAAATGTTCAGAGTATAAAATGGTTAAATTAAAAAAGGATTATAAAGTTCAATCGGTAACCCTTTACTATTACTGTAGGTCTTATTAGTACATGTTAGTTGATGCATTAAAATTAACAGTGAGAAATAACTACATTTATTACAGTTGCTATGTTTATTTTAAACTGATTACACAATTGATATGGGCTGTATTTAAACAAATTAAATGTAGTTACGTTCAATTTGTTTGTTTAAATTCAGCCCATATCAATTGTTAGCAACCACTTGCCTTAAAAACCTTTTGTAAATCCAATAAGTCATTTGTGTAGTTAAAAATACAGCTGAATTTTTATATTTATTAACTCCATTTAATAAAACAATCACAGCTTTTGATTTTAAATGAGTTATTAGACATTAACTAAGAAATTATTAAATCACCTAAGATTAATAAATGCTTGTGTAGTTTTCATTGAGGTTAGTTAAATTAACTAATGTTAACAAACAGAGCCTTATTGTAGTGTGAATGAATAAAAGACCTATAAAAAATCTGAGCATTTCCAGTGAATATCTTGTCGTGTGATTTAAAAAATAAATAAATAAATAAATACATTTTTTATATATATATGTATATATATGTATGTATGTGTGTGTGTGTGTGTGTGTGTGTATAAACAAATAATATTATTTATTTCTTTATTATATAATTAATGTTTAATTATTTATTTAATATTTTAGTATTTATATTTATTTTTACAAACTATTTTTGAAAATAAATAGCCTATTAAGTCTTCAATCATTTAGGGCTTTGTTGGATCACTAGAACAAAATAAATTAAGTGTAAATAATAATAATTATGAAATTTTGAAGTGCCCATGAAAACAATAACTTGCATGTTTATTGTCAAGATATATTTGATTATTGAATGTCGGCACATGTCTGTTCTTTAGAGGGATGAGGAATAAAATGGACCGATTTCTTGACACTGATTGTCATGTTTCTTTTTTCAGGATTTGGAGTTCCATGGGGTGATGCGCTTTTACTTCCAGGACCGTGTAGCAGGGAATTTTGCCACAAAGTGCATCCGAGTGTCCAGTACGGCCACCACACAAGATGTGATCGAGACACTGGCGGAGAAGTTCAGACCTGACATGAGGATGCTGTCTTCTCCAAAATACTCCCTCTATGAGGTCCACGTCAGTGGCGGTGAGTCACTGGAACACAGGCACACACTTGTTTATGTGGTTTATATCCATAGGTGTAATGTATTTTATACTGGACAAGCTTCTTATTATATGGCCTCACACTACCCCTAAACCTAATCCTCGAAGGAAACCTGTGGCAAAATTTCAAAAGACCTTTTTTAAGTGTTTCAAATTAAGAGCATGCCCTCTTAAACTAGCTTAAAGTAGCAGCTAGGGTATACCTATATCATTTTACACTTTTGTGTCTTTGTAAAGCACATGAACGGGTGCACACACACACACACACACACACACACACACACAAAAGAAAAAAATGCCAAGACTTTTTATTTTCTTTTGCAATTGTTATATTTTGTGGAACTTTAGTCGCACCTTACTATAAGTTGCATTGAGTCAAACTTGTATTGTTGCAAGGGTAAAAACAACAACAACAAATAAGTTATATTGGTGTATTAAAAAAAAAAATTTCATTGATAAGTAATGTGTAATAGGTTTCTGGTGGACAAAATTAAACCCATTTATACATATTCAGAATGGAAAAAGAAATTTAAGTGGCATTTACTATAAACAACATTTATTATAAAACATCAACAAATGAATTTAAGGCAAACTCCCTTTTGCCTACTTAACATTAGTTGTATTCTATGAGTCACTTCAAAATCGAAGTATACATGGTAATAAAATCAGATCCAATAACTTAAAATAAATGTTTTCACAACAGTCATTCTTTTTCAAAATTACAAATGTATAAACCTGTAATAGCAGATTTTTTGTGTTATGATAAACAGTTTAAATAGTGGTTAAAATGCCATTTATTGCTCTTATGGGAAAAATTAAGTTTTCCTAAACAACTGACTGAAAACAACTAACATTGGTTTTCTCTGGAAGCCCCCTTTGCTTTATTTTTGTTTTTAGTCAGTAACTTCAGACTGATGTATGAGGTTTCCAGCTGAAAAATATCCATACACTATAAAATAAAAATAAAAATCTGTTTTAGTTTCTAGTCATTTCTATGTACACCAATCAAGCTGACTAAAATATTTTAAGTTAAACATTTGCATAACTAAACAATTTAGTTGAAGCCTGATTAGCTTGTTAAAATAAGTTAAAGTAACAAAAACATTCAATAATTCATTCATTTTCCTTCAGCTTAGTCCCTTTATTCACCAGGGGTCATCACAGCTGAATGAACCACCAACTTATCTAGCATATGTTTTTACTCAGCGGATGTTCTTCCAACTACAACCCAGTACTGGGAAACATCCATACACTCTCCTTCACACACATACACTACGGCCAATTTAGCTCATCCAATTCACCTATAGCGCATGTCTTTGGACTATGGGAGAAACTGGAACACCCGGAGGAAACCCAGGTGAACACGGGGAGAACATGCAAACTCCACACAGAAATGCCAACTGGCCCAGCCGGGACTCGAACCAGCGACCTTCTTGCTGTGAGGCAACAGTGCTAACCACTGCGCCACCATGTCGCCCTACTGTAATTATTCTTGTGTGTAATTAGTTTTTTTTTTTTTTTTAGATACATGAATTACACCCTTACAAAATCACCCCAATAGATCTAAATGAATCCATCTTGTGAAATTGTATTCATATCGCAATAATATATCGAACAATGCAACAAAATATCGCAATGTCAGATATTTCCAATATCGTGCCGCCCAATATAGGAGCATATTACATTTCTGTAAAAGCATTTAAAACTTTTTTTTTTTTTTGAGTAAATGTCACAATCAGTTTTAGGATTGTGTATAAAAACTTTAAATAATAGCTATTAAGAGTTAAAGTTATTGATAACTAATAACGTTATGGTGATTAATAATCTGAATTTGATTGTAATGCAATTATGAGCACCTTTTGTAAAGCTGCTTTGAATCAATAATTATTGTGAGAAGCGCTATACAAATCAGCTTGGAATGGATAATGCACTAGTTTTAAAAGATGTTCCTGAATAAGTGCACTGTTATTAAAATCCTTAGAGAGGTGATTTTTCTGACTGTTCTAATCTTTCTCTGTGACAGAAGAGAGGAAACTGGACTTGGATGAGAAACCACTGGTCGTGCAGCTGAACTGGAATAAAGACGACAGAGAGGGCCGCTTCGTTCTCAAGAACGAGAATGACATCATGCCCAAGGTAGAAAACAAACAAACATGGAGAACAAACAAACACACATCTCCAACTCTCGTTTTCACAGAGCCAGAAACTG
Source organism: Danio choprae (assembly GCA_903798125.1). Classification (NCBI taxonomy): domain Eukaryota; kingdom Metazoa; phylum Chordata; class Actinopteri; order Cypriniformes; family Danionidae; genus Danio; species Danio choprae. The sequence goes on from CAIGQW010002287.1 coordinate 137,767, forward strand.
TGGTTTGTTCGACTCGAGTGCTGGAGATTCTCAGAGGATGTCTGTGTTTGTTCCTGTTGAGCTTTCTGCTCTTGGTTTTGTTGGAACAGCTTTTTTAGTCCCCCGCCGTTCAGTCGGTCCCTGAAACCATATTTTTTTCCCGTTACGCGTCAGTTAAAAAACTCTCTCAGGACATCCAAACACACAGGCATCAGCAGACACTTCATTTCCTCACTTAACTGGAGCAGATCAATTCTTCCCTCTTTTTTTTTTTTTTCTTTTCATTTTACCCCGTCTGTCTCTCTCTTTCTCTCTACACTTCAGTGGCTCTTAGTGTTGTGTGCAGCAAGGCTCCCCAAAGAGATATCAAATCAGTGTGTCTGCAGGAATGCCAGTGTTTGGGGGTGTGTGGGCAGCAGATCTTCAACATTTTGTGCATTTTAGGCCATTTTTGCACTCCTGTTTGATTCTGCCCTCTAATGTGTGAGTTTCGGGTGCCAGCTGTTCACCACTATAACTTGGTAACATCTCAGCAAAAGAAGATGTCACTGTTTTATTCATGTTTTTGTCACATTAGATGTGCTTGAGAAACACACAGAAGTGTACTTGCATTTCTCTGCTCCAAATGCACTTGAAGAGATCAAAAGAAGTTCATTTAAAAACAAGCAACTATACAAGTGCATTTAGCTTTTTTCACTTTATTTTGAATGCATGAATGCATGGGGTTGTTTGTGAGGATGCACTGAAATGAAAGATTCTCGGTTGAAATTCTGGAAAACTGAAACAAATTGCTTTGTAATTTTTTAATTAAATAATATGAATTGATTTACTTTAAAAAAAAATCACAAAACAATAAAAGAACCACATTTTATAGACTATAAAATGTAATTGATAAGTCGAATTGATATTGACATTTTCAGCCAATAATTGATAATTAATGAATAGGGAAAAGAGCTCTGGGCATTAAGGCAAGCTTTGTTATTGTCAACTACTACTGTATGTGCCCGTGTTGATATTGACAGATGAAATTACATCTCTGGCTCATATTTTCAGACGTTTTTTTTTTTTTTTTTTTTTGTTTTGCTCCCACTTTATGTTAGGTGTCCTTAACTACTTATGTAGTTGCATCAAAAATAAATACAGTGTACTTACTGTGTTCATAATGTATTGCAGAACATTTCTATTGCTCTTCAGGTTGGATACGGGTAGGATTAGGGAAAGGTTTGATGGTATGGGTAGGTTTAAGTGTGGGTTAAAGTGTAAGGGATTGTCAACAGTGTAATTACATGCAGGTATTTAATCAATCATAAGTACAATGCAAAAACACATTTATGCAATAAGTACATTATAACAAATGATTATAAAAGATAATTTCAGTGTACATAATAGTTAAGGCCACCTAATATAAAGTGAGATGTTTTTTATTTTTTTTCTTCGACCAAAAATGTAATGCCATTTTCAACCAATAATTTAAGCAAACATTTGGTGCATCCCATATGAAATTTCAGCTTAAAAAATTGCCACAAATAATGTTCTTAGAATGTTATTATACTCTATGTGATTGTTATGTGGTTGTATTTGTTACCAGTGTTAAAGACAAATTTCTTTTGTGCCGAGCAAAACGGACAATAACGTTTAAACAAACAAACAAAAACAAATAACTCTTTAAAACTGCCCCTTTTATGCTTTGATCCTAATTGTTTCGTTTTGGTGACCGTCGCTTTAAATTCAAATAAATTCAAAAGAGGGTGGAGCTACAAATGCCTGTGTGTCAGCATAGCGGCAGATTCAAAAACAAAACTAACGCCCTATGCTTGTGAGGGAGAGATGGTCACTAATGGGTGGGGATTTCACCCTCTGACACATACAAAGGGAGAATGGCAATCAAAGCTTTTCTGCAGACTGTAATTATTAAAAAAATAAATAAAAGCAATAAATTTACACCATTAGAAGCGGATTATATTGACAGACTGTTGCTACACAACTGTTTATATCCCTTATGAAAGTGATTTTTGCATAATAGGTCCCCTTTTTAAGACTAAAGTCATAGCTTTAAGTCTTGTGCATTTAGAATATACAAAACATACACAATATACACAAATACTTGCAAAATAAGCTGGATGAGTATGACCAGAAGCATGCAAATAGCAATTTATGTTCGTAATGTATGGCACATTGCTTATATTATATCATCTGTGAATTGAAATGTCCTGCTTATTTGCTATTGAGGATGTGGAGTTGAAGTGGTGTTGTGACATCACTCTGGCCGCTCTCGTGTAGAGTAACTTGTTCAGGATGCTTGAATTTGAACTCTACGATCCTTGCTTTGGCTCGTATTATTCTCTTATAATGCAATATTTTGAAATCCCCCTGTAAACTCTGGAGTGGTTCCTACGATGCATTGCAAAATCCACAGTTGTGTTAAAAGCCGAAGTCAATAGGAACACATTGTTCCACATAGTTCAGTATATTTTTAAATCTAAATATTAAATAAAAATAATAGCAATACATTATTTAAAATTAAAACATCAAATAGTGCAAATTAAAAATCATAATATTCTCAACTGTGAAATGCTAACTTTAAATTAGTCATGTAAATGAGAGACATTTGTATTAGTATTGTAATTTTTAATATTGCATGAAAGCAATTCAAATAATTTAAATATTATATTATATTAAATTTAAATGTTATGTTAATATTAATATTGCAAAAAAACAATTCAAATAATTTAAATTGAACATTTAAGTAAATGGAAAAGGATATTAAATGATAATATATTATAAAAATAGCGATTAATGCAAACATATAACTTAAAGTAATTTTAATATATATTAAAAATATTATTCAAGTGGAAGGAAACTGTTATAAGCATAAAAGGGGTTTCTACGAAATTTTTAAATAGTTTCCATGTGGATCACACCATAACCTACAGTACTCAACTCCCATTGTGTTTTTTCCCCCTCTTTATTATTTTTCCTTTCAATCACCAGAGAACACTGACAAACGGTCCTGAAAAGGAGAAAGAGGGGGTGATCCAGAACTTCAAAAGAACACTGTCCAAGAAGGAGAAGAAGAAAGAGAAGAAGAGGGAGAAGGAGGCTTTTTCCAGAATCCCAGATGGAGACGATCACGCGCTGAACCGCGAGGATGGGTGAGCAATGGCCCTGTATGACAGACTGACATGTAAAGGCAGTAGTCGATTAAAAAGGGAATTTACTGTGAATGAGTTTGGTGGATCATATTTGAGGATGGTTCTCAAAGTCTCTATTCAAAGATGCAAATCTGGATTTAAATCAATCTCAAAGGTTCAGAAAGATGTGTTGTAACAAAACTTGATTTTAATAATCATCCACATACAGTTGAAGTCAAATTATTAGCCCTCCTGTGAATTTTTTTCCAATGTTCCCCAAATGATGTTTAACAGAGCAAGGAATTTTTCACAGTATTTCCTATAATATTTTTTCTTCTGGAGAAAGTCTTATTTGGGTTATTTCGGCTAGAATAAAAGCAGTTTAAAAAAATTTTTTATAAGCATTTTAAGGTCAACATTATTAGCCTCCTAAGCAATTGTGCTCTGATCCGCTCCAAAGCAATTAGTCTGAGATCGCCTGAATGAGGTGGTCTCCGCTCGATTGAAATGAACTCTGGAGCGGTTCGGTTGTAGTGAGAAAGCAATACGATGCATCAAACTAACAAACCAGGCTATATCACAGTGTATTATAGATATGTAATAGGCATACATATGGCTATAAGAAGAAAGAATGATGAGTAGAGATATCATTCCTACTGGTAAAAGTGTGTTTTATGTCGAATACGAAAGTGAAAGCATGCTGTCTAACTGAACTATTAAAAATATATAACATCATTAACTTTACTCGACTTCCGATATATAATTAAAATACATTTTACAACACTAGACAGTTGAAATGAGGCTCTATATAAGAAATTCTTACCTCTGGTTTAAATTTAGTGATGACTATGTCTGTGGTTGTCAACATTCAAAGTAAAAGTACAACTTTTTGCTTCTAATGTCTCATTTCTCATCGTCATAAATGAAAATAACCCAAACTCTGACCAATGTGAGGAGAGTTTACTCGCACATGACTTGTTTGAACTTTCTTTGTTCGTTTAGAAACTTTGCTGTGTGAAAGTGAACCGCACCAAGAACAAAAAGCAACATCGTAACAAGTTTAATCCCTGTTTGAAACAAAACAATTGATCTACAGGTGTGAAAGCACCCTGAATCTCTTACAAACAATTATTGCTCTTGAAATATATAATGGAGCTGAGTCTGGATTAAATTCTCTCTGGGTCTGGATCTGGACCAGAGGTCGGACTTTGAGAAGCCCTGTATTAGAGCATCAAGTCTACTCATCTTTTTGTTTGTTTTGTTTGTTTCACTTGTCCTAATAATTTGTAAAATAACATGTTTTTGATTTCTCTTTCTGTGCCTGCTAGTCTGACTCAATTGATTGCCTTTTTAATTTATCACTTTTGTTGGTTGTCTTCCTGATATAGCGAGAACTCCAGATTAGCAGCTGAGGTTTATAAAGACATGCCGGAGACCAGTTTCACAAGGACCATTTCTAACCCTGAGGTGGTGATGAAGAGGAGACGACAGCAGAAGCTGGAGAAGAGGATGCTGGAGTTTCGCAGTGAAGACGGTCGGCCCGACTCAGGTTTGTATTACCAAGTAAACGTATAACCAGCTGTGGATTTGTGTGTTTATATACAGTTGAAGTCAACATTTTTGCCATCCTGTGATTTTTTTTTTTTTATTTATTTTTTTTTTATTTTTCTTAAATAATGTTAAACAGGCAAGGATTTTTTTCACAGTATTTCGGATAATATTTTTTCTTCAGGAGTCCTTTTTGTTTTATTTTGGCAAAAAAAAGTATAATTTTTTTCAAATACCATTTTAAGGTCAATATTATTAGCCATTATTAGGTCAATATTTGATAATGTCATGTTTCAGCTCATTTCAGATGATCAAAATACACGACTTATATTCCTGAAATTGCTGTAATGCTTGGTGGACAATGAATAGAATTTTTGTTCATTATTCTGAATTATGGGCGGTGGCTCAGTGGTTAGCACTTTCGACTCACAGCAAAAAGGTCGCTGGTTCGAGTCCTGGCTGAGCCAGTTGCAATTTCTGTGTGTAGTTTGTTGCATGTTCTCCCCATGTTCGTGTGGGTTTCCTCCGGATGCTCTGATTTCCCCCACAGTTCAAAGATATGTGGTACAGGTGAATTGAATAAACTAAAATTGGCTGTAGTGTCTGAGTGTGTGTGTGAATGTGAGAGTGTATGGGTATTTCCCAGTACTGCGTTGTGGCTGGAAGGGCATCTGCTGCGTAAAACATATGCCGGAATAGTTGGCGGTTTATTGGGGACTAAGTCGAAGGAAAATGAATGAATATTCTGAATGATTTTACAGATTGTTAATGCTTTACATGTCTATCCAGAGACCATTTGCTCTAAAAAAGTAGTCTTTCTGGGCTATGATGTCAGTGGTATGTCTGCATGGCACAGCAAAAGTTGTAATTTTATAATGAGAGAGTTAAAACAGAACTCTGGCACTCCTTTGCACTTGTTTGGACCTTTAGAACCACCTTTAAAGCGGGAAACTGTTCCAGACCTCGATATAAAACGATATTTTATAGCTCTGTTTACACCGACACCAAAAATAGCCTTTCTCTCTAGGACAGACACGGATATTTAGATTTTCCACGCTTATGTAATCGGGATAATAACGTATGTCTGCTGCCGAGGGTTTAGACCAGAGGAAAATCCTCAGTGTGGCACAAACAAAGTCTCCCAGTTACTCATCACGTTCACCCCCATCCGGGAAGTGTTAAGCAGTGTGTGAACTGGTTAAAGAGGCTTAGTCAAGCACGCGGATGGGTTTAGATCCCAATGTTGGGGACGTTTGAGTTCTCACACTGAGCGCACTGCCATGCTAATAAAATCCTTCAACCTACATTAGACATTACTGGGTTGTTGACGTTGCATTTTCACGGTCACGCATGACAAAATTGAATGGCTGCGTGATACTGGAAAAATATGCAATAATGTTGAATATTGCAATAACCATATTTCTGTAACAGCTCCCTAGAAAAATGCTGTTTTTATTAGCTATGCTTTTAAATACTTTATTTAATAATATATTAAAATGAACAGGTAAAATATATTTTTCAGATGTAATTAATTCTAATTCAGACAAAAAAAACTGTCAAGGTGCAAACGTTTAGTCTTTAAAATACTACGAATGAGGGAAAACCGCAGATATTCTGACTCTGATTGGCTGTTGTCATTTCCCGCCATTAGTGTTTATTTTCAGCTCTGGGTTCACCTTCAGCTAATAGCAGAACAGCAACTACTTGGGAGGTGGGGATAAAGATAGTAAGGCCCCATCTGATTGGTCAAATTTAGGTGAACAACCAATGCATCAAATAAATGTAATTTATCACACATGTCTGCAATACATGTATTACATATACGATAATGATAATTTTGCGATATATTATGTAGCACTAATATAATTAGTTTTGACATAATTTAAAATGCAGTAAAATGGTTAAAATTTTTTTTTTACATGGATTTCTTTTTATAAAAACTGCAGTGTTATTATTACTTACTTTTATTTATTTTTATTTTTGAGACAAATCTCAAAACTATCATATGGTGTGACTAGAATTACAACTCTTTTAAATGAAAAAGAAAATTGTAAAATCATGAATAAATACCTCAGGCCTAATTTGACTAGTGGCTATTTTAACAATTGCCAATCTTTTTTTCTAAAAACATTGGAGTTTGAAACATTTTGTTCCTGAAACCATGTCCTCTGGTGTGACACCATTCAAGACCATTTGACTGAAGCTACTGTGAAGCCCATGACGTGCACCTGCTAAGTTTTTCGTTTCAGAATTTTAAGATATTTAACCTTTTAAAGATATTTTTTGGACCACTATTGTTATTACAAATTGCAAATTGTTAGCTATTCTTGTCCTTTGGTGTGACACCCCTATTTATTGAAAAATGTCTGACAAATCATGGATAAAAAGAATATTACTCATAATTTCATATAAAACAAATAGTACAATATGAAGATAAGTCTCTCGTGCTCTATTTTTAAATAAGCGTACATATATATATATTAAGGAGGTTTTCTTTTATTGTACAGTTCAGTGAAAAGAAAACAAAACAGAAAGAATTGATAAGTCAGTGACCTCTTATGTTTTCTCAAACATCAGACTTCAAGCTATATAATTCTAAATATTTCTTCTTTAAAAACAGTGTTTTAAATAAAAGCATTTCTTACTGCCTATTTCTTACTACTCTTATTCAGAAAATATAGTGTGTGTTTTTGGAGCAAGGTTTCATCAGTTAGGGTCTGTGGACATTTTTTGCTATTTCTGCTGAAAATTTTGTAAAAAAAATACTGTGGGTTTATGAGGAATAATTTTGGGCGTATCATAACTAAAAACATAATATAAGAAATAAAAAATAATACCTTTTTAACCTTTATTTAATGTTTCAATGCAAATCCAATTAGATCCAATTATTTGGTAAACAAAGCAAGTCTCTCATTTAATATATCTACTAAAAGACTGACAAACTGTATTGTAAATAAATCATATGAACATTTTCCTATTAGTCAATAATATTACTGAAATTAATTTAATTAATATAAATGTACAGACATTTACACATGTAAATAAATAGACCCAGTGATGGGCTACAATTCAGTGAATTTCTGTGCACAAAGATTCCATGTGGGCCTAGCCATCAGTAAGTGTTTCAAAATTGTAAGTATTAGCTAATTCATTGTCCTTGTCATTATTTCGTCTACCTTTCAGACCTTGGATCTGACACAAGGTTGATGAAGCAAACTTCTGTTAATTGGCATCATCTAGAATTAAATTATGATAATCTCTAAAAGTGCAAGTACTGTTCATCTGATTAATTGGCCTCAGTGATTATATAGGTCTGCTGCTTATCCACACTTTAACTCTTAATTCTTTTTGACCCAATCTGGTTTAGGAGGCACTCTGAGGATCTACGCCGATAGTCTGAAACCCAACATTCCCTACAAGACCATCCTGCTCTCAACTACTGATATGGCTGACTTTGCTGTGGCCGAGGCTCTGGAGAAATATGGCCTGGAGAAGGAAAACCCTAGAGACTACTGCATCGCCCAGGTGAGCTTTAACACCGCTCACAGAGAAGATTACTTTTCATTGAGAAATCTGAAGATGCAGGGCAGTCTGACAGTGTTTGAAAAATCTGCAGGATGAATTTAATTATGAAAGGAAGAACGCTGTTTTGGTATTTGTTATGGTCCCTATCTAAATAAGACTCATAATTTTAAGAAAACGTAACATGAATAAACAACATCCAACTGAATTATTTATTAACTTAAACTAATTAGCAAGATATGGGCCTCACGGTGGCGCAGTGGATAGCACGTTCGCTTCACAGCAAGAAGGTCGCTGGTTCGAGCCTCGGCTGGGTCAGTTGGCGTTTCTGTGTGGAGTTTGCATGTTCTCCCCGTGTTGGCGTGGGTTTCCTCAGGGTGCTCCGGTTTCCCCCACAAGTCCAAAGACATGCGGTACAGGTGAATTGGGTAAGCTAAATTGTCCATAGTGTATGAGTGTGAATGAGTGTGTATGGATGTTTCCCAGAGATGGGTTGCAGATGGAAGGGCATCCGCTGCGTAAAACATATGCTGGATAAGTTGGCGGTTCATTCCGCTGTGGCGACCCCAGATTAATAAAGGGACTAAGCCGAAATGAAAATGAATGAATGAATAATCAGCAAGACAATCCAAACCACAAGAGATGGGGAGCTCAACAAGATGTTAAATAAATAGCCAAACAAACATAAAGCCGTTTAGGACTCCCCACTCCAAACTAAAGTAGAAAAAGGAGAGTACATAGCCACCAGAGACTGTGGTTGGCATGGGGGAATTAGCGAGAGTTTGAGAGATCCGCTTCCTTTCACTTTAAAGCCTGACGTCATCAATTCAACCAATAGAAAACTGAAAAGGTAAAACAAGACGAAAGGCAAGGCAAGTTTATTTATATAGCACATTTCATACACCATGGTAATTCAAAGTGCTTTACATAAACAAGAATAAAAGAAACAAGTATAACAAAACAAAAACAACAAAGAATAAAAATAATTAAAAACAGATTAAAATATGTTAAAACAGCTTATAAAAGAATGAAAAAAAAGAAAGACATAATAGTGCGATCTGTCGGACGCAGCACAGTAGTCATTTAATAAAGGCACAGCTAAACAGATGTGTTTTAAGTCTTGATTTGAATGTGCAAGTAATAATAGTAAATAATACTTTAAAATCTGTTCTGAATGTGACTGGGACAGTAATCCACCCTGCTGGTGATAAAACCATGAACAAGAACAAGTCCTCACTGAAAACAAAGCATCTAAATCTTGCAATGTTTTTGAGATGATAGTATGCTGATTTAGTTACTGCTTTGACATGACTACTGAAACTCAGATCCGACTCCAGAATCACACCAAATTCTTGACCTTATTTTTTTAAAACAATATCAATTGAAAGTAATAATTCTGGGCAGGAGCGAAAGCCACACTTAACAGTAATATTTAGCCTAAATGTATGTATTTGCATTTTTAATGACTTTAATGGATCAGACCAGATGTTCAGAATTGCGTCACTTGCTCTTGACAACTCATGGTATGTTTTTTCACCTGATGTGAATTTTCGGCTGGTGTTTAGTTTTTTGCACTTTCATGGAAGACGATATTGCGGGGAATTCTGCTCATTCGTCGCAGAACGCATATTTGTTGCATTCCACCCATTGGAAATTCACCTCAATTCTTGCTTTTGCATTGACTTTGTATGTAATCTACTCTACATGAATACTTAAATTCTCATTTGGTGTAAATCCAGCATTAAACATCTTAAATAGTACAACAAATATCTTCCAATGTCTGTCTTTTAAAAAAGAAAGACTGAGCCCATTTTTAAAATAAAGATTAAAGTCACCATGAAACGGACGTTAAGATTGTCCTTTTTTCTTATCATGATGACGTACATCCTCTTGAAACAGTTTTGAAATGAGAAAAAATAAAGGCCGGTGCACGATTTTGTCCTTTGGGAACCAATTGGATTGTTGGAAGATGGATGTTGCTCTGATAGCCCCTCCTGAAAGGCATTCCATGTGACCATAACTGAAGAACAGTCATTTCAAAGGGGGTGAGAAATTATATTTGGTTGTTGTGAGAATCTAAGGGCAAATCTTTTCTTTTTTTTTTTTTTCTTTTTTTCTAAATAGTGCACATTGTTCATAATATGCACTACTATATATAAAATAGGGCCTCACAGTGGCGCAGTGGGTAGCACGTTTGCCTCACAGCAAGAAGGTCGCTGGTTCGAGCCTCGGCTGGGTCAGTTGGCGTTTCTGTGTGGAGTTTGCATGTTCTCCCTGTGTTGGCGTGGGTTTCCTCCGGGTGCTCCGGTTTCCCCCACAAGTCCAAAGACATGCAGTACAGGTGAATTGGGTAGACTAAATTGTCCGTAGTGTATGAGTGTAAATGAGTGTGTATGAATGTTTCCCAGAGATGGGTTGCAGCTGGAAGGGCATCCGCTGCTTAAACATATGCTGGATAAGTTGGCGGTTCATTTTGCTGTGGCGACCCCAGATTAATAAAGGGACTAAGCCGAAATGAAAATGAATGAATGAATATATAAGATAAGAAGAGATTATAAAATTTGATTTTATTCAGACTTTAATAAAAAAATACTGTGGTATGTTATTATTTTGAAGTCCCACGCTATGCATAAACAACAATGTTCAAATAAAAATAAAGTAAAATAGAGATATGTTCATTCATTTGAGGGGGTCCACACTTTTTCATTTGATTTTAAAAACAGCAGATTCCCTGCTTTTATTTCTATTATATTTTTATTATTATTATTTTTTAATACTACTAGTAAATAATTTATTTTATACACATTTGCGTTATAAATAATAACCCAAATTTTGACAATATTTATTGATCAACATTTCCCATTAAAGCGTACACGTTGGCTATTTACATTTATGTATAATGTGCATTTGGTTGGATTATTTCATTTGTGGATACCTAGTGAAATATTTATAATGATATATATAATATGCATTTGCATGGAGTCTTGCTTATGTGGACATCTACTAAAATGTGGCTGAGAGTTAAGCCAAAATATACAATTAATAAACATGTCATTGTAGTAAGGAGAAATTTGCAGAAAACGCAAATCATAATTCTGTGGTTCTACAATTCTGTTGTTGACGTGTGTGTGTGTGTGTTTACTGTGGAGTTATTAAGCTGATTGAGCGTCTCTCCATGGATCCCTCCTCCTCTTCCTGTTATCAAAGCTAGCATGTTTCATCAGGCCGTTGCACGATTTTTCCTCCAGATTAAAGCCAGGATCTGACATCTGCTTCACCTTTTCAACTGAGAGTAATTGAATTGTGCAGTTGTAGGTGTCCTGTGTGCAGCACTGTACAGAGTGCCAGATAGAGATATACAGTCAAAATTATTCTCCCTCCTGTAAATTTGTTTTTCTTTTTCAAATATTCCCCAAACGATGTTTAACAGAGCAAGGAGTTTTT